>OX336400.1:8501223-8824775 GCA_946902985.2 Meconema thalassinum
GCTAATTTCCAAATCTAGTCTTCATTCTTCAGTCAGTTCACTTCCCAAGTATTTGAAGTGTTTCACTATTTCCAATTCCTTATCTCCTACTTTGATTACTCCTTTTCCTTCTTTCTTATCTCTACTCATCACCACTGTTTTACTCTTCTCCACATGTATCTTCAATCCCCATTGCTCAATCTTTTCATTTATTACGTCTAACTGTTCTTGTACCTCCATCTCATCCTCGCCCCAGATCACAACATCGTCTGCAAACAACATTACCTTCATCTTTGCCCTACTATATTATTTCATTGCTGCCTTCATGATGTCATCCATCACCATTACGAACAATAATGGTGACAACACACTTCCTTGCTTTAGTCCAGTGACAATTTTAAACCATTCCAATGTCCCGACTAGTCTTCACACTACTGTAGCAATCCATGCACATTCCTTTTATCATGTCTCTCAGTTCCTTGACTATCCCCCTATTTGTTAAGCTTTCCCAAACTTTTGTTCTAGGGATGCTATCATAGGCCTTTTCTAGATCAATAAAAGTCATTACCATATCCTTCCGATATCCCCAACTCTTTTCAATGTTCTGTCTCAGAATGAAAATGGGTTCCACTGTTGACCTGCCCTCTCTAAATCCAAACTGCTCCTCCTCTATTTGGCCTTCTACCTTTACTCTAATTCTTTTATCTAGGATTCTTTCGATTACTTTGGCAACATGCGTGATGATGGTGATTCCTCGGTAGTTACCACACACCTTCCTGTCTCCATTCTTGAATATTGGCAATATTATTCCCTTCTTCCAGTCCTCAGGAACTTTCTTCTCTCTCCCACACACTCCTGAGAAGTCTGTATGTCCACTGCAGTCCCACTGGTCCCACCGCCTTGATCATTTCTATTGCCACTTCGTGGATTCCCACAGCTTTCCCATCTTCATCTTCCTAACTGCCCGTTCCACTTCTGCCATAGTAATGTCTGGTTCTTCTTCTATTTCTTTCCCACCGTTTTGGCTGTTTGCGTAACTTCTCCGCATGCCTGGCGTCTCACCTTCAACGGCTCGCTGAAATATTCTTTCCATCTGTCCGTTATCTCTTTTTTTTCTTCTTCAATATTTTACCTTCTTTGTTTTTCACGAACCCAGTGTTCACCTTTTCATTCTTTCTGTTTTTTATAATTCCAAACAGCAATTTCTTTCCACAATGTAAATCCTCACTTATTTCCTGAGTGAATTCTTCCCAGCTTTTCTTCTTTTCCTCTGCAATTACTTTCTTGTAATCTCTGTTTGCTTCTATATATTTTGCTGTACATTTTTCAGTCTTTTTTGTTTTCCATTCCTTCCAAGCTTTCTTCTTCTCTCTTACCTTTTCTTTCACTCTATCATTCCACCATTTTGTCGCCTTTTCCCGTACCTTTCCTGATGTTCTACCACATGTTTTCTCTGCACTGTTTACAAATGCACTCTTAAACTTTTCCCATTTTGTTCCACATGGGTAATATCCGTCCTTGGTATCTGATCTTGCAATTCTCTCTTAAACTCTTCTGCAACCTCATTTTCCTTTAGTCCCCAGACCTTAATCTTTCTTTCCCTTTCCTACTTTTAATTTTGCTACCACTGTCCAATGGTCTCCTCCAAAGGCTTCCTCTGGCATGGCTGTGACATCCATTAGCTCTTTCCGATGTCCTTTTCCGACACACATATATATATATCTATGGTAGAAAAAGCGAGAAGATGTGAGTGAGTTACTATTAACTTGCTTCATAACTCTCTTTTACTGTTCATCTGTGTACAAAGTGCTCCTTGCGATGGATTTCTAATCAGATATTTTTGTAACTTGGTAAGATCGTTGCTAAGGGTACATTAATGTAAATTTGCCCTGGGTTTTGAACTGATTTCACTTTTTATATTAATTTTGATACGTAGATTCAATCTTTTAATCCTGATTTTTTAATACATAAAATGAGAGTTTGAACAATTCTAGAAAGAACACTAAAACCCAGAGCAAATATTGTTTCTATACATCTTAACTATATGCTTCAGCTTGATCAAAAAGAACTTTTTTTTAAGCCCCCACTTTTTGAATACGAAGAGGGGCAATAACTCAAAAAATTATCATGCTAATAAATCATAAATTAGAACATTAGATGCCAGAAACAGTCTATTATATTATGATGATAACTGTGGAAGTTGAAAAATTCAGTCATACCTCCACTTAAACAATCCCTTTCGAGGCTAATTTCCAGCTCCTGTGCGATTCTGTAACAATACATATATCGTGAACTAGCACCAACAGATAGCGCACGAGTATTATGGCGGATCGTTTTGTTCCTTTGTTCAAATAACATTAGCTAATAACACACAATGGGTTGTTATAAACGCATTACAATTAGAACTTACCCCATTAGACTATCAGCGTGTCATTTTTCAAAGGAAATGCAATTTAAGTACGGTATTGGAAGCAAGCCAAAGTAATCTAGAAACATCATTACGCTTCAGTTGGCCGACACGAGTGCGCGCGCGCGGGAGTTACACTTATTTTATTACCCTAACCTCGCTGAAATCAGGAGCTGGCAAGAGAAAGGACGAATATTATATGTAATCTTATTGCTGATTCGCCCTGTCTCATCCCAGCTGAAAGGGCAAGTATTGTGTGTAATCTTATTGCAGATTCGCCCTGTCTCCTCCCAGCTGAAAGGGCGAGTATTGTGTGTAATCTTATTGCAGATTCGCCCTGTCTCCTCCCAGCTGAAAGGGCGAGTATTGTGTGTAATCTTATTGCAGATTCGCCCTGTCTCCTCCCAGCTGAAAGGGCGAGTATTGTATGTAATCTTATTGCTGATTCGCCCTGTCTCCTCCCAGCTGAAAGGGCGAATATTGTATGTGATCTTATTGCTGATTCGCCCTGTCTCATCCCAGCTGAAAGGGCGAGTATTGTGTGTAATCTTATTGCAGATTCGCCCTGTCTCCTCCCAGCTGAAAGGGCGAATATTGTGTGTAATCTTATTGCAGATTCGCCCTGTCTCCTCCCAGCTGAAAGGGCGAGTATTGTGTGTAATCTTATTGCAGATTCGCCCTGTCTCCTCCCAGCTGAAAGGGCGAGTATTGTGTGTAATCTTATTGCAGATTCGCCCTGTCTCCTCCCAGCTGAAAGGGCGAGTATTGTGTGTAATCTTATTGCTGATTCGCCCTGTCTCCTCCCAGCTGAAAGGGCGAATATTGTATGTGATCTTATTGCTGATTCGCCCTGTCTCATCCCAGCTGAAAGGGCGAGTATTGTGTGTAATCTTATTGCAGATTCGCCCTGTCTCCTCCCAGCTGAAAGGGCGAATATTGTGTGTAATCTTATTGCAGATTCGCCCTGTCTCCTCCCAGCTGAAAGGGCGAGTATTGTGTGTAATCTTATTGCAGATTCGCCCTGTCTCCTCCCAGCTGAAAGGGCGAGTATTGTGTGTAATCTTATTGCAGATTCGCCCTGTCTCCTCCCAGCTGAAAGGGCGAGTATTGTGTGTAATCTTATTGCTGATTCGCCCTGTCTCCTCCCAGCTGAAAGGGCGAATATTGTATGTGATCTTATTGCTGATTCGCCCTGTCTCCTCCCAGCTGAAAGGGCGAGTATTGTGTGTAATCTTATTGCAGATTCGCCCTGTCTCCTCCCAGCTGAAAGGGCGAGTATTGTGTGTAATCTTATTGCAGATTCGCCCTGTCTCCTCCCAGTTGAAAGGGCGAGTATTGTGTGTAATCTTATTGCAGATTCGCCCTGTCTCCTCCCAGCTGAAAGGGCGAGTATTGTATGTGATCTTATTGCTGATTCGCCCTGTCTCCTCCCAGCTGAAAGGGCGACTATTGTATGTGATCTTATTGCTGATTCGCCCTGTCTCATCCCAGCTGAAAGGGCGAGTATTGTATGTAATCTTATTGCTGATTCGCCCTGTCTCATCCCAGCTGAAAGGGCGAGTATTGTATACAATCTTATTGCAGATTCGCCCTGTCTCCTCCCAGCTGAAAGGGCGAATATTGTATGTGATGTTATTGCAGATTCGCTCTGTCTCTTACCAGCTGAAAGGGCGAATATTATATGTAATCTTATTGCTGATTCGCCCTGTCTCCTCCCAGCTGAAAGGGCGAATATTATATGTAATCTTATTGCTGATTCGCCCTATCTCATCCCAGCTGAAAGGGCGAGTATTGTATGCAATCTTATTGCAGATTCGCCCTGTCTCCTCCCAGCTGAAAGGGTGACTATTGTATGTAATCTTATTGCAGATTCGCCCTGTCTCCTCCCAGCTGAAAGGGCGAGTATTGTATGCAATCTTATTGCAGATTCGCCCTGTCTCCTCCCAGCTGAAAGGGCGAATATTATATGTAATCTTATTGCTGATTCGCCCTGTCTCATCCCAGCTGAAAGGGCGAATATTATATGTAATCTTATTGCTGATTCGCCCTATCTCATCCCAGCTGAAAGGGCGAGTATTGTATGTAATCTTATTGCAGATTCGCCCTGTCTCCTCCCAGCTGAAAGGGCGAATATTATATGTAATCTTATTGCTGATTCGCCCTGTCTCATCCCAGCTGAAAGGGCGAATATTATATGTAATCTTATTGCTGATTCGCTCTGTCTCTTACCAGCTGAAAGGGCGAGTATTGTATGTAATCTTATTGCTGATTCGCCCTGTCTCCTCCCAGCTGAAAGGGCGAATATTATATGTAATCTTATTGCTGATTCGCCCTGTCTCCTCCCAGCTGAAAGGGCGAATATTGTATGTGATCTTATTGCAGATTCGCTCTGTCTCTTACCAGCTCTTGAAATACACTTAATAAGCACACTTTATGAACATCAAAAAGAGGATTTGAGGGTGATCATCATCAGATGTACAACAATTATTATAATGTATTGCCTTTTTTAAAATTACCGAACTTTTTTAAAACTTTTAATATTTCTGTACTTATCCACAAAATTTAATGTAAGCCTAAGTGAAGATGATCTGATGACGATCACTTGACGAGCGAAACATGTTATCCAATTAATTATCCCTTTCCCCTCAATATTCTGGTTGGTTCCTCAGTTTAGGGGCTGCGACAACGTGGTCATGTAGCCCCGTGTACTTTGGGTGTGTGTAGAATATGTCTGATAACCGGTGGTAATTGTGATGGCTGTATTAGTGTGTGTATCTGTTTTTCATTCAAGTAAGGACTGCAGTCGATCAATTTTCAAGTAGTTTCTATTTTTACTACCAAATACTACCGTCAACGAGATCTAGCTGCGGACTTGGTTACTAGATGCCACCGCAACCAGAACCTGGCGACAAACGTATGTTGTCTTCAACGTTGGTAGTTTTCAAACTGTAAAAAACTCATGGTGTATTGGTGGTATGAATGGTAAGAGATATGTCATGTCTGCCTTCTTTTTTATAGACACTGGCCTGATGTTTGGGTACAACAGGTCCTCTGGCAGATTGTTGAAACGTACTGGTCTCCCTTTTCGACCTGTTGGAGTAAGGTCTAGTGTGTCAAAGTCAATGCACTCTTGAAGCGTTTCTTTGTACTTAACGCTGTAAGAAAGTTTTTTTTCGAGTCTCATCCACTGTATTTTCAGCCAGTTTACGTCCATTTTGTTTGCGTTTCTTTTTCTCCTATTAATATTTCGTTCTAACTGTTTGGTAGAGTAAAACTCTTCACGATTCATTAAGCAAACAATAAACTTTTTGGTACGACGGCATGATGTCATGATACTATACCAATGTTCAGGTACATACACAGGTTTTCCTTTAGCAGCTACTTCCACGCACCCGAAGTCGGAGTCATTAGGGAGAAACGAATGTCCCGACACAAGAAATTTTTGATCTATGATTTCAATGTCCGTCTCGTCACTTTGAAGAAATCTCATTAAAGCAAGGGTTATGTTTATATTACGGTTCTGCCCCGTACAAGTGTCACTGTAGATAGTTACGTGTTTCTTCCTGGAAGCATACATTTTTAAGTGTTTCACTAAACAAGAAGCTAAATCTTGCGATCCTCGGGATGCTATAGTTTCGTCCCAAACGTAAAAATAACCACGGTCTTTTCCCAAATCATGTACACCGAAATTATAACAATAGCAATTCCGTTTGTAATATGCATCACTTGCTGTTAATATGGGAAAAGGAAGAGCTTTCTGTAAATCCATACTACAAGCATAACTGTCCGGATTACTTTTAGCAGATGCTGCATCATTTTTCATAGTGTCCCTGGCTAATTCGGCCCTCCGTAAGTGCAATTCATGATCAGTATGCAACTTGGCCTTTTCAGTAACACTCAATTCAGGATTAGAATATTGCATCTTAAAAATGTCACATTTTTTACAGGTGTCCTTCTTGGGTACATAAAAGTGTAAATTGAATTTGGTATTAAACACATACCTATAGTAATGTTCTTTTACAGGGGTTTTTCCAGATGGAATACACATTTCTTCATAAAGTGCATACATTTTTCTAATGTTGAGAGAATCACAAATGTATGTTCTATTTGGATTGTGTTTCCTTGTGTAGTGACTTTCGTAGGACGGAAATGAACGTATATGTTCCATTACTAAGTTGGTATCATCATCAGATATTTTTCTTGATGGACAGCCCTTGTTACCTCTACGATGTTCCCCGGGAGTGTTTCCTTGAACCATCTTTTTCAGGGCTCTGTCAACTCTCCCACCTGACACATTTTTTACATACGTGCATAGATACGCCCTTTTCGGACTTCAAAAATATTTGTATGACCCTCCCCTTATTAACCCATCCACTTTCCTTGGTCCCCTTTGTTTAATTTCATGCTGCTGGATCAGACCACAAATGTATGCATTTTGCCTCCGAAAATCACCTATTTGCCAGAAGTTCTCAAAAATAGATTTCTGTTCATATTTTGAAAAATTGTCATTACACTTCAGTTTGCAGTTGCATTTTGCATCATAATATTCTTTCTCATGTATAATACTACCTGTTTTGTTGATATATTGTTGACCAGAATTTCTAAGGCACTTGGCTTCTTTTTGTTTATGATTTGCAAGAACTCTGGTCCTGTTTTTAGATTTAATTTTATTATCAGGCCCAATAGGCTCGGGGGTATATTGTGAATTGTCAGGCTCTGAGTCCTCAGAATTTGTTGTAGACGAATAGCTGACAAGTCTTTTTGCACGGGGTACAATATGTGACAGATCTACATTGTAATCGGGATCTTCATCAGGATCGTCCTCAAACTGAGAATCACTGCTCAAAGGCTCAAACCTGTTACTAGGCCTAGCCATTTTAATATGGTTTTAAGGATTGTAATAGTTCACATAACCTGAAAACACCACACAGCAAAATAATTTGTTTTTTAAATCAAATGCAATAAGTCTTCACTAGTTTTCAGATACACATTGTCACTAAAGCACTATAAAGAATCGAAACACACACACAACGCTGCTAAACATCGATTACAGTAGCTACAGTAACTAGTAATAAACATCCGTAGCCTTGCAAGTGACTTACACCAGTGCCATTCTCAACTACACAGCTGTTCAGTTCCACATCCAAAGTTGGTGCTGATCCTAGTGGCCAGTTTGTGTACTATTGACTTACATCACTATCACACCAAGTAGAGGAACTAAAATGGAAGACACATCCACACATCAGTCAGATTGTGCAATTTACTGACTTACACCACTGTCATTCTAACCGGCTCAGATGTTAGGCCCCTTAAAAACAACAACAACAACAACTAAAATTAAGTTTTTATTTCTTGTGTCCTAATCATGCGATCGAAATGAACGTCTGAATAATGAACCTCCACAATAATCTTCATCTAATGTTACATAACTCCAAGGCGTACATACAGAGCAATCCAACACGGCGTTCCTTTTACGAGGTGGGAGAATGTTTAATAGAGAAGACCAATAGGATATATGAAAATAGGCTATATATTTCTTCACGGAACTACTTGTTTTTAAGTAGGCCTACTTTTATATGGAATATAGAGCAGAAATATATGTCAGTTTCAAGGCGACAAATAAGGCTTCCAATTACAACGAAGAAACAAACATTGAACTTTTGGTCAAAATGCCATTTCAAACGTAACTTAACCACGCAATACGCTACCAGTACATGTGAGATAATTTCTGAAATACATACAAAAAATAATTATGATGATAAATAAGGAGTAAATTAATTATGCTAATACTAATATTAATGAAGAAGGCATATGAATAATGATAATAATAATAATAATTATTATAACAATCCCTCCCTATATTATTCTGCTAAGATCCCATTAACACCAACCTACACATATGGGGTACATACAGGTTCAGCATAACGCACACACTCACTCTTTAAATGCCTCAC
Organism: Meconema thalassinum; assembly: GCA_946902985.2. Lineage (NCBI taxonomy): Eukaryota > Metazoa > Arthropoda > Insecta > Orthoptera > Tettigoniidae > Meconema > Meconema thalassinum. Next base: position 8,509,564 of record OX336400.1, read on the forward strand.
AATTAAATAAATACCTTAAAACATGTATACTTACAATGAAATAATGAAAGAATGCAACACGGTAACCATGGTAACAGAATCTCACAGGTCCATCTATTTCTGTAAGACGCAATGCAATTCCAATTATTACATTGGGCTACGGTGAAAGTTTCCACACGGTTATAAGGTTATCACTAAACCAAATTAAGCTGTAAAATTCATCAATACATACAGTATAATACGCTTAAGGGGGTCAAGGGACAATCTAGAATTTTTTCACGCAATTTTCACGTGTGAGTGTGGTACGAAAGATCTTTTTCATCCGACTATAAAGGGTCTCCGAAAACCACATTTAAAGGCCCTTTAATTAACAGTGTCTGTGATATTCCCAGAAAACTAACTTCGCTCTGATATACCTATGAAGGAATGACAAACCCCTAACCACTACACCAGTAGCTGAATTGATAAAGTCTGATTATTCATACCAAAGATAAATCAGTCATAGCATTCATGATTGAGATTTTGCTAAGTGTACTCTTTACAACTAGAATATTCGCGGGCGAAGCCGCGATGGGTAATGCTAGTAACAATTAAATAAATATAAAGAAATTGAAAAATCCACGATACGATCAGGAAGAGGAGGGTTGATTTATTTGGATACGTAAGGAGGATGAATAACACCAGGATCACAAAACAAATTATCAGTCACGTATACAAAAGCAAGAATGGTAATCAATGGGTACAAAGTATAAAAAGGGATGTGGAAGAGATGGAAGTAACAATAGATATTATTCAGGACAGATCACTTTCCAGAAATATGATCAAACATTTCAAGGGTTTCCAGGAGAAGGAAAAGAAGAAGCGGGTTGACATCTGGACGGAGGAGAGGAGAAGGAGACAAAGTGAAGTAATGAAGAAATACTGGAAGGCAAGAAAGGATAATGGAAATAAGAGACAGTGAATGTAATGGGTTATTTCACGCGGACCAAAGATGGATAAAGTCGAGGATAGAAAGAAGAAAAGTAAGAATAATAATAATAATAAGGCAGAGGGAGATGGAATATTATTTAACTGTATATTAGAGAAAATAATCCAAGAATTGAGGAAAACACTCCCTGGAACAGGTCTAAGAGTAATAAACAGGAAACTCAAAATCAATACCCGAGTGGACTGTATCGCTTTCGCAGATGATGTAGCTATGCTAGCAGATTCGGTTGAAACAGCAATAGACCAGATCAATACTCTCCAATCTATAGCCTCCAAGACTGACCTTGAGTTGTCTTACGAGAAAACAGTGTTCATGACAAATGACAAAATCTGCACCAGAATACCTTCTTCCCAACAACAGGATCCGTAAAGTCGGAGATTTTAAATATTTGAGGGAATGGATCAGTGAAGACCTCAATAACAATAAAGCATTTGAAGAATGGATTCCGAAACTGAATATTGCATGCAATCGATGCAGAAAAGTTTACCAGAAGAAATCCATATCCATCAATGTGAAATTACGGCACTATAACGCTGTAATCAGGCCCGAGGTCGTCTATGTAGCTGAAACCCTAACCATCAAAGGGGCAATACTGATACAGAAACTAGAGGTCAAGGAAACAATTATCTGGAGGAAGATCTTAGGCCTAAGGATCATAAATGCAGAAAGGTATCACAGGCCCGACGATGATCTGTACCTAAAGCAAGAACCTCCACAATCATCAAGAGACGTCTCCAATTCTACGGACACCTTGAGAGAATGAACGAGTCAAGATTGGCCAGTGTAATCCACAGAGAAGAGAAAACAACATCACTGTGGTACCAGCAAATTAAACAAGATCTGCAAAGCTTTAACATCTCTGAATCCGTTATACAAGACAGACAAGCTTTCCGGAAAATGTTAAAAGAAGGACAGAGACCAAAGAGGTCAGAAGCAGCTAAACAACTACAAAGTCATAAAATGAAGGAGATATAGGCTAGGGAGAACGTGAAACCAATCCCAACTCATCAAGCTGAAAACCAGTTTGGTTAACCTACGTAGTCCATAGTTGGTTCATTCGAAGAAATAAGAATAATCACAATGTCACAGATCTTTCTGCAATATCCTAGCTCAGTCATACGTCCTATCATCCATCACCAATAAATGTTAAGGGAGGGAGGGGGTGATGGTGGTTGAATGGGGGGCTGAGGGGGGGGGGGTGAGTGCGTGTGAGGGGGTTGAGGGGGTGAGTGGGGGGATGGTGGGCGCTGTTATACCGGGGATGGCGTCGGAAAATACCTCCGGTCATAAATACCGTCATGAAAATGACATCAGCGAACAAGCGGGAGTAGCGTGATGGTTATAAAGTGGTGTAGTGGTTAGCGTTATTCACTGTATCATTAGCGGCTTCGGTGGCGTAGTTGGTAGCATGCTGAACTGCTGTGCTCAAGATCGCGGGTTCAAACCCGGCCGAAGTCGACGGATTTTTTAAGAGCGTTACAATCCTTCAGTATGCCTTCCTTCGGTCCCATGTCATAGATTTATGGCATGTAAAAGATCTTTCCTCTAACTAAACTTGTGTGAAGCAAAATTTCTAGGTTAGATTTCGATGTAACGCTCTATCAAAGTTCCAACGTTCACCACTAGGTGTCAGTGATATCTGATAGCGAAAGTTGGAACTACTTGAAATTGAACGGAACTTGTAGTTTACCCTATGGGTGTCCGCTTGAAGCAGCTACAGCCTCTGGCGAGCCGAACATGTCCTCGGACACTCCCGGCATCAATTGCCCTACGCTAATAATATACTACTGGTATCATTAAGGTCCCAGGTTTGGTTCACGGCTCTTCCAACAGCAGAGGGGTTTAACGTAGCCTCCTGGGATGGGTGAGGTTTCCTCACTTTTGGACAACCCTGTACAGTCACCCAAAATGTCCCCAAGCCCTGAAATGAATATTCTCTATTATTTTTGAGATTTCCCGATATTGAACATTATTTTGTTGGCCGAGTTCTCTCCGCACCGGACACGGGTTGTTAGCCCCCCTCCCCCCCCCCCCCCCCTCCCTTGTAGTTACCGGAAATGACACGATATGAGCATCTTCCGAGCGCTGTTGTCTGCTTGGCTGGGTGGCGGGATTAAAGCCGACAGCACCAAACACAAACAGGATTCCCCGCATCATAGCCGTAAGCATAGAGGCACGAACCACGACTGCATGAGGGAATATATATCGCTGGTTTGGATCCCGAAGGTGGTAGCAGTCCCGCCTTAATTGGCCCTTGTCTCATCTTTCCTGATCTCTCATTCTTCTGGCGATCAGCCTTCTTTTTCTGTTCATTATAGTTCCTTTTCTCTTCAAGTTTCCCGCCCTTTTTTTATGAATTGGCTCCCCGTGTATCCAAAAAACATGAATTATTTGTATAGTAATCCGGGCCGTGAAAGCCTTGATATACATATCTACGAATCTATCACAACCTTCAAACTGAAATGTTGTATGTTGATAGAGAAAATTAACACGAGTAGGATATATGAAAATAGGCTATATAGTTCTTCACGGAACTGCTTGTTATAACGTATGTTCCTTGTTCTAGGCGACTATTCATCATAGAGCTGTGAAGTTTTCACCATAAATTTGCCTTAAAGAGTTAAATATTTTACTGGAGAATTTTCCTTGTTTAGAATGAAACTGTTGGGCTGTTTTTTTAAGAACACGTACGGCAATTGTATTTTTTGTCAGTAAAAGAAATTCTGACTCCCCTGAAATCTAAAATAACAAGAAGTTCCGTGACGAACTGAAGAGCCTACTTTTCTTAAAATTTAAGATTCATGCCAATGATTAATCTATATGGGTCTATCTAGAATAATGACGAAATTAAGTTGGTAATATCAAAATTTCTAATTGGTTCGAAATACTGTATACCTGGCATAATGTAGCCTAATAGAGAACTACAATTGGCAGCCCTGGTGACTGAATATATTCTTAGTTCCATCTCTTAAGGTACAGAATACAAAATTTGGTTGAAGTCCAATGGATAGCATGGATGTTACATGCAGTTAAACATTGGATCTAACAGCACGCGTAAATTTATGTTGGCAACAATGACATACATGTATTGGTCAGAAATATCTGAAATAATATGATCTATTGTTGTGTCAATTTTGAATGAAATCTATTAGTTAGTATAGAAGTTACATGCATTTTAAAATTGGGCCTATCAGCAGGCTTAGAATCCTGTTTGCAGCACTGGCGTAGGCCTATATTAGTTACTCCAAATTAATCTAGAATGCCAGGTACTATACGTGTGCAAAGTTTAGAGCTATTGGCTTGCATACTTTCTCATATATTGATATTAGGGTAACATAAATAGAGACAGAATTTATTAACAGTTGGCAGCCCTGGTTACTATTAAGAATCGGCATAGTCATATATGTTATGGTACACATAGCACACACGAAATTTGGTTGAAATCCAAATGATAGTATAGAAGTTACATGTATTTAAAGTTGGACCTCTCACCAGGCTTAGAATCATGTTGGTAGCACTGACGTATATAAGTTACTCCAAATTAATATAGAATGCCAGATACTAGTCGTGTGCATATTTTAAAGCTGTCGGCTTGCATACTTTCTGATATATGGGTATTTGGATTTTAAAAAAATGAGAGCTTTCATTAACAGTTGGCAGCCCTGGTGGCTCTTAAGAATATGCTCACTCATATCTGTTTATGTACACATAGCATATACGAAATTTGGTTGAAATCCAATTGATAGTCTAGAAGTTATTTGCATTTAAAATTTGGAACTATCAGCAGGCTTATAATCATTTTGGCAACACTGCCATGTATGGCCTCCTGGAAATTAAACTGTAATATTATTATCTATACGTGTGCCAATTTTGAAATAGCTCCCATTCATACCTTCCATGATATCCAACATGGAGCTCAAATTTCAATTGCGATTTTTCAGCAGTTGGTAGCACTGACATCATTTTCAAATATGGCCGTGAGATATTCAGGTATAGGTCTTTACTCCTACCAAATTTTGTTTCGATAGCTGCAGCCGTTTAGGAGTTGATAGGGGGGGACACACACACAGCAAGCCAGCTAGCCAGACAGACAGACAGACAGACAGACAGAAGGACAGACAGACACACATTTGCCTGATCTCATAAGTCTACTTTTTCCTCATTTTGGCAAAATGTGAAAAGTAGGCTAAAAATCGCTCCATTAATATGTGAAGTACGGTTTGATTGGAATGTGAGATACATTTCATTATCATAGCTTCATTAGATTCTGAGGACTAAGAACACGAGTTAAACAAATTTTTACATTGGTAAGATAGGCGATTACGCATCTCCTTAAGTTAGGAACCATCCCAGTATTTGCCTGGTGCAGATGCAAAGTTGCTCAGGTGAGTGGAGAGATAGGTTGGTAGGACACATACTAAGACACCCAGGAATAGCAAGCTTAGTTATGGAAGAAGGGATCGAATAACACGAAGGTCAGAACAAGTTTCACAGATTGCCTCGGATGTAGGATGTGTAGAGATGAAACGATTAGCTCAGAACAGGGAGGCGTGAAAGGCTGCAAAAAACAATCTAAATACTGAAACAAGCTGTACAATAATCTAGGTACTCACCATTGGACAGTGATTACAGGAGATTGTCTTGTTGTAGACACAGCTGAGTGAAGCCTGACCCAAGCGTCAGAAGCCGTACAACATTGAGGGCAGAGGCCAATAGCTGCTCGTGATAACCGCAATTATTTGTTCACCCCGTTAATCTATATCTGCCTGTCCCTATCCCAATTGTTACGTCCTTTATTATCACCATGTGATGACTGCAGTTGTGTGAGAGGGAGTATTACGGAGAGGGATATGATAGGTGCCCCAGGTTTTAACAAGAGGTACGATCTCAGCATTTGCCTGGAGGAAATGGAGGGAAATATACACTGTTAGTAGAGAGATTCCGAACTTGGATCTCCTGACTTGATGCAGCTCTCAATCACGGTCGTGTTCCCTAAGGTAGGAGTTTACCTCCTGGCACAGTGGTTAGCATTCTTACCTGTCACTGCGGAGGTTCGGTTCTGCAAAGAAATTCAATTCTGTTTTGAGGGCTGGAACGGGATAACTCAGCCTCGTGAGGCAACCTCAGCCATCTTGAAAGAGGTTTACAGTTGACTCACCCCTTCTACTTAAAGCAAACGCTAGGATGGTTCCAAATTTTGGGCCATGATCGCCTCCTTGCCAAGCCCAGTACATGGGGAGAATGACCAAGATGTCGCAAGACGACAATTTACCTAAAAACAGCTACAAACTCGCCAATATTGTGAAGTTCCCCTTAGCCCTGCCGTCCGATAGCGAAACTGTATTCTTCGGCCGGGAACACAACCTGCGATCCTGGAGTTAACTTGCTACTGCAGAACCATTGGCTACAGCAGTATTTGTCGTCGGAAGAGCAGATGCCATAAATTGTCACAGAAATGACTCCAGTGAAAATATCCCTTTTATCAACATCTCTTTGAGTGCTCTAAATATAGCCCCCAATATATGACCTCCCCACACGCCGAACTGACAACTGGTGAAGGATCTCTTATTAGCTCAGACGGAGGCATCTTACATTAGCCACTAAAATATTTTAGTAGCCTACTTAATGTGACGTGAACTTTATATAATCTCCATGTTTGTAGTGATGGGGGGCAAATGGTAAGGTTACATTGTTAGTAACTTATTTAAGGTGACGCGGACTATATATAATCACCATGTTGGTAGTGATGGCGGGCAAATGGTAAGGTTACATTGTTAGTAACTTATTTAAGGTGACGCGGACTATATATAATCACCATGTTGGTAGTGATGGCGGGCAAATGGTAAGGTTACATTGTTAGTAACTTATTTAAGGTGACGCGGACTATATATAATCACCATGTTGGTAATGATGGCGGGCAAATGGTAAGGTTACATTGTTAGTAACTTATTTAAGGTGACGCGGACTATATATAATCACCATTTTTGTAGTGTTGGGAGGCAACGATAAGGTTACATTGTTAGTAACTTATTTAAGGTGACGCGGACTATATATAATCACCATGTTTGTAGTGATGGGGGACAAGTGGTAAGGTTACATTGTTAGTAACTCATTTAAGGTGACGCGGACTATATATAATCACCATGTTTGTAGTGATGGGGGACAAATGGTAAGGTTACATTGTTAGTAACTCATTCAAGGTGACGCGGACTATATAATCACCATGTTTGTAGTCATGGGGGACAAGTGGTAAGGTTACATTGTTAGTAACTCATTTAAGGTGACGCGGACTATATATAATCGCCATGTTTGTAGTGATGGGGGGACAAATGGTAGGGTTATATTTCTAGTATCTTATTTAAGGTGACGCAGGTGCTCAGCTATGTCGCTCTACACTCCATAGCGAATCTTATCTAGCAGTTTGCAGCGTGACGCGACCTGCCCACTGAGTGTTTTAGCGAATGTGACTGTACCTATAATCTAATGACAAGGCTGCGCTGCAGGTATGGACATGAGTGCATTGTACAAAGAGCCACAACATAACATTGCACTCTACTCGCGACTGTCACCATAACATACAATATTGGCGCACGAGCGTGAAGCTTGCATAACTTAGTGCTTGTTGGTTTGGTCTCTGTTGTAACCAGGGTTGTATAGAGCGGGCCCGTTAATATTTATTCGTCCCGTAACATTATCCTGACCCCCCAGGGGCTCACATCAAGTGGGACGTGGGTTGGTGACCACGGGACCCCAGCTGAGTCCGGCATTGCTTCCACTTACTTGTGCCGGGCTCCTCTCCGTCTTCTTTCCTGTCGACCTCTCTTGGTCAACTCTTGATCTTTCCCGACCCCGCGGTATTAGGGTATCCGAGGCATAGGGAGTCTCTTCCTTTCCCGTCTTAATTGGCCCTTGTCTCATCTTTCCTGATACCCTCCTTCTGTGAGGGGTCAGCCTTCTTCTTCTTTTCATGTTATCTCCTGCCTTCTGCTTAAGGCCCTCAAGGAGTCAGGTTGTGTGTAGCCCCTCCACTTCTGGTGCACCCTGGATATTGCTACATCCTCAGGGGCTCAGAGTATCCCCTGCCTTCTGCTCGAGGCCCTCAAGGAGGCAGGGTGTGTGTAACCCCACCACATCTGGTGCACTCTGGATAGTGCTACACCCTCAGGGGCTCACAGTATCTCCTGCCTTCTGCTCAAGGCCCTCAAGGAGGCAGGGTGTATGTAGCCCCACCACTTCTGGTGCAGCCTAGATATTGCTACACCCTCAGGGGCTCACAGTATCTCCTGCCTTCTGCTCGAGGCCCTCAAGGAGGCAGGGTGTGTGTAACCCCACCACTTCTGGTGCACTCTGGATAGTGCTACACCCTCAGGGGCTCACAGTATCTCCTGCCTTCTGCTCAAGGCCCTCAAGGAGGCAGGGTGTATGTAGCCCCACCACTTCTGGTGCACCCTGGATATTGCTACACCCTCAGGGACTCATGTAATAGTACATGACTCTAAGGCCTATGGTATATAAAATCCAACATGGTGACTATCCAAAATATTTAGACAGTTTTCAATATCTACGAATCTATTACAGCAATCAAAATGAAATTTTGTATATTAACAGTGGCAATTAACATAAGTAGGATATGTGAGATTAGGCTGTATAGTTCTTCACGGAACTACTTGTTATAACGTGACTTATATAGGCTAGTGAAGTTTCAGTTGTGGGCGTTATTTATAGGCTAAATAAAGAATTTGTTGCACATGCATCTCCATGATAATATCATTAACAGTCCAGTCAGTGATTTTAACCCATCATGCCGAGACGTAAAACGGATATTGGTCGTTGTTCATTGACATTTAAAAAAGCGCTTATCACGTAATGCATTCATAACTGTTCCCGGGCGAAGCCGGGTCGGGTTGCTAGTATATGATAAATGGTGTGTGTTAATAAGGCTTTAGCCTACATACAGAAATAAACCTAACCTGGGGTAACGGCTCAGCAGTAATTTTCAGTCAGACAGAAGCAATAGTCTCTCGCTACGAATGACCTGTGTTGTGTATTTTGTGTACATTGGCAACAGTGAAATGACTTCTCGATAACAATTGAACATGCCAATAGATGAGCAACGACAAGCGATGACAATTGCCGTCGTTGTTGTTGTTGTTTGAGTCTTCAGTCCTTCGACAGGTTTGATGCAGCACTCCATGCCTCCCTGTCCTGAGCTAATCGTTTCATCTCTACATAGCTACTACACCCTACATCCTAGGCAATCTGTTTAACATATTTTAACCTTGGTCTACCCCTACAGTTCGTATTCTCGACCCTTCCTTCCATAACTAAGCTTGCTATTCCTGGGTGTCTTAGTAAGTGTCCTACCAACCTTCATTAGCAGTCGCCAGAAACATCTCTCCTCTCCCCTCGTCTTAATACCTCTTCGTTAGTAACCCTACAGTATCTACCCATGTGATCTTAATCATTCTCCTGTTACACCACATTTTAAACGCTTCAATTCTCCTCTTTTCTGCTTCTCCAAAAGTCCAAGATTCACTTCCATAGAGCGCCACGCTCCAGAGAAAAGCCTTCAAGAATGAATTCCTAATACCAAAATGTATATTCGATGTCAACAGATTTATTTTCTAACCTATCTTTTAGCCTATATCTTCTTTGCTTCTTTCATCACTGATTGTTTTGCTTCCTAAGTAACAGAAGTCTCCTACTTCCTTCCGTCGTTGAATGAGCAATAAATAACGACATGTTTCGTTCGTCAAGCGAGCATCATCAGGTGCAAGACAAATAGCTCTACACAACACTACCAAACCTACAGTGACACCCACAGACAGTCTCTGCCCTTCAAAAACAAAATACAAGAACCCCCGTCTGAAAAGTTACTAAGTGTGGTGATTGATACAGAAGGCAATAAGCACCAAGAAGAACTATTGGCTACTGTTGCTGCGATAAGCCCTAAACTACAAGTTCTCTGTCGTGATGATTAACCCTTTACAGGGCAAAACTACTTTGTATTTGTATGCGTTTTTACATTTTAATTTATTTCAATTATTTTGTACTCAAGAAATGGCTCAAGGGCTAGGATTACAGATATCCTTTGAGAAAAACTAAGATCATGCTTATGAAACCCTTAGATATAAATAAAGTCTATATAAATGATCATAAAATTAACCTAGTTCCTGAATGACGATGATGTCACGACTTATGTTTTTACATAGTTTTTTTAAATGCTTTAAGGATTTTAGGCTATGTCCATTTGTTTTAATTACCACGACGATGTGAAAATCTTTAAGAAAAAGAATTTACAAATTTTATTAACAGGTCACACTGATCATAGACTGATTTATGACAATGTTATTAGTGCTATTGGCTGAAGAAGGCTGAAAATGAGCCGAAATAAGTATCAAAGTTTATAAGGACATCGTGTGATTTAAAAAAATGGTATTGTAAATTGGATATTTTTATTATATATCATAATCAATACGGGAAAATTTAGAATCATGACTCAAGTCCTAGATATTCACAGTTTCGCAATTTAAGTATCTTGGAGAAATTATCACACATAACTTAAACGAAAAAGTAACTTGGATAAATAGACCAAATAAAATGAAAAAGGCACAATCTCTAACCTGGTCAACATATAATAAAAATACATAGCTACCACACCTATCAATAGCTACTAAGATCCAACATTATAAAACTGTAACTCTCCCTGAAACCACTTATGCTTGTGAAACACTGTTCCAAATTAAAAAATTCCTCTCGGCACGCCGGAAGGCGGAGGTAGATTTCACTGGGCTAACTAGGGGATAGGCTATAATAGGCAAAATATGCAGGTTTTCGTAGCAGGATCAGACCTCATTTATTGCAAGAAAGTATTTTACATTTGGAGGTTAATTAACTTTTTTTTTCGTTTTTGTATGCATATTTTTATCATTTTATTGTCTTATGGCGATGGTAACCTTCTTGTCATTTGGGGTTCATTTTTATACTTGTGGTCACACTGTCCTTATGCAAGGTTTGGAACTGATGTGTAACTATCTGACAGTCTGTTACTTTTTCACGCAAAATTTTATTTCCCGCAGAGATTTTTGTTGGTTCCTCAGTTTAGGGGCTGCGACAACGTGGTCATGTATCCCCGTGTATATTGCGTGTGTGTAGAATCTGATAAACGGTGTTAATTGTGATAACTGTATTAGTCTGTAATTCAGGCAAGGTCTGCAGACGGTCAATTTTAAGTAGTAGTTCCTAATTTTGTACCATATACTAACGTCAACGACACCTAGCTGTGAACTTGGCTACTAGATGCCACTGCAACCAGCAACTTGCAACGAACGTTGGAACTTCCCCTCCAAAGGAAAGCATGCTGAGTGATTTTTAGCCCTCTTAGAAAATACGACGACTTTGGTCGGCTTTGAACCAGCGACCTTGGGCATATAAGTTCAGCATGCTACCAGTTAGCCGCTTCCCACAGAGTCAGATGGAAAAATCAATGTGATCTCCTGCAATGGCGTTTTCTTGGCAACCTCTGATAGCTCATCCCTCATCAATTTAGAAGCGTTGTCATGGTAACCTCTGATGGCACTTGGCATTTTCTTTAATTCCGAAATCATTTTTCTCATCCCTTGGCGTAATGGTAGGTCAGATCAAAAATTCTTTCTGACAAAGTTTTAGGTAATTATTAGGGGAATATTGTCCATTTTGTAGGGTTTTGATATTGTGTCTATTAAGAGAGATATGATTAATGTTTCCCGAAAAACCCACTTTTTCCCACCCCTTTGGTCAATGGTTGGTGCTATGAAAAAACTTTTCAAACATATATTTTTGGGCCTTATCCGACACATAGTATGAACTTTGAATGGATTCGATATTTCAAATATTAAGAGAGTTATAGCAATATTTCACTTTTTCGAAAAAAAAAAGCCCCCACCGTCACCCCTGTCGACCGAGTGTGCCCTTTAACGAACTCGACCGATATTTTAAGGGGATACATATTATGTAAAACATTCAAAGTGATTGGTGCAAAATTACGGCAGTTATTTTGTCCACAAGAAACTGATATATATTTACACACACATATATATAAGCTTTTGAACTGACGGTGGTTTGGGAGTCTGGGGGATGTGAAACGCGATGATATGTCGAATTTTTCCGGAAGTCGAAACATGGCACCCATTGCAATAGTTAGCGTTCTGATGAAATCTACCTAAAATAGGCTACATAATTAAAAAATACTATCATCGACACCTAGCTGTGAACTTGGCTACTAGATGCCACCGGAACCATCAACTCGCAACGAACGTTGGAACTTCCCCTCCGAAGGAAAGCATACTCAGGGTTTTTAGCGCTCTTATTAAATCCGACGACTTTAGCCGGGTTTGAACCCGCGACCTTGGGCATAGAGGTTCAGCATGCTACCAGTTCCGATACCGAAGTCGCTTCCCACAGACAGATGGAAAACTGAATGTGATCTCATGCAGTGGCGTTGTCATAGCATCTGCTGATGGCTCATCCCTTATCAATTAAAAGTAAAGTTGTCATGGCAACCTCTCTTGGCACTTGGCATTTTCTTATAATTTAAATCATTTTGCTCACCCCGTGGCGTAATGGTGGGTCATATCAAAAATTCTTTCAGAAATTATTGGAGGAATATTGTCCATTTTGTACGGTTTTGATATTGTACCTATTAACAGAGATATGATTAATGTTTCCCGAAAAACCCACTTTTTCCCACCCCTTTGGTCAATGGTTGGTGCTATGAAAAGACTTTCAAAGATAAATTTTAGGGCCTTATCCGACACATAGTATGAACTTTGAATGGATTCAATATTTCAGATATTAAGAGAGTTATAGCGATATTTCAATTTTTCGAAAAAAGCCTCCCATTTTCACCCTCTTTGACCGATTTTGCCCATTAACGAACTCAACCGAGATTTTAAGGGGATACATATTATGTAAAAAATTCAAAGTGATTGGTGCAAAATTACGGCAGTTATCGTGTCCACAAGAAACTGATATCTATACATACATGTATACATTATATACTGTACAGTGTGGTCCACCAGCCCTTTATTTTTTTGGAGGAAGGCAACCCAACTAACGCGTATATCACAGTCATCCTAAAAACATTAGTACCTGCTCCTTTACGTCCATTGTACAACTTTACCGTTGAGTACATCGTCGTGAATATAGTAGAAATCATTAGTGGCAGTGTTCTTTCAATGACCTCAAATATAATGCATGATTGAAACGATCAGAGCTCCGAATAACACCTTCTTACGTTTGGACAGGAAGTGTCTACGAATAGATTCAATTCGTGCCAGCATTACACCATTTTTCTCGGTAGGTATGGTGGCTAAATCAAGAATTGCTAGAGTAGCGTCAACGAAGTCGCATTGCAGTAGGTTCGAACCTTAAATTAGTATATATATATATTTTTTGCTTAATGTCGTTAATGTCGTTTATTGTGGATGTATTATGGACGCATATCTATCTGTTCCAGTCGCCTCCGTAGCGTAGCGGTCAGCATGCTTAGCTGTCACCCCGGAGGTCCTGGGTTCGATTCCCGGCTCTGCCACGAAATTTGAAAAGTGGTCTGAGGACTGGAACGGGGTCTGCTCAGCCTCGGGTGGTCCAAATGAGTAAGGGGGTTCGATTCCCACCTCAGCCATCCTCGAAGTGGTTTTCCGTGGTTTCCCACCTCTTCTTCGGGTAAATGCCGGGATGGTTCCTACTGTAAGGCCACGGCCGCCTCCTTCCCTCTTCCTCGCCTATCCATCCCAATCTTCCATCCCTTCCCATCCCTCCTGAGGCCCCTGTTCGCTTTGCAGGTGAGGCCGCCTGGGCGAAGTGCTGATCAATCCTCCCCAGTTGTATACCTCCCGACCAGATGTTCCAGGCACCAGGACACTGCCCATAGAGGAGGTAGTGGTGAGTTCCCTCGCCGAGCCCGTGGAAACCACCAACCTAGAGGGTAATTAGACTTTAAAAAATCTGTTCCAACGACTGATTTTTTATTTGATCATCAAAAGGACCGTACTTATCCGATGGTACGCAGCCAGATTGGACGACGACATAATGATCTGCAGAAATAAAGCAAGGTATCCTGTATATCAATGTAGCAAGTGTTCGAAATTTTGACCACCTTTGTTTAAAGGAAAACTCCGACTCACTCAGACGACCCACAGAACAAATGATTTGTTATGTGGGTAGGCTCACGAATAAACACATCAGACTGAAACTATAATTTCTTTCAACGGCGTCTGTGCGAAAAGCGCTTGTTATACACATACAGTAATAGTTAGTTAGTGAGGTTTTAAGGCGCGGAACTACGAGGTCATCTGCCCCAAACATACAATAAATACAGATAATTATAACATTATTGGTTTTACGTCCCTTTTAACTGCTCTGGCTTTTAGATACGCCGGGGTGCCGGAATTTTGCTACGAAGGGGATCTTCAACGTGCCAGTAAACCTACTGACACGGCTCCCTCGCATTTGCGCACCCTTAAATGCCAGCTGACTGCGCCAGGATACGAACCTGCAACCTTGGGCACAGCAAGCGAGAACGTTACCGCTGAGCCTCGCAGCAAGGCAGTAATTACAGAACGTGTCATATTATTATAAATATTGAACTATTAAAATTCTAATTATCACGAATAGAGTCGCCTCCGTTGCGTAGTAGTCAGCGTGATTAGCTGCCACCCCGGACGTCCTGGGTTCGATTCCCGGCTTTGCCACGAAATTTGAAAAGTGTTATGAAGACTGGGACGGGGTCTACTCAGCCTCGGGTGGCCCAAATGAGTAGAGGGGGTTCGATTCCCACCTCAGCCATCCTCAAAGTGGTTTTCCGTGCTTTCCCACTTCGCTTTCGGGCAAATGCCGGGATGTTACCTACCGTATGGCCACGGCCACCTCCTTCCCTCTTCCTTTCCTATCCGTCCCGATCTTCCCCTCCCTTCCCATCCCTCAAGAGGACCCTGTTCGCTTTGCAGGTGAGGCCGCCTGGGCGAGGGGCTGATCCCACCTCCCCAGTTTTATCCCCAAGACGAGATGTTTCAAGCTCCAGAACACTGCCCGTAGAGGCGGTAATGTTGGGATACCTCGCTGAGTCCCTGGGAAAACCTAACTTGGAGGGTAAAATCGACTAAAAAATAATAATTATAACGAATAGTATCCATCCATGGTTTTGAACAGTATTTAGGGAAAATAACCATTTAAAGGAGACAAGAAAATAACTTTCCCTACCATCTTCGTAGATAATGTGAACATAACCAAGTTGAAATCTTTCTGTACGAGGTAGGGAGGGTATAATAAAATAGTGCAAAAGAATTTTAAAAATCTGCCGTTGGATAGTCTTGAACCCGGGATCTTCGAAAGAGCGAGCGGGCGAAATAACACATGCACACATTTCCAACACACTCTGGAGGTTTTTGTTGCGCTTCTTATTAACGCGTATGGTAAAATATTCAATTATTACTGTTAGATCTTAAATATTGATTGGAATGCATTCATTCAGTACCTGGCATGTTTTCTAATTTACTTAAAGCAAGTTTCGCGATCACTTTGCTTTAATAAGGCGAAAGAACTGCAAATAATGCCCTCAAACGACAGCCCTTCGGTTTTATTTCATACAACTTAGCGTACAAAATGCTAGCGTGTGATACACTTCGGTCATACAAGCAGGTGTACTGACGAAGAGAACAGAATCATACAGGATTTTGTACCAGCGATCACAGCAGCTTCCTTGCCAGCGAGTGTCGTGTGATACGGGCCTAAAGATATGCTATGACTTTTTGTTAAAATTTAATAACAAAACAAGAGGTTCGGTAAAGAACGTATTGCCTACTTTCTCCTAAATGCAAGGGTATTGTTATAACTCATTGTCATTTTCAAGGAGTATAATTGAATGTTGGTTGTAGTAGCTTCTTGAAATACAACGTGCTATAGGGATATTAAACATGAATATGCTAGTGCTACCTCTGTAAAAAAATTCATTCAATTCGGTTTCACCGTGTTTGAATTGATATGGGGAATGGATTTGCACACATACATGGCCGCTATCTGCAAACTATTGTGCTGATGACCTTGTAGTTCAGTCAAAATATGCTTCCCACAAAAAGGTATGTTGTTGAAAAATTTGGTAGAGATCAAATGATTAGGTTGGTCGTAATTTGATTTAATCTTTTAACATTTGGGTGGCCACCATTCCGTTTCCGTCAAGATGGCAGCAATATAAAACATGACACTGAGGTGGCCTTTGCTAGTGCTACCTCTATACCAAACTTAGTTCCATTTGGTTTCACCGTGTTTGAAAATATAGGGGGAATCAATTTGCACACATACATGGCCGCTATCCGCACATTTTTGGCCTGATGACCTTGCAGTGTGTTCAAAAGATTCTCTATACATAAAGGTATGTTGTTGCAAAATTTGGTAGAGATCAGATTATTAGGTTGGTCGTAATTTGAATCAAGCTTTTAACATTAGGATGGCCGCCATTACGTTTTCGTCAAGATGGCGGTGATATAAAACATGACACTTGAGTGGCCTTTGCTAGTGCTAGCTCTGTACCAAATTTCGTTCAATTCGGTTTCACCGTGTTTGGATTGATAGGGGAATCGATTTTCACACATACATGGCCGCCATATGCAAACTGTTGGGCTGATGATCTTGTAGTTTGGTCAAAATATGCTTCCCACATAAAGGTATGTTGTTGCAAAATTTGGTAGAGATCAGATTATTAGGTTGGTCGTAATGTATTTAAGATTTTAACATTTGGGAAGCCGCCATTACGTTTTCGTCAAGATGGCGGTGATATAAAACATGACACTGAGGTGTCCTTTGCTAGTGCTACCTCTGTACCAAATATCGTTCAATTCGGTTTCACCGTGTTTGATTTGATAGGGGGAATCTATTTGCACACATACATGGCCACCATCTGCAAACTATTGGGCTTATTACCTTGTAGTTTAGTCAAAAGACGCTCGCCATATAAATATATGTTGTTGCAAAATTTGGTAGAGATCGGAAGATTAGATTATTCGTAATTTGATTTAAGCTTTGAACATTTGGGTGGCCGCCATTACGTTTACGTCAAGATGGCGGCGATATAAAACATGACACTGAGGTGCCCTTTGCTAGTTCTACCTCTGTACCAAATTCCGTTCAATTAGGTTTCACCATGTTCTAATTGATAGGGGTTTGGGGCAGACATTCAGAGTACACACGCACACAGACACAGTCACACACACACACAGACAGACACACAATTTTTGGCCCTGTGTAGATGTCATAAGTCTACTTTTATTGTTTGCAAAAATCGAAAGTATGCTAATAATACCTTGGGAATTTCTAAGGAATTGTTATACTTCGATGCAAGCACTGGCGATCAGAATATCCTTCGATATGTTGTTGTTTTGTTTCATTTGAGGGGCTAGAACATCGCGATCATTTAGCCCCGTGTACTTGGGTGTGTGTGTAGAATTTGTCTGATAACCTGAGTTATTGCGGGCTTGTAATGATGTGTGTATTTGCAATTAAGGATTGGGAAGGAGGCGGCCGTGGTCTTAAGATGGAATCCATCCTGGAATTTGGCCGGAGTAGAAGTGGGAAACCACGGAAAACCATTTCCAGGGTGGCTGAGGTGGGAATCGAGCCCACTTCTTCTCATATTTGCTTCACGAGGCTACGTGTACCCAATTTCAGCCCTCAGACAAGTATTACATTTTTTGGCAGAGCTGGGAATCGAACCCAGACCTCCGGAGCAACACTTCGATATGTTATGTTATTATACATGCCAGTTTTTAAATTTTCTGCCATTACAGGTCGCGTGGCATATCGTACCAATTCGATCGTATTCTCTTTATAAATCATCAAAATCCAACGTACTCTTCACAAAAATACGTCGTAAGGCAATAAATGTGGAAATGTAGTTACATCCCGACTAAAATGGAATGTGGGCTTTCGTTTAAAAAAGTGTGCCTACTACTGGATTCGAAGCAGCATTCTACCCGCTCGCGCCCACCACGGACGGTCAGGCTTAAACCTTTTTTTTTTTTTTTATTAGCTTTCTACAGAATTACAGAATTTCCAGATATGATAAATACCATACTATTACATCACAAGAAAATCCAGATAGTGACCATATTTATCGTACAATTGTCCACTTTCACTAAGCTTCCAACGCTCTTTCTGCAGGTGATACCTGAGATCCAGGAACGAGAAATGTTGCTCATTGTGCATCACGAAGTGTACATATTGGCCCATTATCCACACAATGGCAGTCTGTTTAATTTGGGGGAAGGCGGTCACCGACAAACGAATCAACTTCCTGTCATCAAGGTCATCCGTGGGCACATTTAATAGTTGACATACTTTTCCCTTACACCACAGCCACGTGGAGGCAACTCGCGTGCATGATGTGAAGCGGTGTATCGCCGTATCAGTTTGACCACATATAGTACACCATGGGTAAGCTTCAAGACGGATGGTATATCGCCGTAGAGCCGTTGGGATGAGATCGTTGAGGAAGATAAAAACCTGGGAGTGTACAGCAGAAGAAATGGTCATAGCCCCAACATTTTTCCAAACAGTGGGCCAATGGACGTAGAGGGTGGTGGCCTCGATTCGCGGTTTGGAGTGTACCACTTGCCGCAACATGTTATAAATACTTTTCGTCGTTGGAACAGTCCCTGAAGGCATTTGGCGAACAGTTTCCAGAAGGTGATGGTCCCTAAATATCTTCGGCAAAGCTCTATCACAATTACGGGCTGTGTTTCGAATATCTTTGTATAGCGCTTTCGTAAAAGTGTCATGTTGGGAAAGGATGGTGATATCGTTCTTGCAGAGGAGTGCACGGCATTTCATGCCATGAGCTGTTAGCCCTAGCCCGCCTTGCCGGGATGGGAGATACAACTGTTCCCGTTGTACTCGAAACAAAAATCCTTGCCATATAAACCAACCTGTATATTTTGACAATTGGCTCTCAAACATTTTGGGAAGTGGGAAAAGTTGTGCGACATACCATATTTTAGAGAGCGCAAACACGTTGAGGACCATGACCCTTTGCACTATATTGAGGTTCCTTTGACCAAATTGGATCAGCACTCCCCTAACTCTGGCAATGACCTTAGTCCAGTTTGCTTGCACTGTGTCCAGAAGCGATTGCTTCCAGGTAATGCCAAGAATTTTCACCTCATTTACTATCCGGAACCAGGGCTGTTGGGTAATCACTGAGTTAGTATTGAGTGGAAGCAAAGCAGTTTTCTGGGGGTTCGATTGTGCTCCAGAGGCGATATGGTAGAGCTGAAGGACGCTATCGATGTGGGAGATGTCTTCATTATTGCGGATCAATATGGATACGTCATCAGCATAGGCGCACATGCCAAAAACATGTGTGGACAGTTTGTAACCCTGTAGCTTCACCTGGGTAGTCCGAATGAACGGTTCAAGGCCAATGACAAAAAGTAGCATGGAAAGGGGACATCCTTGCCTAACTGATCGTTGTATTGGAATCAGAGGGGAAAGAAACCGTTGACGAGCACTCGAGACGTAGCATTACAATTTATCATACGAATGTAGTCAATAAGGATTGCAGGATATTCAAAGTGCTGCAAGACCATGTACAAGTATTCATGACTGATGCGGTCAAAAGCTTTATCAAGATCTAAGGTGAGAAAACTCATTGGCTCAGTGGGGAGCATTTCGGCTTTTAGGTGTAGGTCCCGTAGTATCGCTAAGTTTGTTAACAGAGTTCTTCCAGGAATACTGCAACATTGTTCATCACCAATGATATCATGTAGAACAGTCTTCAATCGGCATGCAAGTACTTTGGTAAGGACTTTATAATCACTGCATAGCAGAGTAATTGGTCGGAAGTCACCAACTGCCATGGGAGAGGATGTTTTTGGTATGAGGACTATGGTACCCTCGTGATGTGATTGACAAAGAGCACGACGTTGGAGAATGGTACGCAAGACGTGACAAAATTCTTTGCCAATGAGAGGCCAGAAGTGTTTATACAGTTCATATGGCAGTCCATCAATGCCAGGTGAGCGGTTATTTGGGAGGTGCTTAACCACAGAGTGAACCTCTTCATCCGTAATATCCGCGCTGAGCAGAGTTTTGTTGCCCGGAGATAGTTGGTTACTGCAAGATGAAAGCAATAGGGTCACCTGCTGTGGATCAATTGGAGCCTTAGCGTAGAACCGTTGATAAAACAATGATATTTCACTGCGTATAGCGTCAGGGGAGGTGACGACACTTCCAGTACTGGTGCGGAGGCGGTGGATATATTTACGTTGCCGCTCACGTTGTCCTTTGGCGATATGGTATACACTTGCACTTTCGTCCGGGAGCACTGTACGATCTTTTAAAGCCACTTTTATATGAGCGAGCGTTCGTTGCTGTAGAGACAGGAGCTTGGTTTTAACTTCCCGAATCTGGTCATACATACGCTCCCCAGCATCAGATATTTGCTGGAGCTGGCGAAGAACTCGATAGTAAAATTCAACTGTACCTCGTTGGTAGGATATGTTCTTAAAGACGCGGCGGATCCCTGGTTTAACTAAAATATCCCACCAGTCTGCACAGTCGCGAAAGTTGCAATTTGTTGGACCCATCGAGTCCAGTGTTGTCTGAAAATATCTTGGCATTCCTCCTCCAGTAACAGCGAGCAATTCAGTTTCCAATAACCTCTTCCTATGTGAAATATGGGATGGGGGTAAGAGATTGTACATGCGACTGCATGATGGTTAGTGAAACTGGCAGGTATCACTTCATATCGTCTAGGCTGGAAAAGTTCCTGGGAAAAGTAGATGCGGTCAATTCGTGATGAGGAGTTGTGACTTATACAGGTGTAATGGGGCAGGGGCACCCTTAAACTATCCACAGCATCAATGAGGTGTAGGGAGGTAAGGAGGGTCCTGAGAGCCGGGTTGACACCTTGGTATGGGCTAGTGGAATCCTCTTGGCGTTGAATACAATTGAAATCCCCTGCAAGAATAAGTTTTTCCTTAACGTCGTGCAGATGAGGCAGTATACTCTGTTGAAAGAACATTTTCCGTTCCACACGTTTATTGGACCCGGATGGCGCATATACATTTATCAGGGTGGTATTGTTTATGTGTCCAGATATTATGCGTCCTGATGGATGACATAGCACACCTTCGAGTGGGATATCATGCCGTATGAGGAATCCGGTCCCTCTATTCGTATTACCGGTATTGATGTACTGTTTGTAGAAGGCAGATATGGGCAAACAGGGTAGAGCAACTTCTTGAATGAAAGCAATGTCAATGTCTGCATCTCGAAGGAATCTCTCCAACAGTTGAAATTTCAGAGGGTATTCTATTACATTGATATTCACAGTGGCCACAGTGAGAAATTGCGCCATTAAGAGAAGTATAAAAGCTGTGCTAGACATACTGGAAGGTGGAGTCGAGAAAAAAAAAAGACACGGGTGAGAAATATACTGGTGCACTATGTCAAATTAGGTTGAGATAGTTCCTTATGACTGCCATTCATAGGCCGGCTGTCAGCGTTTGAGAGCGTTCGTGGGTCCCTAGATGACGTAGAATGAAGATTTTGTTTCTTTTTCACAGCTGCGGGAACGTTTGTAGAACCAGTTTGATTCTTCGGGGCTGGTACGGCAATCGAGGCATTTGTTTTAATTTTCTTAGATACGTTCTCAGATCCCCGATCAACCTGCTTAAGTGAGTCGGTAGGTACCAGAGAAGGTGGGGGCAGTGAAGACAAAATTTCTGTGGCAGCCTGTAGTGACGGCAGAGTTGGTTCTAAGGCTGCCATACAGGTTACCGATAGCACAGGGGCACTCTGTGGCTCGCTGATCTGGTCAGTGCAAGGTTCGTGTTCTGCGTCATGTGTGTCCGAGGCCACTTCTGCTGGTGTCCCAGCTGACTGATCAATAAGCATGTTTTCATGTGACGTTTGCTGTGTCACAACATCCGAGTATTGGACACGTCGTTGTTGTGTAGGAGTTATACCGAGGGGAATCATTTTCTTTGGGCAGTTGATACGTAGATGTGTGTTAGCATTGCAAATTAAACAGGTCTGTTTCTGTCCATTATACGATATATAGCCAGAATGGCCACCAAAAGTCTCAGTGGAGGGGATATCTTGTTTGATTTTCATAGTGACTGCACGTATTCCATTATACACCGGGAACTGATAAGCAGAAGACCATTGTTCTTTCCTGACGTCACTCACAGTGCCATATTTCGACAGGACGGAATTGAAAATTTTAGGGGGAACTTCGAGTGGGACATTAAATATACGCACTGTGGTAAAATTTGAATCCGCTGTGGAGAGCTTAACATTTCGCCTGAGTCATACTGAAATTTAATAGGAGCTGCAAAAGTATTTAGCAATGTCTGATAAGTAGATATGCTGATTACCTTGATGTACATGGTTCTTTCATGCGCATTTAACTGGATGGCTTCTACTTGGTCGACAGTCAACCGGAGGGTATCGCTAATCCAGCGGTGAATTTCTCCTGGTGTGGGGCGAGAACTCTGCCTGTCCCATTGACAGCGTACGGTGTTTATCCTCTGGTATCCGGACGTGATTTTCAGCGGGGTTTTCTGGGTTTCTGGTTTTGTTGTCCTATCTGGAACACTACTTGAAAAAGTATTGTCCGAATGACACACGGAAGGTCAGTACACCCGTGGAACTATCGGAAGCACCGGTATTAGGAAACGTACACTCTTTCAATGCGGTCACACAGCGCGCACACACGCACCTCACTCGGCCACGACTAGTGACCAACTGAGCCACCGACACCTGGTAGGTATCGCACGATAAGCGTGCTGTAGTTACTGTAGCCGTCCCACCTCAAACGTTTAAGTCCATCTCAAAGTCTTCAATCACGGTTTATGGTGTTGATTTAACATTCTACTATTACAGATCACGTGGCGTAAGCTATTAATTCGATCGTATTACGTGTATGTGTGTTATTTCAAGGAGCAGTAAGTCATATGTTAGTAGAATGGGCCATAGTATTTGGCGGGGAAAAGTTTAAGGTAGTTTTTTCTTTGCTAGACCCATGACTCAATTTTCATTGCTGTCACACAGTCAGAGCGCAGAGCAATATCGACCATCGGGAGAAATGCGATGCTAGTTGGGTTTCATAAAACTAAATAATAAGGGGCGGGTGGACTACACTGTATATACATACATAAATTATATATAAACTTTTGAACTGACGGTGGCTTTGGGATCTGGGTGATGTGAAACGCGAAGATATGTCGAAATTTTCCCGAAGTCGAAACATGGGACCCATTGCAATAGTTAGCTTTCTAATGAAATCTACCTAAAATGAACAAAGAACTGATCAGCTCCTCAAAACGGAAAGAAGAATCATTAGAACGTGCATAAATAAAATGTATCAGATTGATGGAGTCTGGAGGATTCTCCCAAATGAAACTGTTTATCATGAGATTGATCCAATCACCAGCACAATGAAGAAGAAAAGAATTTCATATTGTTTTCACATCTTACGGCTTCCAGAAACGCCAACTAGTAATGAGAAATTTAGGACAGAAAACTGGAGGAAAATGGATCCAAGAAATCCAACAAGATCTCAAAGCAGTTGGACTCAAGATAACAGATGCCGAGGAGAAAAAAAAAATTAACACCATTATTAAAACTCACAAATTTTCTGCAGAAATGACACATAGAAAGCCTATGGAGATTTCAGATGAGTTGAGAAAATCCCGATCTGAAAGAATGAAAAAGTACTGGAAAGAGCGCAAGAACCAAGCAGTACTACCTTCAAAGAAGAAGTGATTGTGGAACGACTCAGGTGGTCCAATGTGACCAATCAAGATTAATAATAATAATAATAATAATAATAATAATAATAAGTATACAAGTGGGAAGTGTTGTCAGAGAGAGCTGCACCTACAGCCCACCGACTGTAGTGGCTACGCGCGCTAAAGCGCTGCGTTAGGTCAAGGGGCCAAGCTCTCTGCTGACTCGGTAGACGCGTGGGTTCGAGCACCACCGTCGGCTGTCCTTGAAATGGTTTTCCGTGGTTTCCCATTTTCAACACCAGGCAAATGCTGGGACAGTACCTTCTGACAGGCCACGGCCGCTTCCTTCCCCATCCTTGCCCAGTTTCATTCATCTTCATCCATTCCATCTCTCATCCCGACGCGCAGGTCGCCCACGGGCGTCGACTGGAAAGACCTGCACTCGGCCTCTCAGAAGGCTACACGACAAAAAAAAAAAAAAAAAAAAAAACCTACAGCCCAAAGACCAAAGTGGACCGAAGAAAGGAAGAGGGCCTTTAGTGCACGAATGAAAGAGTACTGGAAAGACAGGAAGAACAAAAAGTCATAATTGCTTCGCGTGGTCTAATAGGCCTGTAACGTGTAAAATAAATAATAATAATAATAATGTTATTCATAATGTTGAATTTTGGGCATATGCCGTGTTTTATTATACTATAATTCGACGCGTTTCGAAACCATGTCTTTCATCGTCAGGAATAATCTGGAATACGACAATGTTGCTAAGAGAAAGCAACGAAGAACATATAGAAGGTGCCCAAAGATGGACGCCATTATAGCCCCATGTTAGGGACAACGGAAAGCAGCAGTGAATTACTTTCTCAGGGTTCTGATAATAGTTAGCCAGGATTCACTGAGATTGTAGCCGGTGTCACGGTTGAAATTATCTGGGTGTTTACGTATTTCAACCGCCTCCCTGATGATTCTGGGACGATATTGCTTTATACAGGCAAGAACATCCACTCCTTGGAACATGACATCATGGCCAGGTGTTAAAGCATGATCGGCAACAGCTGATTTATCAGGTTGAATGAGCCTGATACATCTATTATGTTCCTTAATGCGAGTGCATATTGTTCTCGAAGTCTGCCCGATGTAAACCATGCCACAAGTACAGGGAACTCTGTAGATACCCGGTTGTTGCAATTTAGGCAAACTGTCCTTAGTTGGTCGCAGGAGTTGTCTAATCTTAACAGAAGTTCCAAATACAGTCCGTATGTTGTACCGACGTAGGATTTTAGCAATACGATCCGTTGTGTTATGTATGTACGGTAGGTAAGCAGTTCCTCTTACATCTCTTTTCTCAACTGACGTCCTATTATTATTTGTTGGTTTCAGAACCGTAGAAATCAAAGCCTTGCTATAGCCGTTGCTCTCAAAGGTGGTTCGCAGGGTGTTAATTTCTTCTTGTAAAGACACTTCACAAATCCTCCTAGCCCTGGTAGTTAGAGTTGTAAGGATACCATGTTTCTGGGCAGGGTGATGGTGAGAACTTGCGTGGAGATATCTAGTGGTGTGTGTTGGCTTACGAAAAACGCTGTGTCCTAAAGATCCATCCTCTTTCTTGGTGACGAGAACATCTAAAAAAGGTATTTTGCCGTCAGATTCCTTTTCCATGGTGAAACAAATAGAAGGGTGCTGGAGATTAAGGTGATCCAGGAAATCACCCTGCCCAGAAACATGGTATCCTTACAACTCTAACTACCAGGGCTAGGAGGATTTGTGAAGTGTCTTTACAAGAAGAAATTAACACCCTGCGAACCACCTTTGAGAGCAACGGTTATAGCAAGGCTTTGATTTCTACGGTTCTGAAACCAACAAATAATAATAGGACGTCAGTTGAGAAAAGAGATGTAAGAGGAACTGCTTACCTTCCGTACATACATAACACAACGGATCGTATTGCTAAAATCCTACGTCGGTACAACATACGGACTGTATTTGGAACTTCTGTTAAAATTAGGCAACTCCTGCGACAAACTAAGGACAGTTTGCCTAAATTGCAACAACCGGGTATCTACAGAGTTCCCTGTACTTGTGGCAAGGTTTACGTCGGGCACACTTCGAGAACAATATGCACTCGCATTAAGGAACATAATAGATGTATCTGGCTCATTCAACCTGATAAATCAGCTGTTGCCGATCATGCTTTAACACCTGGCCATGATGTCATGTTCCAAGGAGTGGATGTTCTTTCCCGTATAAAGCAATATCGTCCCAGAATCATCAGGGAGGCGGTTGAAATACGTAAACACCCAGATAATTTCAACCGCGACACCGGCTACAATCTCAGTGAATCCTGGCTACCTATTATCAGAACCCTGAGAAAGTAATTCACTGCTGCTTTCCGTTGTCCCTAACATGGGGCTATAATGGCGTCCATCTTTGGGCACCTTCTATATGTTCTTTGTTGCTTTCTCTTAGCAACATTGTCGTATTCCAGATTATTCCTGACGATGAAAGACATGGTTTCTTTCGAAACGCGTCGAATATTAGTATAATAAAACACGGCATAAGCCCAAAATTCAACATTATGAATAGTAACACGGGCTGTGAAAGTCTAAAAGACAATAATAATGTTGTTTTTGGTTTCTCAAATTTTAATGTTTATATATTTATTTTTAATTATCAATTTGTAGATTTAATTTTGATATAATTTTATTGGATTAATTAACTAATTTTGAATTGATTTTTACAATTATTTTGGGTACCAAAGATTCTTACGCAGCAACACAAAACAAAACGGATGGGCAGTGCATTTCAGTTTTTGACCCGTTACAATGAAGGCGGCGAAGAATTTCTGACACAGATAGTCACAGGAGATGAAACTTGGGTTTCTTACGACACCCCTGAAAGTAAGCGGCAATCAATGGAATGGAGGCACACTTCATCCCCAGCAAAGGTTAAGCCGAAACAAATCTTGACACCTCGGAAAATGATGTGCACAGTGTTCTGGGACGGGAGAGGCATCTTACTCATTGATTTCTTACCGCGTGGTCAAACAATCAACGCAGATGCTTACTGCGAGACACTCAGGAAATTGCGCCGCGCAATACAGAATAAGCGCCAAGGGTTGCTGTCAAAAGGTGTTGTTTTTCTTCACGACAACGCACGACCACACACTGCAAATGTGACGAAAAACCTCCTACAGGGATTTGGCTGGGATGTGTTTGACTACCCTCCGTACAGCCCTGACCTCGCTCCTAGCGACTTCCATCTGTTCACACATCTCTAGTCTTTCCTTGGCGGTCAACACTTCAACAATGACGACGAGCTGAAAGAAGATATTTCCAACTGGTTGAAGACACAGGTGGCGAACTTCTATGAAGAAGGTATCCAAAAACTTGTGCCACGCTATGACAAATGCCTGCAAAAGTTCGGCAGTTATGTGGAAAAATAGTTTGAGGGGTGTAGAATGTTGTGCAATAAATATTTTTTCTGTATCTGTACACAATTTAATTTTATTACCAAACGGAACTTACTTTCTGGACGTGCCTCGTATTAACCACAATTGTTATTGTTATGATGCTGATGGTGGAATCTTGCAGCCACATTTTATATTGGAAGTGTTAATATTACTAAAAGCCAAATATTATCTCTTTATCTCCTCGACCTTAAGCACATGAAACAACTGTTTTAATAAAAACTATTAATATAAAAAAATGATAGACCAAATAAAATTAATATTAATAATAAACAAACTTATAAAAATTATCATAATACTTTTATATCTTTAATTTTTACAACATTAAAATTAAGAAGTTTAAACTAGTAGTTCCGTTAAGAACTAGACAGCCTATTTTCATATATCCTACCCATGTTAATTGTCACTATCAACATACACAGTCTCAGTTTGATGGCTGTAATAGATTCGTAGATATTGACAACCGACTAAATATTTCGGATGGTCACCATGTTGGATTTTATATATGTAGGTCCTAGAGTTATGTACTGTTTCATGAAGATTATTTTGTACGTGTAGTATTCAAATTTCAATCGCATGAATAGGACACAAGAAATAACAAGGAGATTTTAAAATTTCGCAGCGCTGCCATCTTGTGGTTACGGAAACAAATGAAATAAATTAGATGCCAGTGGATTAACATTCGTATAAGGATTTACTGTACCAAGTTTCACTGCACTCGGATGGTTAAATTGCGAGAAACGTCCATGTGAATATTTATACTTCGCGTCGCCGCCATGTTGGATATGAGATCACCAGGTTATTAAAAGTCATATAGCTGAATTTAAGTTCATAGCCGCTATGCGAATAAAAAGTCCAGTTTGATTGCTATAATGGTTTCGTAGATATTCAGAGCCATCTAATAATATGGATGGTCGCCATGTTGGATTGTTAAATGTATAGGCCATAGAGTCATGTACCATTAAAGGAAAATTATTGCGTAGGTTCATTATTCAAACTTTCACTTCGATCGCATGATTACGACACAAGAAATAAAAACTTAATTTTAAAATTCGTAAAGCCGCCATCTTGAGGTTATGTTATCAATTCAACTAAATTAGATACCAGTGCATTACAACGTGGATAAACATTTCCTGTGCCAGCTTTCACTGCAGTTGGAACATTAAATCGCGAGAAAGGTCTAATTGAAATTTTCATATTCGCTTGGCCGCCATATTCGTTTTGTATTTAACGGGTTTTTGAAAGTCTTATAAATGAACTTCCAGTAGTGACCTTTATCACCGTACAAAATTTCAGGGTGATACCGCTAATAGTTTCAGAGATATTGAATGCCGGTGAAATATTTCGCACATCCGCCATCTTGTGGCTATGTAAACAATTGAACCATGTTAGATATCGGTGCATTACAATGTGTATAGACATATATTGTAACAAGTTTTATTGCGTTTGGTTGGTTAAATCGCGAGAAACGTCTATTTAAAAGTCGCATATTCGGGTGGCCGCCATGTTGGTTTTGTAGTTATCAGTTTTTCAGAAGTCACATAGGTGAACTTCTAGTATTTCCCTTTATCACCGTAAAAAATTCCAGGGTGATATGGGGAATAGTTTCGGAGATATTGAATACTGGTGAAATATTTCGCACAGCCGCCATGTTGGATTGGTGAGACGTAACAAAATTTGAAGGGCACGGTCGGGGTCTCCCGGAATATTACTATGAACTTACCGTGTTTCATTGAAATCGCTCCAGCCGTTTAGAATTTATTAGGGGGGACACACACACACACACGGACAAAAGGTGATTTCATAAACCTATTTTTTTCAAAATTGAAAATAGGCTAAAAATATAATAAAATTAGAATCCGTTATACAAGACAGACAAGCTTTCCGGAAAATGTTAAAAGAAGACCCACTGATTAATCTAAAGAAAGGGCAGAGGTCAGAAGCAGCTGAACAACTAAAAAGTCAGAAAATATAGGAGATATGGGCTAGGAAGAACTCATCACCATTTTGGTTAACCTACGTAGTTGGCTCATTCGAACAAAGAAAGAAAGAAAGAAAGAAAGAACATTAGAAAAATTAGAAAAATTAAAATCTATTCTTTTATAATCTTATTTTTAAGAACATTAAAAGTTTAAATTAATAATAATTAATATTAGAATAAAATAATTAACATTACATTAAAATCAATACAATAAACGATCTTCAGTATATTTCTGCTCTATAAAGGGTTAAAGCCAACATTTGTGACAGACCTGTTTTTAAACTATATCTTCCCCCCAGGGGCTCACATCTAGTGGGACGTGGGTTGGCGACCACGGGACCCCAGCTGAGTCCGGCATTGTTTCCACTTACTTGAGCCGGGCTCCTCTCCGTCTTCTTTCCTGTCGATCTCTCTTGATCAACTCTTGGCTCTTCCGACCCCGGCGGTATTAGGGTATCCGAGGCCTAGGGAGTCTCTTCTTTTCCCGCCTTAATTGGGCCTTCTCTCATCTTTCCTGATCCCTCCTTCTTCTAGGGATCAGCCTTCTGTTTCTTTTCATGTTATCGCCTGCCTTCTGCACAAGGCCCTCAAGGAGACAGGGTGAATGTAGCCCCACCACTTCTGGTGCACCCTGGATATTGCTACACCCTCAGGGGCTCACAGTATCTCCTGCCTTCTGCTCAAGGCCCTCAAGGAGACAGGGAGTGTGTAGCCCCACCACTTCTGGTGCACCCTGGATATTGCTACCCCCTTAGGGGCTCACAGTATCTCCTGCCTTCTGCTCAAGGCCCTCAAGGAGACAGGGTGTATGTAGCCCCACAACTTCTGGTGCACCCTGGATAGTGCTACACCCTCAGGGGCTCACAGTATCTCCTGCCTTCTGCTCAAGGCCCTCAAGGAGACAGGGTGTATGTAGCCCCACCACTTGTGGTGCACCCTGGATAGTGCTACACCCTCAGGGGCTCACAGTATCTCCTGCCTTCTGCTCAAGGCCCTCAAGGAGACAGGGTGTATGTAGCCCCACAACTTCTGGTGCACCCTGGATAGTGCTACACCCTCAGGGGCTCACAGTATCTCCTGCCTTCTGCTCAAGGCCCTCAAGGAGACAGGGTGTATGTAGCCCCACAACTTCTGGTGCACCCTGGATAGTGCTACACCCTCAGGGGCTCACAGTATCTCCTGCCTTCTGCTCAAGGCCCTCAAGGAGACAGGGTGTATGTAGCCCCACCACTTGTGGTGCACCCTGGATAGTGCTACACCCTCAGGGGCTCACAGTATCTCCTGCCTTCTGCTCAAGGCCCTCAAGGAGGCAGGGTGTATGTAGCCCCACCACTTGTGGTGCACCCTGGATAGTGCTACACCCTCAGGGGCTCACAGTATCTCCTGTCTTCTGCTCAAGGCCCTCAAGGAGACAGGGTGTATGTAGCCCCACAACTTCTGGTGCACCCTGGATAGTGCTACACCCTCAGGGGCTCACAGTATCTCCTGCCTTCTGCTCAAGGCCCTCAAGGAGACAGGGTGTATGTAGCCCCACCACTTGTGGTGCACCCTGGATAGTGCTACACCCTCAGGGGCTCACAGTATCTCCTGCCTTCTGCTCAAGGCCCTCAAGGAGGCAGGGTGTGTGTAGCCCCACCACTCCTGGTGCACCCTGGATTGTGCTACACCCTCAGGGGCTCACGGCTGGTGAGTTCGGGAGTTGGCGACCCCGAGGGATTCCTGAGCTGGGTCCGTTTTGTCCCCTTTTTGCGCTCTCCTCTTTACCTTTCCTATCTGCCTTTCATGGCTCTCCTTCCTTCCAAGTCCCTCAATCCTCATTCTTCGAGGGCATTTCTTTTCTTCCTGTCCTTTATTTGCCTTATCCTTTATTTGTTTACCATTTCTTCTTCTAGTTTGTAAGTCTGTAGTTAGTATTAGTTATAGTTCACATTTCATTATCAACTTCACGATCACCCTAACCATAGCTTGCCACGGTGGGTGAGTGGTTAACGCGTCTATCTACTAACCCCAAGATTGCAGGTTCGCTCCTGGCCGTTGTAAGTGTTTTTTTTAAGGCGGCAAAAAAACGACACGCATGTCATACGATGTTGGCATGTCAAAGAACCCATTTGAATTCAGTAGGCCGTGTTCATAACGGCAAAATTAATCTCCGTAGTTTTCGCCAACACAAAGTTCCTAATTTCTCTACTAGAAAGCGCTATAGTATTCAAGGAGCTTAGATATCTAACCTCCTTGACTTTCATAGTGATTCAAGGAACAACGAAATTCGACATGCAAGCTACCCTCTGGGTGTCAAATTACAAAGCATGCACCCGGCAACCGAGGCCATACGATATAATTATTATATTTCGTTATCACCCAAACCATTAGGGGCCGATAACCTAGATGTTAGGCCCCTTAAAACAACAATTATCATCGTCAAAATATATCTTTTATAAAAAAAATAAGAATGACCAAGTTTAAATATTGTTTACAAAAGCTTTCCTCGCAGTTTTCCATTAGTTTTTATCTTTTCTTCTTTGAAAACCGAACAAGGCCGTAATGTGGCAGAAACCGGTGTTTAATTAAGAGAAATTAATATAAAAATGTTATTAACTAAAGTCCATTAGCTTTGTTAAATATCTGTGGGTGTTACCTTTTAGATTGAAACAATAAGTATGATTAAGTTCATAACATCAGTGATGGACGGAGCAAAGAGAATATAAAAAGTAAATTAGCACAGGCAGGAAAACATTTCTACAGAAAAGGAATCTGTTGACATCGAATATAGATTTAGATATTAGGAAGTTATTTTTGAAGGCCTTTGTCTGGAGCGTGGCGCTCTATGGAAGTGAAACTTGGACTTTTGGTGCAGCAGAAAAGAGGAGAATTGAAGTGTTTGAAAAGTGGTGTTACAGGAGAATGATGAAGATCAAATGGGTAGATATGGTTATAAACGAAGAGGCATTAAGACGAGTGGGAGAGGAGAGATGTTTCTGGCGACTGCTAATGAAGAGAAAAGATAGGTTGGCAGTACACATACTAAGACACCCAAGAATAGCAAGCTTAATTATGGAAGGAAGGGTCGAGGATAAGAACTGTAGGGGTAGACCAAGGTTAGAGTATGTTAAACAGATTGCCTCGGATGTAGGGTGTGGTAGCTATGTAGAGATGAAACGATTAGCTCAGGACAGGGAGGCATGGAGACCTGCATCAAACCAGTCAAAAGACTGAACACTCAAACAACAACAACGTGTGGCAATCAATAATACAAGGATATGGGATGAAATTTAGCATAAATAAGAGTGAGATGGTGATCACAACAAGGAGGAAGGAAAGAACCTCAACGGGAATAACAATTGGTGGGAAACAGCTGAAGAAAGTGGAGAGTTTCAAGTATCTGGGAAGCCTGATACAAGATAATGCAAGAAACGATAGAGAAATAAATGAGCAGGGGAGGCAGGCAGAAGCATTCCAGAGGAGTGTGAGAAGCATGTTATGGAGCAAGGATGTCCCTCACAACAGCAAAAAGATCATATATCGGACATATGCCTCGGAGACCTGGGTTATGAAAGGAAGGGAGAAGAGCAAAATACAGGCCAGTGAGATGAGGTACTTGAGAAGCAGTATTGGAGCTACAAAGATGGACAGAATAAGAAATGAGAGGACCAGAGAATTAATGAAGGAGGAACCATTACAGGATGGTATAGAGATATCTAGACTTAGATGGTATGGACATGTAAAAAGAATGGAGGAGAAGAGGATACCCAGGAGGATACACGAGACGAAGTGGGAAGGAAAGAGACCGAGAGGAAGACCGAGAGACAGGTGGCAGAAGGGGGTGAAAGAAAGCGTGAAGAAGAGAGGAGAAGACTGGACAAGGGTGGAGGCTGAGAGATGGTGGGAAGACAGAAGACGTTGGAGAGGCTTGTGTTCCAAATAGACCCGGCCAGTGGCTGGAAAGTGTGCAAGATGATATCTACTTCCGCCGAGAGGGATTTTTATTCTGAAAATGTTGCACCCCTAATTTATGCGATGTTTGTTCCGCTTTTATATGAACATAAATAAAACTCACTGTGGGTTGGTTGGTATCCGTGCTGAGCTGGCAGCGAGTGTTATCAGCAAGTCTGTGTGCTCTGGTACGCGTGACACTGAACACTACTACAGGTGTCTCCACAACAAAGGCTTTATATATGGCACTGCACTTATCACACCTCATAGTCTGGTCTGAGGGCTGCAACGGGGTACATCTTGGAAGTGTTTGTCCGCGGTTTCCCCCAATTCTACTCCAGGGAAATGCTGGAATGGTTTCTAATTTAAGTCCACGACCGTCTCCTTCTCAATTCCATCCCCATTCTACAAATGAGTCGTCTGGTATCAAAACAAGATACATCACTATTTTAATGATTTTGAGATTACGCTGATTTAGCAAGTCCTAAATGCCCCCCTTTACACGTGGGAAGAGAAAGGTATTCAAAACAGGACATATATTTTTTTAATGCTGAAGTAGTCGGTTGGTTTCAAAACAAGACAAGTAGATGAGTGAGTATCTAAACAAGACACAATCTTGGCACGGTCTATTGCGCATCGATCTGCGCATCAGCTGAAAAGGGCGCGCTCTGTGTGATGCTTATGCAATTGTTTCGTGTTCTGTTAGTGCCGGTGTGTTTACATTTGTATTGTGTGTTAAATCGACTTTATACTTGTGAAGAGCTATTATTTTATTTTCAAAATAACATACATCCGATTGCTGAGTTGCCAAATAACGTCAGCAATTTTTAAAATAAGATAAATCACATCAAATATTAAAACACTTATAAAGGAGAAAATAAAACAGCGTGAGTTATGAATCTTTTGGAAAATATTTGTCAATATCACTTAAAAATTTCCAAATAGAGGCTTATATATATTTGTCAGTAAAATAAGTAGCCTACTTATTCAGGTTTTTGTGTCTCCTGAAAATTTTTGATGAAGTGATGTGTCTTGTTTTGATCCCAGACGCCTCAAATATAAGTAGTATAGGTAAAAAAAAAAAAAAGGAGCAATGAACTCCAACATTCACAATATCAAAGCGCGCATGCGTTGAAATTTTAGTTCGTACCAGACACAGCACGTCCTACAAAAATCCACGAGTTAGTCCGACGGGTATGGGGTTGCAGCGGTGGGGGGTGGAAGGCGATTAAGAGCTATTATTTGCCACAGGCATATCTTCCACAATTTCCATCTGATTTTGATAGAATTTTCGTAGATAACGCTGATT
The DNA here is from genome assembly GCA_946902985.2 of Meconema thalassinum. Taxonomy (NCBI): domain Eukaryota; kingdom Metazoa; phylum Arthropoda; class Insecta; order Orthoptera; family Tettigoniidae; genus Meconema; species Meconema thalassinum. The sequence continues at coordinate 8,543,980 of OX336400.1, forward strand.
AGGCCATAGATGGTCCGCTATGATGTTCAGCGCTTTCAAAGCAATCAATTGTAGCCTCTAGTGCCTGCTAGTGATGTTCGCTCTCAGTTGCGACATTCTATCCTGTCGCATTGGGAGGAAGCGTGGTGTGCCATGCCTCTGAGGGTCATCAAGGAGACAACGAAGGTATGAAAATCTTCCTTCCTATCTATCCGGATGGAAGCTGTGGTACTCTGACGGCTCCGGATCGGCTATCGGATTGCTACGTACTTCCACTGGCTAAAGAGAGAAGACCCCCCCTCTGTGTGTACTTATGGCACCCACCTTAACCGTGGCACACATTCTCTTGGAGTGTGTGGATCTGGCCGATCTGCGAAGGACTCTCAAACTGCCTAACACCCTCTCCCTTGTGCTATGTGTTGAAGGACCGTCAGTAGACCTCGTCATCCGGTTCATGAGGGCGAGTGGATATTTTGTCAAGTTTTAATTTAGTGTAAGTCTTTTAATTCTTCTTCTTCTTCTTCTTCTTCTTCTTCCTTTGAATTCGGCCTACTGTGGACTACGGGATTTGCTGGTCAGTTCCTTTTTCTTCATCCTTTCGCTGTGGTTCCTCCTCCTTTCCTCTGACCAGGTGTTCTTGGTCGTGCTACTGGGTCTTTCCTTGAACCCCTTGAAGATATCAATTTTACCTCGAAACACAGCCCTATTCCAGATGTCTTTTGGATGTACGCCAACGTCCTCCATGTCTTTTCTCGTTTCTTCTACCCACATTTTAGTAGCCTTTAGCTGGGTGATGTAATTAAAGATTCTTTTCATTATTCGATTCTCATCCATTCTCATGAGGTGCCCATAAAACTTCAGTCTCATCTTACGCACAGTGTCCGTGATCTTCTCAGCCTGTCTCTATAGATCCTCATTTCTGCTCGTTCTCCATCTACCATCGTTTCGTTTTTCAGGCCCTAGTATCTTTCGCAAGATTTTTCTCTTTCTTATTCAATATCAGGCATTCGGAACTGTAAAGGCCTTCCGGCTGGACAAACGTGGTATAGTGGACTTTTAATTCATATTTTGTGTGTTTTATCTTTTTATTGCGTTCATATACAGTGTTTTGTTTACTATGCATCTCTTGATGCATGCAGTACAATTGCATTCGTCTGTTGGCACAGGCTAGAGTAAAATGTGGCTTTTCACCGATGTCTCAGTCTCACTCATGGCTGTGATTATATGGAAGCTACTGTGGTATGGGTGGCGCTTAGTAATGCCATTCAGAGCACAGTCAGTGCCTGTGGATGCTGTGATTATGTGGAAGCTACTGAGGTATGGGTGGTGCTTAGTAATGACATTCAGAGCACAGTCAGTGCCTGTGGATGTTGTGATTATGTGGAAGCTACTGAGGTATGGGTGGTGCTTAGTAATGACATTCAGGGAACAGTCAGTGTCTGTGGATGCTGTGATTATATGGAAGCTACTGAGGTATGGGTGGTGGTTAGTAATGACATTCAGGGCACAGTCAGTGCCTGTGGATGCTGTGATTATATGGAAGCTACTGAGGTATGGGTGGTGCTTAGTAATGACATTCAGGGCACAGTCAGTGCCTGTGGATGCTGTGATTATATGGAAGCTACTGGGGGTATGGGTGGTGCTTAGTAATGACATTCAGGGCACAGTCAGTGCCTGTGGATGCTGTGATTATATCATTATATGGAAGCTACTGAGGTATGGGTGGTGCTTAGTAATGCCATTCAGGGCACAGTCAGTGTCTGTGGATGCTGTGATTATATGTAAGCTACTGAGGTATGGGTGGTGCTTAGTAATGACATTCAGAGCACAGTCAGTGCCTGTGGATGCTGTGATTATATCAATATATGGAAGCTACTGAGGTATGGGTGGTGCTTAGTAATGCCATTCAGGGCACAGTCAGTGCCTGTGGATGCTGTGATTATATCATTATATGGAAGCTACTGAGGTACGGGTGGTGCTTAGTAATGACATTTAGGGCACAGTCAGTGTCTGTCGATGCTGTGAAAGGTTCTACTCATAGGGTTAGTACTGCTGTTCTGACTCAGTGAGGAAAGCAATGGCAAACTACCTCGCTCCCCATCTTGGTTAGTACGCCTCAGTATAGCGCTGCCTAACGGCGGTACTTTTTGAGGATCCAGCCAGCCTTCGGGCTGACTACCTAACAGGCAGATTATTTGTTTTATTGTTTTTTTCCATCCTCATTTTTAATATTTTTAATCCAAATAAGGCACAATTGTCTGGGGCTCACTGTCTGCTTTATATACACCATTTCATTTAATTAGGGGCCGATAACCTAGATATTAGGCCCCTTAAAACAACAATTATCATCATGAATCTAAAAATACACACACTAGCACAGCCACACAATAACACAGGTTATCACACAAATACGCAGGGCTATATGACCGCGATGTCATAGCCCTAAATAAACAAGAATATATTGAACAGAATAATGAATTGACAGTGGCTACTTTATTTAAGATTCATGACTGAGTTGGATAATGATAATAATTCTTCGAAGAAATCTTTTAGCCACGGAACTTCTTGTTGAAATAATATAATATCTTTTGGATATTTGTGACTTGAGTTTGATAGTATAGAAGTTACATGCATTTAAAAATGGTACCTATTGGCAGCCTTAGAATCATGTTGGCACCACTGTCATGTATGGGCTTTGGAAAATTTATCTGGAATATTGTTAATCTATATGTGTGCCAATTTTGAAACAGTTAGTTAGTTATTGTTGTTTTAAGGGGCGGAACTACGAGGTCATCTGCCCCTAAACAGTTCGCATGCATAACTTCTGATATATCCAACATACAGCTCAAATTTCAATTGTGATTTTTCAGCAGTTGGTAGCACTGATGTCATTTTCAAATATGGCCGTGAGTTATTCAGATATACCAAATTTGGTTTGAATAGCTGCAGCCATTCAGGAGCTGATAAGGGGACACACACAATGACAGACAGACAGACAGACAGACAGACAGAAGCATTTTCTCAGATCGATCTCATAAGACTAGTTTTTCCTCATTTTTGCAAAATGTGAAAAGTAGGCTAAAAATACCCTCTCCCCCGACACGCCGGAGGGCGGAGCTTGATTTCACCGGGCAAAGAAATATATTGCGAATTCACTAAATCTGCCAATTGTTGTAAACCTACGTGTTCAGCAAACGAGAAGCCCCATCATCTTATAATTCCTAAAGCATTTTGTTCATCCCTTGGTGTAAGGGTGGGTCATATCAAATTCTTTCAGACAAACGTTTTAGGTAATGTTTCGAGGACTATCGACCATTGTAAACGGTTTTGATGCTGTGCCTATTAAGGGTGCTATGATTTCTTTTATCTAAAATCTCCATTTTTCCCCATCCATTTGATCAATGGTTGGTGCTATCCAAAACCTTTAGTAATATACGTTTTTGGCCATTGTCCGAAGAATTGTATGAACTTTCGTTTTTTCACATAAGTGGATTATAGCGATATGTAACTTTTTCGAAAAATAAAGTGTAAATGTAAGGACGAGGAGTTGGAAGGTAGCGGCTCTGCCTTATAGTTAGGGACCAACCCCGGCATTTGCCTGGAAGGAAGATGGGAAACGACAGAAAACCAGCTTCAAGGTTGCCGCCTGGGGGATTCGAACCTCCTCGCCCCCCGGATGTGAGCGACTGCCTGCAGCGACGCCGTAATGACCACGGCTAACTCACCCAGTATTAGATTGGTCATATTTTATGTATAAGTTCGAAAGAGATTGGTGAAAAATGATGGTAGTTATCGTATCCACAAGAAAGTGATATCTTACTCAGAGTGAGCTTAAAAGGCGCACGGACGGCAGGTTCCAGGCCCAATGCAGGAATGCCGAGGTGAACAGCGAAACTCCAAACACATATAGAATACTCTTCTCTGAAGTCTTAACTCGTCACGACTTGACATTTTGATGCTGACCGAAGCTGGGGTCATAGGCTCGTTCGCTCCGAAGCTAGTAATTTAAATTTGCACTGAATGCAGATTGTTGGAAGAAATGAAAACGTAGAAACAGTTATAGTGGGCCATGTATTAAATGTAGAGATATGCTGTCATGGACTTTTTGGTAGAACTTTTCATGCTGAACAATTCTTACACTCATAGTAACGGTTTACCCTGCTTAAGTTTAAAAGACGCACGGTAGGCAAGTTTTTCTTTGCCTGGATTGACTGAAATCACTTAGAAATGAATGTTTTTCTACAGAAACCTTCCTCGAGAAATCCTTCACAGAATGGTGAATACTGCAGCAAAAACCATCCAGTGGTTCTCGAGATTAACCGTAACATCCAAGAATCGGGGACTTTGTTTTTAGGTATGTAGAGATATATAATCTTTTGAACTGACGGAGGTTTTGAGGTCTGGAGGATGTGAGACGCGAAGATATGTGGACATTTTTGGGAAGTCGAAACATGGTGCTCATTGCAATAGTTAGCTTGCACCGTCAGCGCCTGTGAATGCTGTGAAAGGTTCTACTCATAGGGTTAGTACTGCTGTACTGACTCAGTGAGGAAAGCAATGGCAAACTATCTCACTTCTCTTCTTGCCTAGTACGCCTCAATATAGCGCTGCCTTGGGTTTTTGTGGTATCCACCCACATAACCTAACGGCGGTGCTTTTTGAGAATCCAGCCAGCCTTCGGGCTAACACTAATTAAATATACCTAAAATGACACAGGTTATCAGGCAACACCCAAGTTACCGGGGCTGATGATCACGATATGGCAAAGCCCCTAAACAACAACATCAAGTCCCTGGAATGAATTAGCGATAACAAGATACTGTATACTGTAGATAAGAGGTCGTGTTCTCCGATACGGTATCTGAGTGATCAGGTCTCACGAGGATTGTGTAACGCAACTTGAGACGGGGAGATTAGGTATCGTTACGTCACTCATAGACTCCACCTTGAAATACAGTACACAATGTGTTCCCCTTAAGTGTAGGCAACTATTGCTGGAAGCTTGTACGGCATGTAGCCCTCATGTTTGACTCCATGAGTAATGTCAACTGTTGATAGCAAACATCACGTTCTCCTGATACTCTATCACTTGTCGCTACATTCTGCACATGGCTTCACACTCCACGTCTTTGTTGGGGCCGATAGCCTCACGGGTAAATTCCCGGCAACTTTGCCATCCAGATTAATTTCCTCAGTAATTCCCGGCAGTCGAAATTGTTAATCTTTAGTGAGAGTTTTTGAATTAGTACAAACTGAAAACTCCAAATAGTCTATCTCTTCATGTTAATAAATATTTAAAATTTGTCAATACAGTTTCTTTAATTAAGACAGGAAGGAAGGGAAGTGAAGGGGATACCAAGTATCATGGTTCATGGATCTGTGTCAATGGGACACATAAATCACTACTTTTGTAGCATTTCCAAGGAAATTATACATGGCACATATATCGCTTTGTACCATTTCCAAGGAAATTATACATGGCACTTATACCGCTTTGTACCATTTCCAAGGAAATTATACATGGCACTTATATCGTTTGGTACTATTTCCAAGGAAATTATACATGGTACTTATACCACTTTGTACCATTACCAAGGAAATTATACATGCCACTTATATCGCTTTGTACCATTTCCAAGGAAATTATACATGGCACTTATACCGCTTTGTACCATTTCCAAGGAAATTATACATGGCACTTATATCGTTTGGTACTATTACCAAGGAAATTATACATGGTACTTATACCACTTTGTACCATTACCAAGGAAATTATACATGCCACTTATATCGCTTTGTACCATTTCCAAGGAAATTATACATGGCACTTATACCGCATTGTACCATTTCCAAGGAAATTATACATGGCACTTATATCGTTTGGTACTATTACCAAGGAAATTATACATGGCACTTATACCGCTTTGTACCATTACCACGGAAATTATACATGGCACTTATACCGCTTTGTACCATTTCCAAGGAAATTATACATGGCACTTATATCGTTTGGTACTATTACCAAGGAAATTATACATGGCACTTATACCGCTTTGTACCATTTCCAAGGAAATTATACATGGCACTTATATCGTTTGGTACTATTACCAAGGAAATTATACATGGCACTTATACCGCTTTGTACCATTACCACGGAAATTATACATGGCACTTATACCGCTTTGTACCATTTCCAAGGAAATTATACATGGCACTTATATCGCTTTGTACTATTTCCAAGAAAATTATACATGGCACTTATATCGTTTTGTACCATTTCCAAAGAAATTATATAGGCTATGGCACTTATATCGTTTTGAACCATTTCCAAGAAAATTATACATGGCACTTATATCGCTTTGTACCATTTCCAAGGAAATTATACATGGCACTTATATCCCTTTGTACCATTTCCAAGGTAATTATACATGGCACTTATATCGCTTTGTACCATTTCCAAGGAAATTATACAAGGCACTTATATCGCTTTGTACCATTTCCAAGGAAATTATACATGGCACTTATACCGTTTTGTACAATTTCCAAGGAAATTATACATGGCACTTATATCGTTTGGTACTATTTCCAAGGAAATTATACATGGCACTTATATTGTTTTGTACCATTTCCAAGGAAATTATACGTGGCACTTACAGTATATCGTTGTGTACAATTTCCAAGGAAATTATACATGGCACTTATATCGTTGACAGAGTTTGAGAACTTAAGTGCCAGTAATATTCTGAGTTAAAGTATTTATTCACAGTTGAATATGTTTTCAGGGATTTTAAGACACTCTATGTTGGAAATATTAAATAGTTATCGTTCTAAAATTATTCGTTTTATTGTGTTTTCCAAAAGTTTTACATTTTAGCATATACACTGTTTTTCTTGTCTAGTTCTCAATTATAATTAATATAATATTAATTATATTATACTGTATAAGAATTGCGGTATTTTAATTGAACGCCCGTAGGCTCACAGCAAGTTCAATTTCATTTACTTTGACTACAAGATGCCATTGTCACTGACACCTAGCGACGAACGTTAGAGCTTGATGGAGCGTTTCTAACCGGCCATATTTGGCACACACTACCAATTATTGTATTGATAGGTTCTTTTACATGCCATAAATCTATGACATGGGACTGCCGGCTTTACTTCCCCTCCGAAGGAAGGCATTCTGAAGGGTTTTAACGCTCTTAAAAATGCGACGACTTCGGCTGGGTTTGAACCTACGATCTTGGGCATAGAAGCTCAACATGCTACCGACTATACGACCGATTTAATGAGTATCAGTTTTGGCTACATTGTGGACTTCTCCATTTTGGTGTGGATCTTAGCTAATTGAACTAAATGCGAGCATGTAGTACAATCGAATTGTTCTAAAACAAATGAAAAATTTATCTTCAGTGTAATTTCGTTATATAAATATGGAGTACTACAGTCTATAAGTGGTGATATTGTCTAAAGAAAGGATGATGATGATAATGATGATAATTGTTGTTTTAAGGGGCCTAACATCTAGGTTATCAGCCCCTAATGGTTTGGGTGATAGTGAAAGATGAGATGAGAATGTAAACTATAACTAATACTAACTACAGACTTACAAACTAGAAGAAGAAATGGTAAACAAATAAAGGATAAGGCAAATAAAGGACAGGAAGAAAAGAAATGCCCTCAACTCTCGAAGAATGAGGATTGAGGGACTTGGAAGGAAGGAGAGCCATGAAAGTCAGATAGAGAGGGGAGAGGGCTCGCCCCAAAGTCAGTGGAAAAAGGGGAAACAACGGACCCAGCTTAGGAATCCCTCGGGGTCGTCAACTCCCAAACTCCCCAGCCGTGAGCCCTTGAGGGTGTTGCAATATCCGGAGTGCACCAGAAGTGGTGGGGCTACACACACCCCGCCTCCTTGAGGGCCTTGAGCAAAAGGCAGGAGAAACTGTGAGCCCCTGAGGGTGTAGCACTATCCAGGGTGCACCAGAAGTGGTGGGGCTACACACCCCCCGCCTCCTTGAGGGCCTTGAGCAAAAGGCAGGAGATACTGTGAGCCCCTGAGGGAGTAGCACTATCCAGGGTGCACCAGAAGTGGTGGGGCTACACACACCCTGCCTCCTTGAGGGCCTTGAGCAGAAGGCAAGAGATACTGTGAGCCCCTGAGGGAGTAGCAATAGGGTGCACCAGAAGTGGTGGGGCTACACACACCCTGTCTCTTTGAGGGCCTTGAGCAGAAGGCGGGAGATACTGTGAGCCCTTGAGGGTGTAGCACTATCCAGGGTGCACCACAAGTGGTGGGGCTACAGACACCCTGCCTCCTTGAGGGCCTTGAGCAGAAGGCAGGAGATACTGTGAGCCCTTGAGGGTGTAGCACTATCCAGGGTGCACCAGAAGTGGTGGGGCTACAGACACCCTGCCTCCTTGAGGGCCTTGAGCAGAAGGCAGGAGATGTCATGAAAAGAAAAACAAGTCTGACCCCTCGAAGAATGAGAGTATCAGGAAAGATGAGACAAGGGCCAATAAAGGCGGGAAAGTGATGGACTCCCTAATACTATCGAGGTCGGAAGAGAACAAGAGTTGGCCGAGAGAGTTCGACAGGAAATAAGACGGAGAGGAGTCCGGCACAAGTAAGTAGAAGCAATGCCGGGCTCAGGTAGGGTCCCTTGGTCACCAACTCAACGTCCCACTAGATGTGATCCCCTGGGCGGTTTAAGGAAACGAAGATACTTGTAAAAGTAAAAAGAGCTTAAGACAATAGAATTTAATTTACTTTTATAAAATAAATAAGGAAAGGAGATAGAGAATCATGTAATGGAAATTGATGAGGAGATTTAATATTGAGATCAGAATTTGACAGAGCATTGGAGGACTTAGGCAGGAACAAAGCACCAGGCATAGATGATATACCGATTGAGTTGCTACGCTGCATAGGAGATGAAGGTCTGATCAGGTTATTTCACTTGGTGTGTAGGATTTATGAGACAGGTGAGGTACCCCCTGATTTCAAGAAGAATGTAATCATCCCTATACCAAACAAAGTGGGAGCTGACAGATGTGAAGATTACCGTACAATCAGCTTGGTTACTCTTGCTTCAAAGATCCTGTCTAGAGTAATTTACAAGAGGATGGAAAGACAGGTAGAAACGGAGTTGGGTGAAGACCAGTTAGGTTTCAGGAGAAATGTAGGAACAAGGGAAGCTGTACTAAGTCTTAGGCTGATTTTGGAAGGTAGAATAAGGAAAGATAAGAGAACGTTCATGGCATTTGTAGACTTAGAAAAGGCTTTTGATAATGTTGATTGGAGTAAATTGTTTGACATTTTGAAAACGATTGGAATAAAGTACAGGGATAGGAGGGTGATATACAATCTATACAGAAACCAGACAGCAGTCATTCGAGTTGAAGGACATGAGAGAGAAGCAGGTATTCAGAAAGGTGTAAGGCAAGGCTGCAACTTATCACCCATACTTTTCAATCTTTACATTGAACAAGCAATGAAGGAAATTAGAGAAAAATTTAAAGTGGGAGTGAAGATTCAAGGAGAAATAATTTCAACTCTGAGATTTGCTGATGACATCGTCATCTTGGCCGACAAGCCTGAGGATTTGAATGAGTTTTTGAATGGTTTGGACTCCGTCTTGAGGAAAGAATTCATGATTAAAATTAATAAAGGTAAAACAAAAATATTGGAATGCAGTCGCAATAAATCAGAAACCTCTATGGACATCAAATTGGCAGGGGAAAAGCTGAAGGAAGTAGGAGACTTCAGTTACTTAGGAAGCAAAATAACCAGTGATGGAAGAAGCAAAGAGGATATAAAAAGTAGGTTGGCTCAGGCAAGGAAATCATTTCTACAGAAAAGGAATCTGTTGACATCGAATATAGATTTAGGTATTAGGAAGACATTTTTGAAAACCTTTGTCTGGAGCGTGGTGCTCTATGGAAGTGAAACCTGGACTATTGGTGCAGCAGAAAAGAGGAGAATTGAAGCGTTTGAAATGTGGTGTTACAGGAGAATGATGAAGATCAGATGGGTAGATTGGGTTACAAACGAAGAGGTATTAAGGCGAGTGGGAGAGGAGAGATGTTTCTGGCGACTGCAAATGAAGAGAAAAGATAGGTTGGTAGGACACATACTAAGACACCCAGGAATAGCAAGGTTAGTTATGGAAGCAAGGTTCGAGGTCAAGAACTGTAGGGGTAGACCAAGGTTAGAGTATGTTAAACAGATTGCCTCGGATGTAGGGTGAGGTAGCTATGTAGAGATGAAACGATTAGCTCAGGACAGGGAGGCATGGAGGGCTGCATCAAACCAGTCAAAAGACTGAAGACTCAAACAACAACATAACTGACTCAACCCTGAATAGGCCACGGCCGCTTCCTTCCCCACTTTCAGTTCATGTCCCATGAGGTAGCTATGTAGAGATGAAACGATTAGCTCAGGACAGGGAGGCATGGAGGGCTGCATCAAACCAGCGTGAGGGAGCGACGCATCGAGCGTTCCATCTGTTTGCTTGTTTCCCGGGCGGATTATAATAAAACAAGAGGCGCTCGGGAAGTTTCTGTAATTAATGAGCCAAGTGCGCGCTTAATAATTCATGACAGAACTCACCTCTCTTCCCCCAGTCTTAGCGTGGCAGCAAACTTTGAGCAGTTTGAGCTAATAAAGCCTGGATCAGGAGGGAATAATTTAGTCTACCGGGCTGTAACACTACACTTATAATAATAATGCAAAGAGCGTACAAAATTACTTGGGACGTATACAATAAAAGAACCATATCAACAAAGGCAAAATTGAGGCATTCTAACACAGTCGTTAAAACAGAAGCTCTGTATGCATCAGATTAACAAGATATTGCAAAATTTCACAATATCTCTACTGTTGGTTGATAAAACGTGATGATCCTACTCGAGTGAACAAGATAGAAAGCAGTATGAGAAGCTTTGCATCCAAGCGGGAACGGTTCCATTAATTTAATCATACAAGTAAACACAAACTGTTTTTTTTTCTCTGATATGCTTTGTACCAACAGGTACGGGACTGGTATGGAACAAGGATATACCAATTAAGGCTAAAGAAGTTATGTACAAAGCATATTATGTTCCTATAATGACATATGCAGCAGAAACTTGGACAATGACTAAGAGGGATGAGAGCAGAATACAGGCAGCTGAGATGAGATTCCTGAGAAGTATGGTCCAGAAAACGAGGAGGGACAGAGTGAGAAATGAAGATATACGGAAAGAACTGGGAGTACAGAAACTAAATGACAAACTGGATGGAGCAAAACAGATTGAGATGGTTTGGACATGTGAAAAGGATGAATGAAGTAAGGCTACCAGAACAAAACGACAGAACAAAGTGGAGAGGAACCATATTTGCCCCCACCCAGTGTCAACTGGAAAAGGGGAAATGAAGATGATGATGATGATGATGAAGATGATGATGATGAAGATGATGATGATGATGTTTTAAGTAAATGTTGTTATTATTCTCCTGCACGTGCTAAACTCTGCCTGCTATAAAGAAACAATTCAATGCAGATTTTCAAGTTCACGCATCTTGTAATGATTTCTTTAATATGCAGTTTTTTTTAAACGTGATGTGATACAAGGTCCGTGGCTTAGGCGGCAGCACGCTGGCCTCTCACCGCTGGGTCCGTGGTTCAAATCCCGGTCACTCATGTGAGATCTGTGCTGGACAAAACGGAGGCAGACAGGTTTTTCTCCGGGTACTCCGGTTTTCCCTGTCAACATTTCATTCCAGCAACACTCTCCACTTTCATTTCATTTCATCTGTCATTCAATTAATCATTGCCCCAGAGGAGTGCGACAGGCCTCGTCAACCGGCCTAGTTCATATCTTCGCCGCTAGATGGGGGCTTCATTCATTCCATTCCTGATTCGGTCGGAGACTGGAAGCAGGCTGTGGATTTCCATTTCATGTGATACAGGAACATGGAAGACATTCATACTCTTTCAATATACAAATCAGTTATTGAATCCAAAAAAGGTCTCTAAAATTTTTATTTTGTAGACCTGTGTAACAGGCTCAGAAAGGAAATTTTCAACCTAGCCTTATCAATGAACAATCAAAATAACTGGCTTAAGGAAATCAGTGAAGACAAATGGAATTAGCAAATTCTCCTGTTAATCCACATTCCATTTCTCTCGTTTGACCTTATTAGTACTTCGTGATCCCTGTATTGTGGGTTTGAAGCCATTTTCAGTGTTGCCTTAGTAAACAAGAGTTTAGTGCTTTTCAGTCGGTCAACACGAATGTACCCAACTAAAGAGCATATTGTATTAGTTAGGTGAAATGCTGAATGGTCATAGAAATCCGGAGTTTTGAATTTTGCTCTGTTTGAATAGTTTCTTCATAAAACTGGTTTTAAAGTATATTCCTTAACTGACAGGTTTACTGAAGCACTTTATAAACTTTTCAACAAATTCAAGACTTGTCCTGTACTATTGAGACGATTTGGAATATGTTGGCACAAACCACACCTTCTAACTCCCTCTGGTTTAGGAGCTTGAGTTTTATGAAACACACACCCTAGCGTAAAGGGAAGACAGTGCGAGGATCAAGAGATATTGGGGGGAGGAGAAGCAGAATAAGAAGAAGAAGAACTAATAAGGTCAAACGTGCTCTTTAGTTGGGCACAACGGCTCATAAATATAAGTTCATAAATCTAGCAATAAATCTCTACAGTTGGCTTCACTGATGTTGTGTTATCTTATCTTCCAGAAGTCAGAGATCACTGAAATCAGTTATCCGAGACAGCAGCTGTAACCTTGGTAGCAAACAAATATACAGTCGTGATCATAAAGATCACAAGAGCAGATACGTGTAGAATATTGTCAGATGCTTGTTATTATCTTTAATACACCACCCACTATAAGTGTTACGTTTTCATTTCTTCCAATAATCTCCATTCAGTGGAAATTTAAATTACTGTACTAGTTTCGGAGTGAGTTTACGAGCTAGCCAGCGAGCCTATCACCAGCCAGCATCTAAATGCCGAGTCGTGTCGAGTTAAGACTTCAGAGAAGAGTATATGTGTTTGGAGTTTCGCTGTTCACCTCGGCTTTTCTGAATTGCGTCTGGGACCAGCCGTCCGTACGCCTTTTAAGCTTTCGCTGGGTATACCGTTAAGATATATGCTATCACTAGAGGCTGTAGAACTACTCATATACAAGGTATTTCCTCCGAAACATCCAACCTACTTAGAGAATATCAAGATTTATTTCAAAAGAATCCCTTTAGTGATGAAACCATCTCAAGTGGACAGCGCGTTATTTCTTCAATGTCCGAATCCGAACGCAATCAATGGATTAAGTCAATGGAAGAATTAGGTATGGGTAGAAACAGCCACAATGCCTGGAGGCTACTTAGACGTCTTATTAATGACACTATTAAATCTCCAGTACACGCTGTTAACATTTCTGCAAACGAAATTGCTCATCAACTCGAGACAAGTAGTAAACCAAATAAAACTGCATACAAATCGAGGGCAAAAATTGAAAGGTTGAGAGAACAGAACAGCAGCCTCCTTTCTAATCCATTCACTCTGGATGATCTGAACAAGGCGCTTAGTAAATGAAGAAATGGTAAGGCAGCAGGTCTTGATGACATCTGCATTGAACAAATCAAAAGATTCGGACCAACTAGTAAACTGTGGCTCTTGGACTTATTTAACAACTGTGTCAACAACTGGAAAATACCTAAATTGTGGAGAAAATCCAGAGTTATTGCTATTCCTAAACCTGGTAAGAATGGGAACGACCCCAAAAACTATAGACCAATCTCTTTGTTGTGCCATCTCCATAAAATTCTCGAACGAATGATCTTGGATAGGTCATCTGAAAACGTGGAGCCACTACTTATACCACAACAAGCAGGCTTTCGAACTGGAAACCCCCCAGGGGCTCACATCTAGTGGGACATGGGTTGGCGACCACGGGACCCCAGCTGAGATCGGCATTGCTTCCACTTACTTGTGCCGGCCTCCTCTCTGTCTTCCTTCCTATCGACCTCACTTGGTCAACTCTTGTTCTCTTCCGACCCCGAAGATATTAGGGTATCCAAGGCCTAGGGACTCTCTTCATTTCCCGTCTTAATTGGCCCTTGTCTCATCTTTCCTGATCCCTCATTCTTTGAGGGTTCAGCCTTCATTTTCTTTTCATGTTATCTCCTGCCTTCTGCACAAGGCTCTAAAGGAGGCAGGGTGTGTGTAGCCCCACCACTTATGGTGTACTCTGGATAGTGCTACACCCTCAGGGGCTCACAGTATCTCCTGTCTTCTGCTCAAGGCCCTCAAGGAAGCAGGGTGTCTGTAGCCCCACCACTTCTGGTGCACCCTGGATATTGCTACACCCTCAGGGGCTCACAGTATCTCCTGCCTTCTGCACAAGGCCCTCAAGGAGGCAGGGTGTGTGTAGCCCCACCACTTCTGGTGCACCCTGGATATTGCTACACCCTCAGGGGCTCACAGTATCTCCTGCCTTCTGCACAAGGCCCTCAAGGAGGCAGGGTGTGTGTAGCCCCACCACTTCTGGTGCACCCTGGATATTACAACACCCTCAGGGGCTCACAGTATCTCCTGCCTTCTGCACAAGGCTCTCAAGGAGGCAGGGTGTGTGTAGCCCCACCACTTCTGGTGCTCCCTGGATATTGCTACACCCTCAGGGCCTCACAGTATCTCCTATCTTCTGCACAAGGCCCTCAAGGAGGCAGGGTGTGTGTAGCCCCACCACTTCTGGTGCACCCTGGATAGTGCTACACCCTCAGGGGCTCACAGTATCTCCTGCCTTCTGCACAAGGCGCACAAGGGGGCAGGGTGTATGTAGCCCCACCACTTCTGGTGCTCCCTGGATATTGCTACACCCTCAGGGGCTCACAGTATCTCCTGCCTTCAGCTCAAGGCCCTCAAGGAGGCAGGAAGTATGTAGCCCCTCCACTTCTGGTGCACCCTGGATATTGCTACACCCTCAGGGACTCACAGTATCTCCTGCCTTCTGCCCAAGACCCTCAAAGAGGCAGGAAGTATGTAGCCCCTCCTCTTCTGGTGCACCCTGGATATTCCTACACCCACAGGGGCTCACATTATCTCCTGCCTTCTGCTCAAGGCCCTCAAGGAGGCAGGGTGTATGTAGCCCCACCACTTGAGGTGCACCCTGGATATTGCTATACCCTCAGGGGCTCACGGCTGGTGAGTTCGGGAGTTGGCGACCCCGAGGGATTCCTGAGCTGGGTCCGGTTTCCCCCTTTTGTCTCTTACCTGTGGGGTAGACCCTCTCCTCTTTCACTTTCCTATCTGACTTTCATGGCTCTCCTTCCTTCCAAGTCCCTCAATCCGCATTCTTCGAGGGTTGAGGGCATTTATTTCCTACCTGTCCTTTATTTGCCTTATTCTCCTTTTGTTTTCAATTTCTTCTTCTAGTATGTAGGTTAGTAGTTAGTTTTAGTTTTAAGTTTACATTTCATTTTTATCTTCACTATCACCCAAACCATTAGGGGCTGATAACCTAGATGTTAGGCCCCTTAAAACAACAATTATCATCATCATCTTCATCGATCTGGTAAAAGCTGCAGCTCATAAATACTGCACCTGACGCAATGTATAGAAGATGGCTACGAAAACAAAAGAATCACTGGTGTTGTTTTCATCGATTTGACTTCAGCATATGATGCAGTCAATCACTCCATTTTATTAAATAAGCTGCATGATATAACAAAGGACTATAAACTAACCAAAATGATCGAGTATTTTCTGCAGAATGGAAGGTGTTTCGTTGAGTTCCAGGGGCGAAGGAATAGATGGAAGAATTCTAGGAATGGCCTACCACAAGGAAGTGTACTGGCTCCTTTACTCTTAACATTTACACCAATGATCAGCCTCTCCCAGAAGGAACGAAGAGTTTCATCTATGCAGACGACCTCGCTCTCGCAGTTCAAGAGGCAAGTTTCAAACAAGTTGAACAAATATTTTCCAATGCTCTAGAATATTTCAGCGATTATTACCGAGCCAACCAGCTGAAACCCAACCCGTCAAAGACTCAAGTTTGTGCCTTTCATCTCAAGAACAGGGAGGATGCAAGGAAACTGCAGGTGACCTGGGAAGGCACAGAATTAGTGCACTGTTTTACTCCAAAATATCTGGGAGTTACTCTTGATCGTGCACTCAACGCACTGCCTGAACACCAAACAAAAGGTCTCACCAAGAAACAATATTTTACATAAATTGTGCGGTACAACTTGGGAAACACAGCCTCTCACCATAGGAACTTCAGCCATAGCCCTTCGCAATCCAGCAGCAGAATACGCATGTCCTGTCTGGTACAGATCTAGCCACGCTAAGCAGGTAGACATTGCATTAAATGAGACCTGCAGACTTATTATAGGTTGTCTCAGATCTACACCGCTTGATAAAATCTACTATCTGACGGGTATCTCACTCCAGATATCCGCCGTTAATCGGCAGCCAGATTAGAGAAATCTAAAGCTTTGACCCAACAGACCCATACTTTGTATGGTTACTTACCCGCAGCTCAAAAACTCAATTCAATAAGAAGTTTTCTTCACGCCACTGAAAATTTGACAGTCTCTCCTTCAGTATTTAGATTGCTCTCTTGGCGCTCCAGATCTAACGCCTCTGCAGGATGGACGCTACCATTTGAACACCTGCCCGCTGGACACGAAGACACCTGGTCAACGTGGAAGACCCTCAACAGGCTGCGCACAGGAGAGGGAAGGTCGAAGACAAATTTGATAAAGTGTGGATTTGCCTGTGACTCGGCTTTGTGTGAGTGTGGTGAGGAGCAGACTATGCGGGTTGTGTCCCATCACATGTTCTCCACGGAATCTGATGGATGGAACTCCTGAAACTTGCGAGTTGGCAACATTCTGGTCTCAGTATTTGATTTGAGTATGAGTGCGTGTATGAAAATGAAAATCCACAGCCTGCTTCCAGTCAACCGACTGGGTCAGGGAATGGAATGACTGAAGTCCCCATCTAGCGGCGAGGGTATGAACTGTGCCGGCTGCCGAAGCCTGTCGCACTCCTCTGGGGCAATGTTTAAATGAATGACAGATGAAATGAAATAATAGTGGAGAGTGTTGCTGGAATGAAATCTGTGACAGGGAAAACCGGAGTACCCGGAGAAAAACCTGTCTGCCTCCGTTTTGTCCAGCACAGATCTCACATGCAGTGACCGGAATTTGAACCACGGACCCACCGGTGAGAGGCCGGCGTGCTGTCGCCTAAGCCACGGAGGCTTGATACCATTGAGTAAATAGCAAATATTAATTTTCAGGAGTGTTTGTAAGTGATAGCGATCACCTATTTATAATAGCAGCTTTGAAACGTATTAATATGTGCTCAATCATATTTAACAGCCTTCTTATTGACTTTCAAACAAAATGTAATTCCAATAATGGGTATTAGCGGCTACGGTGGCGTAGTTGGTAGCACGCTGAGCTGCTATGCCCAAGGTCGCTGGTTCAAACCCGGCCGAAGTCGTTGGATATTTTAAGAGTGTTAAAAGCCGGTGGTCCCATGTCATAGATTTATGCCATGTAAAACAACCTTCCACTAATTACACTTGTGTGAAGCTAAATTATAGGTTAGATTTGACTAACGCTCGTAGGTTCCAACGTTCGTCCCCTGGAGCCGACTGCGGTGACATCTAGTAACCAAGTTCAGAATTAGTTTTAGCTGACGGTGGCGTTTGGTAGCAAAAGTAATTATTTGAAAATTAAATGTCTGCAGTCCTTACTTGAACTGTCTGTTAGGTAATTAGCCCGGAGGGTGGTTGAATCCTCAAAAAGTGCAACTATCAGTTATGTGGGCTGAAACCCACAAAAACCAAAGGGCGCACTGTCATGAGGCGTACTAAGCAAGGTGAGGAGTGGAGTAGTTTGCCATTGCTTTCCTCACTGAGTCGGTACAGCAGTACCAACCCTACGAGTAGAACCTTTCACAACATCCAGCGACACAAGTTGTGCCCTGAAGGTCATAACGCATACCTCAGTAGCTTCCATATAATCACAGCCATGAATGAGACTGAGACAAAGGCACATTTTACTCTAGCCTGTGCCAACAAGCAAATGCAAAAATACTACATCCATCAATAGAACGCACACTAATACAGTCATCATATTTAACACCAGTTATCAGATAGATTCTACACACACAGGGCTACATGACCGCGATGTCTCTGCCCCTAAACTGAGGAACCAACCAACCAATAGGAAGTACACCTTAGTCAATAAAGTTCAAAATACATGGTCAAGTTGGTGTTCTAACTTGAATATGGCTCAGGTACTTTGTGCGATGTGGTGTTCGTACTCTTTAATCCACTGCCCAATAAGGACCATTCCAGGAGGCTCAGTTGCCCCGTACAATCCATCTACACACATCAAAAAAAGTTTTGCATCACCTCGGTTCCCAGATCTCCGGCATATAGACGTTGACTGTGTATATTGTATCAAAGATACAGTCCCTTTGACTGTTCATAGATGTCACTAAAACTGCTCAAAGATGTAAACAACCATGCATGAGCAGGGCCTATTAGACGGAGGGGGTACGACAGCCGATCAGTTCCAGTCATTCCACCAGGACGAAGGTACGCTGCTCATGTTGTCTGTAGTTCTACCATGCCTAGAAGGTCAATACCGCAGTTCGATCGCGTCCGCATTGTTACTTTGTGTCAAGAAGGGCTCTCAACAAGGGAAGTTTCCAGGCGTCTCAGAGTGAACCAAAGCGATGTTGTTCGGACATGGAGGAGGTACAGAGATACAGGAACTGTCGATGACAGGCCTCGCTCAGGCCGCCCAAGGGCTACTACTGTAGTGGATGACCGCTACTTACGGATTGCCGCTCGGAGGAACCCTGACAGCAATGCCACCATGTTGAATAATGCGTTTCGTTCAGCCACAGGACGTCGTGTTTCAACTCAAACTGTGCGCAATAGGCTGCATGATGCGCAACTTCACTCCCGACGTCCATGGCGAGGTCCAGCTTTGCAACCCCGACACCATGCAGCGCGGTACAGATGGGCCCAACAACATGCTGAATGGACCCCACAGAATTGGCATCACGTTCTCTTCACCGATGAGTGTCGCATATGCCTTCAACCAGACAATCGTCGGAGACGTGTTTGGAGGCACCCTGGTCAGGCTGAACGTCTTAGACACACTGTCCAGCGAGTGCAGCAAGGTGGTGGTTCCCTGATGTTTTGGGGTGGCATTATGTGGGGCCGACGTACGCCACTGGTGGTCATGGAAGGCTCCGAAACGGCTTTACGATACCTGAATGACATCCTCCGACCCATAGTGCACCCATATCGGCAGAATATTGGAGAGGCATTTGTCTTCATGGACGACAATTCTCGACCTCATCGTGCACATCTTGTGAATGCGTTCCTTCAAGATAACGACATCGCTCGACTACAGTGGCCAGCATGTTCGCCAGACATGAACCCTATCGAACATGCCTGGGATATGTTGAAAAGGGCTGTTTATGGACGTCTTGACCCACCAACCACTCTGAGAGATTTACGCCGAATTGTCGTTGAGGAGTGGGACAATTTGGACCAACAGTGTCTTGATGAACTTGTGGATAGTATGCCACGACGAATACAGGCATGCATCAATGCAAGAGGACGTGCTACTGGGTATTAGAGGTAGTGGTGTGTACTGCAATCTGGACCACAAATGCTGAAAGTCTAGCTGTATGATGGTACAACATGCAATGTGTGGGTCTCATGAGCAATAAAACGAGCTGAAATGTTGTTTGTGTTGATCTCTATTCCCTTTGTATTTAAAGGTTCCGGAACTCTTGGAACCGAGGTGATGCAAAACTTTTTTTGATGTGTGTATAAGCGAATCGCTTAATGTTGAAAGTCCCCAGGGGCTCATGACTTGTGGGACGTGGGTTGGCGACCACGGGACCCCAGCTGAGTTCGGCATTACTTCCACTTACTTTCCTACCGACCTCCCTAGGTCAACTCTTGTTCTTTTCCGACCCCGACGATATTAGGGTATCCGAGGCCTAGGGAGTCTTTCACTTTCCCGCCTTGTCTCTTTTCTGTTCCCTCATTCTTCGAGGGGTCAGCCCTCTTCCTATCTCCTGCCATCTGCACAAGGCCCTCAAGGAGGCAAGGTATGTGTAGTCCCACAATTTCTGGTGCACCCTCGATAGTGCTACACCCTCAGGGGCTCACGGCTGTTGAGTTCGGGAGTTGGCGACCCCGAGGGATTTCTGAGCTGGGTGCGGTTTTTCCCTTTTTCCTCTGGGACGGGCCCCCTCCTATTTTCCCTTTCTTATCTGCCTTTCATGGCTCTCCTTTCCGAGTCCTTTAATCCTCATTCTTCGAGCGTTGAGGGCATTTCATTTCCTCCTGTCCATTATTTGTCTTATTCTCCTTTAGGTTTCCATTTCTCCTTCTAGTGAGTAAGCTTTAGTTGTAAGTGTGGTTTTAGTTACATTACATCTCATCTTTCGCTATCACACAAACCTACATGTTAGGCCCCTTAAAGCAGCAATTATCACCATCATGATGTTAATAATAATAATATCGTATGGCCTCGGGTGCCGGGTGCAAGCTTTGTTATTTGACACCTAGAGGGTAGCTTGCATGTCGAATTCCGTTGTTCCTTGACTATGAAAGTCATGGAGGTTAGGTATCTAAGCTCCTTGAACACTATAGTGCTTCCTAGTAGAGAAATGAGGAACTTTGTGTTGGCGGAAACTCCCGAGATTAATTTTGCCATTATGAACTCGGCTTACTGAATTCAAATGGGTTCTTTGACATGCCAACATCGTGTGACATGCGTATCGTATTTTTTCAGCCTTTCAAAAAATAAATCACTTACCACGGCCAGGAGCGAACCTGCAATCTTGGGGTTAGTAGACCGACACGCTATCCACTCACCCACCGTGGCAAGCTATCATGATGTTGAAAGGGGACTTCTGACACTTTGTAGATTTCGGAGGAGAAGGAATAAACTGTGTAGGTGATGGAAAATGTCGATCTATGTTTGACGCTTTTGCCAGTGCGTGACGCCTATACTAATGCACACTTCCGTGCACGAAAATACAAAATCCAATTCATAGATTATGAAACAAGTAGTTACGTGAAGAACTAAAGCCTATTTTCATGTATCCTACTTATGTTAATTGCCTCTATCAACTTACAAAATTTCAGTTTGATTGCTGTGATAGATTCATAGATATTCATAGATTACCCCAGATACATCCAGCAGCAAACTGTCGAGTCGTGTTTAGTTAAGACTTCAGAGAAGAGTGGTTGTGTTTGGAGATTCCCTGGAAGTGCAACTCGCCTTTTCTTCATTTCGCCTGTGAACCTACCGTTCCGCAAAATACATAATTAAACAAGAAGTTCCGTGGCGAACTAAAGAGCCTACTTTTCTTAAAATTAAGATTCATGCCAATGATTAATCTACAGTATATGAACCTATCTGGAATAATGATGAAATTAAGTTGGTAATATCGAAATGTCTAATTTAATCGAAATATACCTGGTATAATGTAGCCTAATAGAGCATTACAGTTGGCAGCCCTGGTGACATAATATATTAATAGTTCCATCTCTTAAGGTACAGAATACAACATTTGGTTGAAGTCCAGTGGACGTTACATGCAGTTAGACATTGGACATATCATCACGCGTAAAAGCATGTTGGCAACAATGTCATGCGCGTGCTTGCCAGAAATAATCTGAAATTTTTTGAGATCTTATAGTGCCAATTTTGGATAAAATCCATTTGTTAGTAGAGAAGTTACATGTGTTTTAAAATTGGACCTATCAGCAGGTATAGAATCATGTTGGCAGCACTGACTTTTATTAATTACTCTAAATTAATCTAGAATGTCAGGTGCTATACGTGTGCAAAGTATAGAGCTGTTGGCTTTGCATACTTTCTGATATATTGATATTAGGTTAAAAATTATAGGCAGCATTTATTAACAGTTGGCATCCCTGGTGGCTCTTAAGAATACGCTCAGTCATATCTGTTTATGTACACACATTAAATACAAAATTTGGTTGAAATCCAATTGATAGTGTAGAAGGTATATGCATTTAAAAATCGGACATATCAGAAGGCTTAAAATTATTTTGGCAACACTGTCATGAATGGCCTCCGGGAAATTAAACTGAAATAGTATTATCTTCATGTGTGCCAATTTTGGAAAAGCTCCCATGCATACCTTCCAAGATATCCAACATGGAGCTCAAATTTCTAGTGCGTTTTTTCAGCGGTTGGTAGCACTGACATAATTTTCAAACATGGGCTTGAGATATTCCGGTATACATCTTTACTCATACTAAATTTGGATTCGATTGCTGCAGTCGTTTAGGAGTTGATAGGGGGTGGGGACACACACACACAGCCAGACAGCCAGCCAGACAGACAGACAGACAGAAGGACAGACAGACAGTCACACATTTTCCCGGATCGATCTCATAAGTCTACATTTTCCTCATTTTTGCAAAATGTGAAAAGTAGGCAAAAAATATCTGAAGCTGAAATTTCGCAAGAGCGACAGTTTAAACAAATCAGTCCGAGAAGACGTAGTCACGCTCCAATATCGTCGCGCGCCGTAGTTGCACACACCCAATATTTTTTCCAGGTTTTGTGTATAACACCCATTACAATTTGTGAATAATCGCGTTAACCGATTGAAAAGCATTGAAACTTCATTTTCTAAGGCAACACTGATAATGGCTTCCACCCGAGTCCGCTTCAGAGTGGTTGTTGTTGTTGTTGTTGAAAGCTTGCTCGCTATGAGAGGGTGTGTGTGTGATGCGAATAGCATATGGAGGCTATGGTCTGGTTCTCGTCATATCAGATGGAGCAAGCCTCTTCACTTCAAAAGAAGTCCCGCGTTATTAACTCCTGATATAACAGAGACAGCCACTGTTCAGTCAAGATGGAAGTGAAAAACTCGTGCCTGATCGAATTATTGCTAATGCTCTGTGACGTAATAAGTTGGAGTTCTGTTCCACCACAGCCAGCTCGATGCATGTCAGGCAACCTACACATTGCGGTAAAATGTAGAAATATAACAAGTAGATCCATGAAGAACTATACAGCCCTTTTTCATATATCCTACTTATGTTAATTGCCTCTATCAACATACAACATTTCAGTTTGATTACTGTAATAGATTCGTAGATATTGACAACCGTCTAAATATTTCGGATGGTCGACATATTAGATGTTTTGTAGGCCATTGAGTTATGTTCTATTAGATGAAGATTATTGCGTAGGTTTACTATTCAAACTTCAATGGCATGATAAGGACACAAGAAATAAAAAAGGATATTTTAAAATTTCGCACAGCTGCCATCTTGAGGTTATAAAAACAACTGAAATAAATTTAATGTCAGTGGATGAAACATTATATAAGCATTGACCGTACCAATTTTCACTGCACTCGGATGGTTAAATCGCGAGAAACATTCATTAAATTATTTAATTTTCGCGTCGCCACAATGTTGGATTTCTGCCCACCAGGTTACTGAACGTCCCATAGGTGAACTTATATTTATAGCCTTTATCAAAATACAAAATTTCAGTTTGATTGCTGTCATAGATTAGTAGATATTGAGAACCATCTAAACATTTCGGATGGTCGCCATGTTGGATTTTTATATAAAGGCCTTAGAGTTATGTATTTTTATATGAAGATTATTGCGCACGTTCATTATTCAAATGTTGACTTCGATCGCTTGATTAGGACACAAGAAATGAAAACCTAACTTTAAAATTTCGCACAGCCGCCATCTGAGGTTATGTAAACAATTGAACGAAATTAGATGTTAGTGCATTACAATGTGTATACATATCTGCTGTACCAAGTTTCACTGTGTTTGGATGGTTAAATCGCGAGAGAAGTTTATTTGAAAGTTTCAACTTTGCTTGGCCACCATGTTCGTTTTGTACACAGGTGTACTTCTGGTAGTTCAGGGTGATATCAGTAACAGCTTCGGAGATACAGAATGCCGTTGAAATATTTCGCACAGCCGCCATGTTGGATTGGTAAGATTTATTAAAATTCCAAGGCCACGGTCGAGGTCGGGCATAATAGTATATACCAAGCCCTTACCGAGTTTCATTGAAATCGCTCCAGCCGTTTAGATTTTATTCGGGGGGGGGGGGGGGACACACACACACAGACACACGGACAAAAGGTGATCACACAAGCCTATATTTTTCTTGAATGAAAATAAAATTATATTTTCCTCTATTCTTGCAAGTCTCCGTGGCTTAGGCGGCAGCACGCCGGCCTCACACCGCTGGGTCCGTGGTTCAAATCCTGGTCACTCTACGTGAGATCTGTGCTGGACAAAACGGAGGCAGACAGGTTTTTTTTCTCCGGGTACTCCGGTTTTCCCTGTCACAATTTCATTCCAGCAACACTCTCCACTATCATTTCATTTCATATGTCATTCATTTAATCATTGCTTCAAAGGAGTGCGACAGGCCTCGGCAGCCGGCACAGTCCATATCCTCGCCGCTAGATGGGGGCTTCATTCAATCCATCCCTCACCCGGTCGGAAACTGGAAGCAGGCTGAGGATTTTCATTTTCCTCTATTCCCAAGAACTTACTGTCAAGGCTGTGTGTGTTTTTGTTTTTTCAGTGCACTAACATTTCTCATGGAGGGCAAGCACTAACAGAGTATTACTGAATTGTGTTACCGTTGCGCAATACTGATAGTGAGGCGGATATTTTGACTGGCAATGGAGAGGAGGAATCCGTTTTAATTCCCCGCATTTCAATCATACCGAATTATCCTTTCCAATTCAAGCGACTTCAATTCTCAGTCCACATATGCTTCGTAATGACTATCAACAAATCACAAGGACAATCCGTCTCTTTTACTGGCCTGGGCGTGTTTCTCTCTTGGACATCTTTATATGGCTGGCGCTAGGGTAAAATAGGTCCGTAACCTTTTTATACTCACGTTTCCCAGAGAAAGACCACCAATATTGTCTACAAGAGGCAGGAGTGGCTCGACAACAATGGGTACAACAGCTAGTTGGCTGCTGGTTGCCATGCCTTATGTAATGACCCTCGTATAGTTTAAGCTTGATAGATATCTAATGTTAATGTGGAATGGTGACTCTAGGGTGCTCCTATAGGACAGGGGTATCCAAACATCGGTCTGCGAGCACCACCAATCCGGCCCGCCATAGTTTATTTTGATTACACTGTAAAAAGTTATGCAAATTTATCAAAATAATGAGATGTTTAGGTGGCTCCGGTGATGTAGTTGGTAGCATGCTGAGTTTCTATGTCCAAGACCGCGGGTTCAGACCCGGCCGAAGTCGTCGGATTTTTAAGAGCGTTTAAAATCCCTCAGTATGCCTTCCTATTGAGGGGAAGTAAAGCCGTCGGGCCCATGTCATAGATTTATGGCATGTAAAAGAATCTTGCACTAACCAAACGTGTGTGAAGCTAATTTTGTAGGTTAGATTAGATTGACGCTCGATTAATATCCAACGATTGCCACCAGGTACCGGTGGTGGTAGCATCTAGTACCCAAATTCAAAGCTAGGTGTTGTTGACGGTAGCATTTGGTAGCGAAAGTAGGAACTACTTGAAATTGATCGTCTGCAGTCCTTACCTGAATTACAGATAACACACTCTAATACAGTCATCACAATTAATCAGACACATTCTACACACACCCAAAGTACACGGGGCTACATGACCGCGTTGTCGCAGCCCCTAAACTGAGAAACCAACCAACCAATCAGATATTTTATTTTTACTTAACCAATTAAGAAACACCAAAAAAAAAACTGACAAAAATAATGAAATTGTACATTTTAACTGCAATTAATTATATCAGATTTATCCTCAAAACTTACAGCAAATGGCATATATACGTAATTCACATGAGGAAATTAAACATTATAATAATGATTATTGAGATTATGTAACCGTAATTGACAATTGTTTGTGGATCAAGTTTACTGTGGAAATATTCAGCAGCGACTTGAAATGCTCATCAGTTAATTGGGATCTGTTGGTTGGTTGGTTCCTCAGTTTAGGGGCTGCGACAACGCAGTCATGTAGCCCCGTGTACTTTGGGTGTGTTTAGCATCTGTCTGATTAATTGTGATGGCTGTATTAGTGTGTGTTATGTGTAATTCAGTTAAGGACTGCAGACGATCAATTTCAAGTAGTTTCTACTTTTGCTACCAAATGCTAACGTCAACGACACCTAGCAGTGAACTTGGTTAGTAAATGCCACCGCAACTGGCACCTGGCATTGTAACTTATGGAGCGTTAATCAGATCCAACCTACAAATTTAGCATCCGGCTTTATTTCCCCTCCGAGGGATTTTAACGCTCTTAAAATATCCGATGACTTGGGCCGGTTTTGAACCCGCGATCTTGAGCATAGAAGCTCAGCATGTTACCAACTACATCACCGAAGCCATCAAAATTTGGATCTGTACTTTTTGTATTTTTCGTTTTGGAGAATGTTTTTGCACATTGATGAATAATCAAACGGAGCTGAGTCCATTCCCCCCGCGCGCTGCGCCATCTTGTAGGCTAGTCTCGAAAACAAAATTTGCGCGTAATTCATAACCCTAGTATGTTGGTATGATGAGCTTGGCCCTTGGGCTATGAAGTTTGTAGACCCCTGGTTTAGGATATTGCGTTTCACTTGTATTTCTATCGTGATCAGAACAATTGCCAGAACCAATGGGCTGGTGAGCGTCCGGAAATTTGCTCGTCAAACGTCCAGCCTGGCTAAGCTGTGAAAACATCGATACGTCGAACAAATAATTTCCAAACATGATAATTCCATTAAGAGCACAAGCCGTATTATAATGAACTGGGGTTACAACGGGGGTCACTGAATATCCACTGTGTTCAAGCTGCTTTCATATCTCCACATAGTATAAAACGAAGTCCCCGATTCTTGGATGTCACGGGTAATCTCGAGAACCTCTAGATCAGGGGTTCCCAACCTGGGGGGCGTGGGGCTTTATTAAGGGGGGCGTGAAGTGATTTACGAATAAAGTTTTTTTAACTCGAATATTACAATTTTATAAAATAAACATTTTTCGAATCTCTCCAAGTGATTGTCGCACCAAGTCAATCGTTCAAAAGCACTGGTAATTGCCAACTGTCGGCACAAACCTCTGCGGAGCCGCGAGCTTGGAGGTGCTGTGTTGTAAGGAGCAAAGTCATGCCAATTTTATCGTCTCGTTGGCATATCTTTGTGATTTCCTTGAAGCTTTGAACAGTTTGAACTTCGAGCTCCAAGGCAATAACTCCAATATTATGCATTCTTGAAAAAAAAAACAGTTATGGAAACGCCGGCTTCAGTTGAACAACTTCTCATTCTTTCACCGCCTTAATGAAATTTTGTCGGAAAATGGACGTGATCGTAATAAACTTAGGTGCAAATTCAATCACATGTTGATTCCCTGGCACAAGAATTCAACTTCTACTTTCCTGATATCTCGTCGGAAGAATGGTTCTGGATGTTAACATGAAATTCGTTTGCCATTGACATTGAAGCACTGCCAGCACAGCTTCAAGAAGAAGCCAAAGATTTGAAGTGTGAATCAAAGCTAAAAGATGATTCTAAAATATTAAGACTGGGTGACCTTTGGCTGAACTGTCTTGCAGTGTATCCTGTAATAGGCAAATTTGCATTGCGTGTCATTGTCCCATTTTCAAAGACATATTTATGCGAGTCAGGATTTTCAACGCTGAGTGTCATAGAAACAAAGCAGCGCTGCCGGCTTGATGTTGCAAGTGATCTCCGCTGTGCTCTGTCAAATATCAAACCAATCATACCGAATCTTACCAAGAGAAAGCAGTGTCAACCCTCTCACTGACATTTGTTGACTAATTTAAGGATTTGTTGTAAAAGTGTATTTTTTGTATTGTGCTATTTTTTTGTCGTGTGGCTTCCTGAGAGGCCGAGTGCAGTTCTTTCTATTTGACGCCCGTGGTTGACCTGCGCGTCGGGATGAGAGATGGAATGGATGAAGATGAATGAAACTGGGCAAGGATGTGGAAGGAAGCGGCCGTGGCCTATCAGAAGGTACTGTTCCAGCATTTGCCTGGTGTTGAAAATGGGAAACCACGGAAAACCATTTCAAGGACAGCCGACGGTGGGGCTCGAACCCACGCGTCTACCGAGTCAGCAGAGAGCTTGGCCTCATGGCCTAACGCAGCGCTTTAGCCAGCGTAGCCACTACTGTCGGTGTGCTAAAATGAAGTTGATATGTAATAGATAGGGCTATTCCATTATGTAGTGTTATCAGGTTAAGTCTAGATCTTCCGCGTCAATCGAAGAGGTTATAGAAGGGATGTGTGATGGGGAGGGAGGAGGGGGGCGTTGAACTCCCGTATCTGAAAAGGGTTGGGAATCACTGCTCTGGATGGATTTTGATGCGGTTTTCATCATTCTTTAAAGATTTCTTTATGAAATTTTCTGTAGATAAGCATTCATTTATGAACAAAGGAAGCCGAGCAGTAACGATTTCAGTGAAGGCGCCTTTTAAGCTTACGCTGGATAAACCGTTAAAAATATGGTACTATGAGTGTAAGAATTGTTCACCATGAAACGTTCTGCGAAAAGTCCACGATAACATATCTCTATCTTTAATACATCGCCTACTATAAGTGTTTTACGTTATCATTTCTTCCAACAATCTCCATTCAGTGGAAATTTAAATTACTAGCTTCGAAGGGAATTTACGAGCTAGCGAGTGAGCTTATCAACTGCCGAGTCGTGTCGACTTAATGCTTCAGAGAAGAGTATAATATGTGTTTGGAGTTTCGCTGTTCACCTCGGCTTTTCTGAATTGCGTCTGGGACCTACTGTCCTTGCGCCCTTTAAGCTTACGCTGGGTAATATCTATTAAGATACCGGGCGAAGCCGGGGCGGGCTGCTAGTTCATAATGAAACAATATTCCTCCAAGTGGCTCACTACTTGTGGTACGCACATTGGCAACCACGGGATTCCAGCTGAGTCCAGCATTAATTCCATTTACTTGAACCATTTAGTACAACCTACATTATACTAATACAGTAAGTCAAGCGGAATCTGTGTCTGTCTGTCTGTCTGTCTGTCTGTCTGTCTGTCTGTCTGTCTGTCTGTCTGTTATTCTTTCAGGCAACAACTACTTGAGCGATGTAGGCCTACTTTAAATTTTCGATGAACGTAGTTCACCCAACAGGACTACAGTAATCCGTTTTGAAATTTAAAGTAAAAATAATAATTCCATTTAACACTGAATTTAAAAATTAAAATTGAAATCCAAATTTGAAATATAAAAAATAAAATAAAATAAAATGGCAGTTTATAATATTATATTAATCAGAATTTAATTTAAATTATTAAATTAAAAACTAAAACTAAAATTAAAATAAATTAAAAATTAAATATATAATTTAATTTAAAAATTAGAAATAAGAAATTTAAAATATAAAATTATAATTAAAAACCGATTTAACAATAAAATTCAAATCCATTTAATTTAAAAATAAGATTTAAATTACAATTACATCCAAATTAATATTAATATTAAAATGACAATCTGTAACTACGTGTGAGGAGATATTATTTAATGCTAGTTGTTAATTCCAGATCTCATTATTAGAAACATTAATGTATAAAATATCAAAACCATATTGAAGCCTAAAGTCACCGTAGGCAAATCCTTACGATCAGTCTTAACTGTGCTGGACTATAAAGATCCCATGTCCCTGTGGTTACGAAGCCTATATGTTGGTCAGACATGTCGGAGAATCACAACAAGGGTCAAGGAACATCGTAGGCATTTACGTCTTTGCCAACCAGAGAAGTCTGCTGTGGCTGAACTTGCCATACGGAATGACCATCGAATTGTTTTTGATGAAACTTTTGTCATCTGTATGGAGAAACATTTCACAACTCGTATGATTCGGGAGGCGATTGAAATTAGTAAACAACCCCACAACGTTAATAGAGATGATGGTTATCCCTTGAGTAGATCATGGCTGCCCTCTATAGTTTCATTACCAACATCTTGTTGGTCTCAGGAGGTCATGGAGTAACTATTTGTTTCGACATTACTTCCGATCTTATACCATTTATTTAAGAAGCTTTGCCATTGTTTACTCTTTCTTTCTTTCTTTCTTTCTTTCTTTCTTTCTTTCTTTCTTTCTTGACAAACCTTGATATCAACTATCAACAGACAGACATTTTCCCGGATCGATCTCATGTCTCGTTTCTCCTCATTTTTGCAAAATGTGAAAAGTAGGCTAAAAATTCAATTTGTCTACATTATCATAACTGGTCTACTGTATTTGTAATATTCCTGTATGAAACCTAAATTGTTAATGACTGATGACTGCAATTAAACCTACCTTTTTTAATGACAAACAAAGTACATTAAAGTGATGATCATATATTCAGGGAATCAATCACATTTCCTTGATATTTGAGGAGGAATCACCTCGTTCCACTTCTCACCAAGCACGCCCCTGGAAGATGGAAGATCCAGGTGGTGAGAAGTGGAACATGACCTCTCTCATTTTATACCCGATATCTTCATTCAAAGGATCGATCAATCAATTTCTCTCGCCAAGTGCGCTTCTACAATTTCCCTGCCTATTACAGCATTTTATGATATTATTAAGGAGATTTAACCCCTAGGTCATCTACCCGTCGTAAGAAAGTCACATTAAAGAAAGATTTTTAAGAGCGTTCAAATCCCTCAGTATGCCGTACTTCGGAGGGGAAGCGGTCCATGGCAATTGGTAGTGTGTAGTTAAATCTATAGGTCATTTGGTTAGAAACGCTCTACCAAGTTCCAACGTTCGCCGCTAGTTGTCAATGACAGTGG
Source organism: Meconema thalassinum (assembly GCA_946902985.2). NCBI lineage: Eukaryota > Metazoa > Arthropoda > Insecta > Orthoptera > Tettigoniidae > Meconema > Meconema thalassinum. The sequence goes on from OX336400.1 coordinate 8,574,855, forward strand.
CATCTCTGGTATACAAAGTTAGAACTACTTGAAATTTAACTTCGGGCGCTCAATTAGCATACCCTGCTATGACCATTGGTTACAATTCATATATAATTATAATTAGGGCTCGGAATTTTAGGTAAATAAATATTCTTTTATGTAAATACATATTTTAAGCATTTTTTCTATAAGTACATAAATTCCTGCTTTACACTTTATTAGCACATACAACGACATAATATTTACAAATTTTTTGAAATCAGTTTATTGCATTTTTGTTGTGTGTTATTTCAACGGGGAAGAACCTGTGAGCTATGTAATCTTCATGTAGAGCGTATGTCAGCTTGCAAACTGTGTTATTCTTAACTTGTTGCCCCGTGCCACTCACTGTGGAAGCGGGAGATTCCCTTGTCCATAACCATATTGCACCACGTGCTAGACCTCCCCCTCCCCCAGCTACCTGGACTGGCACTGTGAAGTGTAAGGCAGTTCTACGATGCCTAAAGTAAAAGCAACTACAAGTTATCGTCTGCAGCGGTTTGTTGCAGAATTTAAAGATAATTTTACTTCTGATGGGGTCGCTCTGTTCTGCCAACAATGCGGGAAAGCAATCAAGGCTGAACAGCGATCTCAAGTTACACAACACCTCAAGGGCAAGTCACATAATGCCGCAGTTTCGCACCTTCAGAAGACGTGTTTCGCGGTAATCATCGGTCATTTGTGATGGACAACCTCAAGATGTATCTCGTTGTGTATTGTAATGCTTCAGCAGTCAGTGATTCGTGAGTACTGCATATTGTTTATACTCACATTAATAAACTAAATTATAATAAAATATTTTTACTTTTTTGTCACTATTTCAGGTATTTTAATACATAAAAAATAAACATTTTCTCGATTTTTAGCACCTAAAAATCCGAGCCCTAATTATAATTAAACAAGGGGAAGAGAAACAGATCCGACCGCTCGAAAAATTACTGTGTCCGTAAATGAAAGAGAAGGGCCATGAGAGGCAGGAGAGCTCTGAGATCCTCGTTTACCTTAGGGGTCCAATGACAACAAGAGATGACCAAGGGAGGCGCATAGAAAAGGCGACAGAGCGGAGCCCAGCACAGCAATGCCAGACTCAGTCATGGCCCCATGGTTGCCAAACCGCGTTCCAAACGCTGTCACTGAAATCATTCCTCTGTTCTTCAGTCCATGATTTATTGGTCTTGGTATTATTTTTCTCTGTTAACCTGTGTTACTGTGATGGCTGTATTAGTGTTTGTACTGCACATGTAATTCAGATGAGGATTGGGAAGGAGGCAGCCATGGCCTTAATTTAGGAACCATCCCGGCATTCACCAGGAGTAGAATTGGGGAAACCACGGACAGCCACTTCCTGGAGGGCTGAGGTGGGAATCGAACCCGCCCCTTCTCAGTTTTGCCACACGAGGCTTATTAGTGTACCCCCTTCCAGCCCTCAGACCAGAATTATATTTCTGGGCAGAGTCGGCAATCGAACCCGGGCCTCTGCGGTGGGGGGAGATCCACAAGTGCTAGCCACTACGCTACAAGGTGGACTGATTTTTGTGTTGACCGACTTAAAGCTACAATATTAAACATTAAAGATCCCCTGAAGGGCAAATTTCTGGTATCCCCGCATCTTTAAAGCCGCAGAGACGTGCCCCGAGGGACTCACAACTTGTGGGACGTGAGTTGGTGACCGCGGGACCCCAGCTGAGTCCGGCATTGCTTCCACTTACTTGTGCCGGGCTCCACTCCGTCTTCTTTCCTGTCGACCTCTCTTGGTCAACTCTTGTTCTATTCCGACGCTATTAGGGTATCCGAAGCCTACGGAGTCTCTTCCTTTCCCGTCTTAATTGGCTCTTGTCTCATCTTTCCTTAAAACCTCCTTCTGCGAAGGGTCAGCCTTCCTTTTATTTTCATGTTATCTCCTGCCTTCTGTACAAGGCCCTCAAGGAGGCAGGGTGTGTGTAGCCCCACCACTTCTGGTGCACCCTAGACAGTGCTACACCCACAGGGGCTCACGGCTGGTGAGTTCGGAAGTTGACGATTCCGAGGGATTCCTGAGCTGGGTCCGCTTTTCCCTCATTTTCCACTGACTTTGGGGCAGGCCCTCTCCCCTTTCCTATCTGCCTTTCATGGCTCTCCTTCCTTCCACGTCCCTTAATTCTCATTCTTCGAGAGTTGAAGGCATTTCTTTTCTTCCTGTCCTTTATTTGCCTTATCCTTTATTTGTTTACCATTTCTTCTTCTAGTCTGTAAGTCTGTAGTTAGTATTAGTTATAGTTTTCATTCTCATCTCATCTTTCACTATCACCCAAACCATTAGGGGCGGATAACCTAGATGTTAGGCCAACGGCCAAGCCGTGTTAAAACACCGGATACCATGAGAACACCGCAGTTAAGCAGCGTTGGGCGTGGTCGGAACTTGGATGATATGTCGGTACTAGGCACTGCGCGCTGTTGGTCAACATAAGGAGGAGCGGAAAGGCCCCGGCCATCCTACCACACGTAAACGCTGGCCGGATGTAGCCTCTTTGGAGGCTCGGACCTGCCTTCGGGCAGAATACCAATAAAAAGGACCTAGATGTTAGGTGCCTTATAATAACAATTATCATCATCATTACTTACCGACACTAGGCGTCGCGGCGCGGCGACTTACATACACACGCACACACACACACACTACACCTAGAGAGGACGGGACGGACCGGCCGGGATGTGTTGAAACTGCGCACGCTGTGCGTTACGACCAGATACTGAGGCTCGGAGATTGAGCAGCGCGAGGGGTGTCTCTGTGCACAGCGCGGGATCACACGATATGTAGGGCTGGAAGCTCATCCTCTTATCTGCCGCATTACGTCAGAACACGCAAGATAATAGTCTCCAACAAAACAAATAAGTAATGATATTATTTCTCTTTGGCAGACCCGTCCAAGATATTTACCACCCACAAACGGGAGACCCGATTTCGATTCCTGGCTAAATGCAAGGTAGAGATTTTCGAGGTGGCGGATCGGTGGAGTAGTTGGTAGCATGTTGCCCAAGGTCGCGGGTTCAAACGCGGCCGAAGTCGTTGGATTTTCTTAAGAGCGTTAAAAATCCCTCAGTATGCCTTCCTTCGGAGGGGAAGTAAAGCCGGCGGGCCCGTGCCATAGATTTATGGCATGTAAAAGAACCTTCCACTAACTGTACTTGTGTGAAGAAAAATTTGTAGGCTAGGTTTGATTAATACTCTTAAGTTCCAACGTTCGTCACCAGGCGTTGATTGCGATGGCATCTACAATAATAGTAGCAAAGTTCACAGCTAGGTGTCGTGGATGGTAGCATTTGGTAGCGAAAGTAGGAACTACTTGAAGTTATCGTCTGCAGTCCTTACTTGAATTAAACCAGATAACACACACTAATACAGCCATCACAATTAACACCGGTTATCAGACAGATTCTACACACACCCAAAGTACACGGGGCTACATGAGCGCGTTGTCGCAGGCCCTAAACTAAGGAAGCAACCAACCATATTTTCGAGGTAATACAATACATTCACGACCGCACTGTGCCAACGTTACGATAGACTTTTTCAAAGAATTAAAGTGTGAAGTTTTGGACCATCTGCCGTTTAGTTCAAACCAGCACCGAAAGAGTTTCACCTTTTTCGAGAACTGAAGGAGTGGTTGGGCGGTAACGCCTCGCCAAAACGGAAACAGACCTACCCACCTCAGTGGCGACAGAATTTTTTGCCGAGGGCATTGGATAGCTGGAGTAACGATACGACAAATGTTCCTATCGTTTTGGCGATTATGTTGAGACATAAGAATAAAACAAGCAAGCATTTAGTAGTAAATTCAGTTTGGTTTGTCAATTTTTATACAGTCCATCGGAACTTGAAACCTCGTATTTCAATGAATTAAATGTCTGTTTTACTCCTGTTAGAGTGTAGTGAAATATTAAGTACTAGCATTACCCGTCGCGGCTTCGCCCGCCAAATATTCTAGTTGTAAAGAGTACACTTAGCAAAATCTCAATCATGAATCCTTGGTATGAATAATCAGACTTTATCAATTCAGCTACTGGTGCAGTGGTTAGGGGTTTGTCATTCCTTCATAGGTATATCAGAGCGAAGTTAGTTTTCTGGGAATATCACAGACACTGTTAATTTACGGGCCTTTAAATGTGGTTTTCAGAGACCCTTTATAGTCGGGTGAAAAAGACATTTCGTACCACACTCACACGTGAAAATTGCGTGAAAAAAACTAGAGTGCCCCTTGACCCCCTTAAGCGCATTACTGTATACTGTATGTATTGATGAATTTTACAGCTTAATTTGGTTCAGAGATAACCTTATAACCGTCTGGAAACTTTCACAGTAATGTAATAATTGGAATTGCATTGCGTCTTACAGAAATAGATGGACCTGTGAGATTCTGTTACCATGGTTACCGTGTTGCATTCTTTCATTATTTCATTGTAAATATACATGTTTTAAGGTATTTATTTAATTGTGAGGCATTTAAAGAGTAAGTGTTTGCGTTTCGCTTACGCATTGGGTTGTGCTGAACCTGTAGGTACCCCATATGTGTAGGTTGGTGTTAATGGGACCTTATTTTCGGTACAAAACTGGAATGGGGCCTTAGCAGAATAATATAGGGAGGGATAAGAATTTTATGGGTTATCTTCAATATTAGCCCACATATTCATGGGCTATTTGTTGGGTGTTTTAGCAAAAAAAAAACATGTTCTTTATGGGATTTCCATAAAATGTTGTTGCCCTCTCGAAGTATCGCAGGGACGGGAAATGTTTCCACACCTAATGAAAGTCATGGTTTTACTTCAGAGGATATGATTAAGACCTACTTTTATTATAAACTAGCAACCCGCCCCGGTATCTTCAACGGGTTGCCCAGTGTAAGCTTAAAAGGCCCACGATTGGCAGGTCACAGACGCAATTTAGAAAAGCCGAGGTGAACAGCGAAACTCGAAACACTTAATATACTCTTCTCTGAAGTCTTAACTCGACACGACTCGACAGTTTGATGCGGGCCGTAGCTGGGGTGATAGGCTTGCTCGCTATCGCGTAAGCTCACTTCGAATTTCCTCAGAATGGAGATTGTTGGAAGAAATTAAAACGTAAAAACACTTATAGTGGGCGATATATTAATGATAGAGATATGCTGTCGCGGACTTGTATGTAGAACTTTTCATTCTGAACAGTTCTTACACTCATAGTAAATAGATATTTTAACAGTTTTTTCAGCGTAATCTTAAAAGGCGCACGGACGGTAGGGTTTTCTTCGACTCGATTCACTGAAATCGTTACTGGTCGGCTTCCTTTGGTCATAAATTCATTGTTTTTCTACAGAAACCTTCCTCGAGAAATCCTTTACAGAATGGTGAAAACCGCATTAAAATCCATCCAGTGGTTCTCGAGATTACCCGTGACATCCAAGAATCGGGGACTTCGTTTTATACTAAGTAGAATCGTAGATGTCCCCTCCGTAGCGCAGCGGTCAGCATGGTTAGCTGCCGCCCCGGAGGTCCTGGGTTCGATTCCCGGCTCTACCACGAAATTTGAAAAGTGGTATGAGGACTGGAACGGGGTCTACTCAGCCTCGGGTGGTCCAAATGAGTAGAGAGGGTTCGACTCCCACCTCAGCCATCCTCGAAGTGGTTTTCCGTGGTTTCCCACTTCGTCTTCGGGCAAATGCCGGGATGGTACCTACTGTAAGGCCACGGCCGCCTCCTTCCCTCTTCTTAGCCTATCCATCCCAATCTTCCAGCCCTTCCAATCCCTCATGAGGCCCCTGTTCGCTTTGCAGGTGAGGCCGCCTGGGCGAGGTGCTGATCACAGTTGTATCCCTCCCGACCAGATGTCCCAAGCTCCAGGACACTGCCCATAGAGGCGGTAGTGGTGAGTTCCCTCGCTGATTCCGTGGGGACCACCAACCTAGAGGGTAAATTGACTAAATAAAAAAAGAATCGTAGATTTTAATATTTTTACCCTACTTTTCACATTTTGCAAAAATGAGGGAAAAGTATACTTATGAGATCGATTCGGGCAAATGTGTGTCTGTCTCTCCTTCCTTCCTTCTGTCTGTCTGTCTGTCTGCCTGTCTGTGTGAGTGCGCCCCCCCCTCCCCCTCCCCCCTATCAACTCCTAAACGGCTGCAACAATTGAAACCAAATTTGGTATGAGTAAACATCTATACCTGAATATCTCAAGCCCATATTTGAAAATGATGTCAGTGCTACAAACTGCTGAAAAACCGCACTTGAAATTTGTGCTCCATGTGGGATATCTTGGAAGATATGCAAGGGAGCTATTCCAAAATTGACACACATATAGATAATAATATTGATGTGTACCATCTTTCCGCTCGGTTGCTGGATAGTTTTGTGGGAGTGATTTTGAAAATTGGGGACGGAAGTGGATCGGAACGATCGAGCTGGCAGTGGTGGATCGAACGGAAGTATGCACTACCCGCTCGATCGATCGAACGGAAGTGTACTAGCTGGAGTGGTGGAAAACAGAAGTATGCACTGCCCACTCGATCGATCGAACGGAAGTGTACTAGCTGGCAGTGGTGGAAAACGGAAGTATGCACTACCCGCTCGATCGATCGAACGGAAGTGTACTAGCTGGAGTGGTGGAAAACGGAAGTATGCACTGCCCACTCGATCGATCGAACGGAAGTGTACTAGCAAGCAGTGGTGGAAAACGGAAGTATGCACTGCCCACTCGATCAATCGAACGGAAGTGTACTAGCTGGCAGTGGTGGAAAACGGAAGTATGCACTGCCCGCTCGATCGATCGAACGGAAGTGTACTAGCTGGCAGTGGTGGAAAACGGAAGTATGCACTGCCCGCTCGATCGATCGAACGGAAGTGTACTAGCTGCCAGTGGTGGAAAACGGAAGTATGCACTGCCCGCTCGATCGATCGATCGATCCAGCGGGCAGTGGTAAGACCCAGCTGGCAGTGGTACGAGAAACAATTGAAATTCATACCATGACGTACTCTCGGCCATGTGGAATATATATGACATACTGAACGGAAAACGCTCAAGCGAACTCTGGTGTCAAGTCATTGAAACAAATGACATGCTACATGTTCAAAGTCTTCGTATTAGTATTTAAATGGTAAAATGCCTTAATATCAAACATTGTAAGTAGTCAGCATTGCCGGTATTATGTTTCTGCACAATAGCTATTCAAATATTAACCCACATAACGGTAATGCAGTCATCAATATAATATAATCGTTGTGGTTATACGAGAATTGAGCAAGCCTTCATGAACTATTACTGAATACGTTCTCTTTACTCACAAGAGGGCCTATTCATAAGGCATTTTAAACTCAATTTCACGCAGGAACATTATCGAAACAAGCAAAATATAAATGAAACTTAATTCCGTAATGCAGTATTATTGGAACGTGGAAATAAGTCACCATCTTGTGCACGAAATTTGCGTAGTCGAAATAGCCGTGGGGTTTGTGCTTATGACTGTGATTCTAGAGATCTTGGGTTTGAATCCCGGACGGTGTAGATATTTTTGCTACCAGATTATCATTTTAAACGATATTTATCATATCAATATGACTCATCTTAACAGAATCCATATGAAATTACGTGTTGGTCTGTGAATGAAGAGGGCGTGTTTCTAAGGAATTTAAAGTTATGAGCGGTGTCGCGTCTATTAATCTAGTTGATCCATATCGTATTCTTTATTTCGGCTAGTGCTGGTGGAAACTACAAATCATCTAATAAAATGAGTTCCGTATTATAAACTACAATATCTGTAAAGCACTTCCTTTTACAATAGATTAATATTTGTGCCAATAATAGTATAAAATACCGGTGTATCAACAATTTCACGTGAGTTTTCTTCTATGTCAGATGTTACACATCACATGCGACTACTGTAAGGCTCGTTTTTTTTTCTTTTTTCAGAGTAATATCAAGGAGTGTTGCAAAAATAATTTTAAGCTTTTTGATAGGTCCAATTTTTAAATGCATACTTCTTCGACACTATCAACAGATATGACTGAGCGTATTCTTAATTGCCACCAGGGCTGCCAACTGTTATTAAATGATCTCTCTATTTTTAAAAACCAAAGACCAATATATCAGAAAGTATTCAAGCCGACAGCTTTTAAATACGCATACGTATAGTACCTGATATTCTAGATTAATTTGGAGTAACTAATAAACGTCAGTGCTGCCAACAAGATTCTAAGCCTGCTGATAGGACCAATGTTTAAATACATGTAACTTCTATACTATTAATTGGATTTCAACCAAATTTTGTATGTGCTATGTGTACCATAACAGATATGACTATGCGTATTCTCAAGAGCAACCAGGGCTGCCAACCGTTAATAAATGCTGTCTCTATTTCTTTAACCTAATATCAATGTATCAGGAAGTATGCAAGCCAAGAGCTCTAAACTTTTCACACGTATATTGCCTGACATTCTAGATTAATTTGGAGTAACTAATATACGTTAGTGCTGCCAACATGATTCCAAGCCTGCTGATAGGTCCAATTTTAAAATACATGTAACTTCTATAATAGCAAATGGATTTCATCCAAAATTGGCAAAAGAGGAGATCATAATATATCAGATTATTTCTGTCCAACACATGCATGATATTGTTGCCAACATGATTTTACGCGTACTGAAAGATCCAATTTCTAACTGCATGTAATGTCCATGCTATCCATTGGACTCCAACCAAATTTTGTATTCTGTACCTTAAGAGATGGAACTAAGAATATAATCAGTCACCAGGGCTGCCAACTGTAGTGAGTGCTCTATTAGGCTATATTATGCCAGGTATATTTCGAAGCAATTATACATTTCGATATTACCAACTTAGATAGGTCCATTGGCATGAATCTTAATTTTAAGAAAAGTAGGCTCTTTTGGATATTTGGGACTTGAGTTTAATAATAATAATAATAATAATTTTTTAATTGATATGTAACTGACCCAATCCTCACAACTGATTCTATGAAGCTTAAAGGAAGTTTGTAGTTTTACGTGACCGTTTCTCTCGTGATCATGAGCCACGGGAATCGAACCCTACAGCCTTGGTGAGAGGCTAGCAGTTTGACCGCTGTTCCATTACGCCCCTTTTTCTATTTGTATAAAAATTGGTTGAGTGAAAATTCTGAAAACAAAATATATTCGTGGATATTCTTGATTTCCTGGACAATACGACACCAAGAGCAAAATCAAAATAAAATCAGAAAAAAAGCGAAAGAAGAAGCAATAAACAAAGAGCAAAATCAAGACCAGGAAAAAGCAACAAATAAAAGCACATTTAGAGCAAAAGGAAAAGCAAAGAGAGTAAACGTTAACAAAAGGTAAAACCAAGAGCAATAGAAAAGCTGAAAACAAAATACGAAAGCAAAGTACAAAGAAAAAAGAAAAACAATACCAAGAAAAAACAAAAACGAAATACAAAAGAAACAAGTAGTTCCGTGAAGAACTATACAGCCTATTTTCATATATCCTACTTATGTTAATTGCCACTATCAACATACAAAATTTCAGTTTGATTGCTGTAATAGATTCGTAGATATTGAGAACCGACTAAATATTTCGGATGGTCGCCATGTTGGATTTTATTTATGTAGGTCCTAGGGTTATGTACTATTACATGAAGATTATTGCGTACGTGTAGCATTCAAACTTAAATCGCATGATTAGGACCCAAGAAGTAACAAGGAGATTTTAAAATTTCGTACAGCTGCCATCTTGTGGCTATGGAAACAATTGAACTAAATTAGATGCCAGTGGATTAACATTCGTATAAGGATTTACTGTACCAAGTTTCACTGCATTCGGATGGGTAAATTGCGAGAAACGTCCATGTGAATATGTATACTTCGCGTCGCCGCCATGTTGGATATCTCATCACCAGGTTATTTAAAGTCATATAGGTGAATTTAAGTTCATAGCCGCTATGACCATAAAAAAAATCCAGTTTGAATGCTATAATGGATTCGTAGATATTCAGAGCCGTCTAAATATTTCGGATGGTTGCCATGTTGGATTGTTAAATGTATAGGCCATAGAGTCATGTACCATTAAAGGAAAATAATTTCGTATGTTTACTATTCAAACTTTCACTTCGATCGCATGATTACGACACAAGAAATAATATCTTAATTTTAAAATTCGCAAAGCCGCCATCTTGAGGTTATGTAAACAATTCAACTAAATTAGATATCAGTGCATTACAATGTGTATAAACATTTCTTGTACCAGAATTCATTGCGTTTGGAACATTAAATCGCGAGAAAGGTCTATTTAAAATTTTCATATTCGCTTGGCCGCCATGTTAGTTTTGTAGTTAACCAGTTTTTGATAGTCTTATAAATGAACTTCCAGTAGTGCCCTTTATCTCCGTACAAAATTTTAGGGTGATACCGCTAATAGTTTCAGATATATAGAATGCCGGTGAAATATTTCGCACATCCGCCATCTTGTGGTTATGTAAACAATTGAACCAAGTTAGTTGTCGGTGCATTACAATGTGTATAAACATATACTGTACCAAGTTTTATTGCGTTTGGTTGGTTAAATCGCGAGAAACGTCTATTTAAAAGTCGCATATTCGGGTGGCCGCCATGTTGGTTTTGTAGTTATCAGTTTTTCGAAAGTCACATAGGTGAACTTCTAGTATTTCCCTTTATCACCGTAAAAAATTCCAGGGTGATATCGGTAATTGTTTCGGAGATATTGAATACTGGTGAAATATTTCGCACAGCCGCCATGTTGGATTGGTGAGACGTAACAAAATTTGAAGGGCACGGTCGGGGTCGTCCGGAATAGTGCTATGAACTTACCGAGTTTCCTTCAAATCGCTCCACCCGTTTAGAATTTATTAGGGGGACACACACACACACCTCACACACACACACACACACACACACACACACACACACACACACGCGCGCGGACAAAAGGTGATCTCATAAGCCTATTTTTTCAAAATTGAAAATAGGCTAAAAAGAAATGATAATTAGAAAAATATATTTATAAACGAAAGGCAAGAGTAAAACAGAAAATTATAAACAAAAGAAATATAGCCTACCATAAGCAAAACAAGAACAAAAATATCAAGAAAATAAGAAAACAGAAGCAAAAGCGTAGAAACAAAATAAAAAAATAATAAACGAAAGTAAGAGAAAAGCAAGTAAAGCAAAATTAGTAGGAAACACAAGAAGATAACAAGATGTTCAGCAAAGAACATATAGCCTACTTTCTCCTAAATGTATGGGTATATTTATAACTCATTGTCCTCATCCCTAAAACCACCCCTACCACCATGTAGTGTTTGTTTTCTTTTATATTGATAATTAGCCAGTAAGTGTCAAAATCAATATTATATACTTTATGATGATTGAATAACAAAACTACTAACTTATTGTAATGCATTCACGTCCGTTAATCTCTATATTAAGCCAGCCTGCAAACTTAAGGATCTTTCGTTTTGGGTACCTTCCCCTTAAAAAATCCGCGCCAATCACAGTAGGTTGGTGCTGCGACCTAGCAGTGAATTCATATTTATCTAGTACGCCTCTGGGTGTTCAACGAGTAGGCAGTTTAAAGTAGCCAGGAGGGAGGCGATCCAACTGGCAGTGTTTAATGATAGAGCGTACAGTCACTCGTCCTGCTAGAAGGACCTTCCGGAAGTACTTTTGTACACAGCGGTGCGTCCTTCCTGCAGGACTTTGGACCCTTATGGCAAATGTTTGAACTGGCCTTCCAGCAGGACGCGTCCTTCCGGCAGTACTTTGGGTTATCAGAGCGTAATAATATTGCAGTTCTGGTACTGGGCAAACAATAAAAGTCTGTAAATATTCTAAAATATTCAATATGACTCATATTGACTAATACAATAACTGTCTCTTAACAACATATTGACTCTAAAATATATAAACGTATAAAGTATAAACGTGTTTTCTTATAGTAGCCTACAGAGACTAAATAAATGTATGAGCGACGGCGCGTCCATCACTCGAGAATAAATAAATAAAAAAAGCCTAGTTGTGTTTTTGTCAATATCCCACTGCACAGTTGCACAACTACACGTAATTTAAAGTACAGTACCATGACATTTACTGATATCATAATTACTAGCAAATAACGAGCGACTCCATGCATCTCCGCTGTTTGGAGCATCGAAATAGGTAGCAAAAACATAAACACAGTCACCATTACGTATAATCGCCGCCATTACTGAACGGTCAGAGCTACCAACTTCAGACTTGCATGCGCTGATTCGTTACATTTCCCTCTATATAATGGAAAAAAGAACGGTCCTGCCAGCAGGACGCTTCGTCCTCATATAAGCAATTGAATTACGTACTCAAATGAGGACCTAACTTCCTGCCGGCAGTGCCTTGTACGTTCTATCATTAAAGGTAATCGGAGCGCGATCGTGGCTAATAGTCGAACTACCAGTATTACAAAATTGCCATACTTTAGGAGGCCAGGTATTGACACAGCGGTACATTTGGAACAATACTACCCACATAACCCACAAGAGGACAGCACCGTACAGAGACATTAAGAAGGCTGTGGTTGATAACAACGTGTATCTAATTCTTCTATTCTCCTTTTCGTAATGTCTTCTGTTTATGTGCAATGCTGGGACTGTGATTTTATTAATAAACGAGTGTATACATTAGCCTCCCCTTTGTGCTAAATGACATTTTATTCAGTATCTGTGAAAAGAGCTTGTGCACATCATTTGTAAAAGAATTCAAGAAAAAAAAAAGTCAACTGTAGCAGTATTCGATCCCCAGTCAACTGCATGACAGGCTAACACGCTAGCCCAGAGCTAAACATATCCGTAACATCATGGCGATCTTAACTGATATATTAGATTCAACCTGTTGGCAAATAATGACTTGAAATAAACTATTTCTTCACTGCAGTACATCTTCATTATAGATCATTTCATACAAAGTTTGTATTATTGTATCAGTAGGGTATATCGCATACAACATACTAACACTACTGAAATATAAGACAGGCTCATGAGGACAGCTGCCATCTTGTCGTGTGGCAGCTCAGCTCTTTTAAGCCAGTCATACAGAATAATATTATAATATTAAATTATAATAAATAACGGATCACGACCTTCAGGATAGCTTAAACCACCCTAGGCTTGATAATCTGAATTGGTGGGTCTTAAGCTATTGATTATAATGGTTGCATAATTCACACGGCCACCATCCTGAAATGGCAAGGCCGATGACCTTGAAGTTTGGGTGAAAGACGCGTCCTATATAAAGGTATGTTGTCACCAAATTTGGTAGAGATCGGATGATTAGGTTAGCCGTAATTTGAGTTTACGTTTTGAACGTTTGAGTGGCCGCCATTCAGTTTTGGTAAAGATGGCGGCGATATAAAGTATGACACTGAGGTGCCCTATGCTAGAGCTACCTCTGTACCAAATTTCGTTCAATTCGGTTTCACCGTGTTCGAATTGATAGGGGGGGACAGACATTCAGAGTACACTCACTTACTCACACACACACACACACACACACACACACACACACACACACACACACACACACAGACTCACACACACACATACACAGAGACACAGACACAATTTTTCGCCCTGTGTTGATCTCATAAGTCTACTTTCATTTTTTGCAAAAATCGAAAGTAGGCTAAAAATGAATAGGAAAAACAATTTCAAGAACAAACGAAAACAAAACGATAAACCAGAAGCTGAAAACAAAAATCCAAGGCAAAATACCAAATAGAAAAGCAAAAAGGAAAAATACCAAAACAAAAGGCAATAAAATTTCCACACCTAAAATCAAATTTAAAACCAGAAAACTAAAATGAACAACGAAAGCAAAAAATTTTAAAATCAAAATTATAAATAGCAAGGAAGGAAAGAAAGCCAAGAGCGAAACAGAATAAAACAAAAAGGAGACAAAAGGCAATAAAGAAGAAAAACAGAAGTAACAAAAATCGAAAACAAAAGCAAAAATAAAACAGAAACCGAAGAACAAAATCATGAAACAGAAGGAAGATAATAAAGCAAAATACAAATAATAATAATAATAATAATAATAATAATAATAATAATAATAATAATAATAATAATAATAATAATAATAATAATAATAATAATAATAATAATAATAATAATAATAATGATATTGGTTTTGCGTCCCTTTTAATTACTATGGCTTTTAGAGACGCTGCGGTGCCGGAATTTTGCCCCTAAGGGAATCTTTAACGTGCCAGTTAATCTACTGACACGGCTCCCGCACATTTGTGCACCCTCAAATGCCAGCTGACAGTGCCAGGATTCGATCCTGCTACCTTGGGATTAGCAAACGAGAACGTTACCGCTGAGCCACCCAGCCAGCCATCAAAATACAGTAGCAAGGGAAAACAAGCAAGGAAAAACAAAAGTAAAAAAACAGAAGCAAGGGAAAACAGGAACAAGGAAAAACAAAAGCAACATAAATTAGGAGACATGTGAAGTGAGCTGCGACGCTGCCGCTAAACTTAGTGTAGCTATCTAATGAATGAAGCGACTTGAAAGCCAACGCTAAAATAAGAACAGAATGCTTGGCAGAGCATTATCCGCCTGTTCCACCAGCACGACACTTCCTCTTCACAAGGAGACTTCTTCAAATACATCCCTCATATCAGGGGTGACCCGACGCGTACATACGAGAGGTGATCAGAAACTAAGTTTAAAAAGCCTGCTGTGAAACGTGTACATTTTATTCCATACAACCAATGCAGTCAACGAATAGTACACACATTAGACATACTATCGGATTTTTTTAAATTATGGATACTCGATTTTAAGCCTTAATTAAAACCAAACCAACAGACCTATTGAAAAATTACTTGCACCAATATATTCCTTGTTTAATTCTGCGTTAGACTGTATAAGCCAATTATTGTCAAGTTTAATAATTCTTTTTAGCCTATTTTCAATTTTGAAAAAATAGGCTTATGATATCACCTTTTGTCCGTGTGTGTGTGTGTGTGTGTGTGTGTGTGAAGTGTGTGTGTGTCCTCCCCTAATAAAATCTAAACGGCTGAAGCGTTTTCAATGAAACTCGTTAAGTTCATGACGCTATTCCCGGCGACCTCGACCGTGTCCTTCAAATTTTGTTACGTCTCACCAATCCAACATGGCGGCTGTGCGAAATATTTCACTAGCATTCAATATCTCCGAAACTATTACCGATATCGCCCTGAAATTGTGTACGGTGATAAAGGGCACTACTAGAAGTTCACCTATGAGACTTTCAAAAACCTGGTGACTACAAAACCAACATGGCGGCCAAGCGAAGTTGAGACTTTTAAATAGAATTTTTCTCGCGATTTAACTACCCAAACGTAATGAAACTGGGTACAGCAATTGCTTATACACATTGTAAAGCACTGGAGTCTAATTTAGTTCAATTGTTTACATAACCTCAAAATGGCGGCTGTGCGAAATATTTCACTGACATTCTATATCTCCGAAACTATTACAGATATCACCCTGCAATTTCTTACGGTGATAAAGGGTACTGATACAAGTTTACCTATGTATATTTCATATACCTGTAAAGTACAAAACGAGCATGGCGACCAAGCGAATTTGAAATATTTTAATAGACTTTTCTCGTGATTTAACTCTCTGAGCGCAGTGAAATGTGGTGCAGTAAATGATTTTGCAGATTGTAATGCACTGCCATCTAATTTAATTCAATTGTGTACATAACCTCAAGATGGCGGCTGTGCTAAATTTTAAAATTATGTTTTTATATCTTGTGTCGTAATCATGCGATCGAAGTGAAAGTTTGAATAATGAACCTAGGCAATAATTCATTCATTCATTCATTCATTTATTTATTTGCAATGGGGGGTGTGTCCCCCGGTGGCAAATTGGATATACATAACAAATAAATAATTATACATAACAATTCAATAACAATTAAACTGGAGTATTTACACAAATAGTCAGTCTTTTCTTAAACACACCTATATGTTTGGGAAAAGGCTCTAAGACTGCGGCAGGTAGAGAGTTCCAGTTATCAATGGCACGGTTTACAAAAGAATATTTACCATAATTTGTTCGCTGTGGTCGGCCCTTAACTTTGAAAGGATGATCGCTCCTACCCATGTAAGTGGGCTTTCCCAATCGTTTGCTAAGCTCACCCCATGCTGGTTGATTTGTATACGTGTTGTACATAGCGCAGAGTCTAGATTTCATCCTCCTAGCCTCCAGTGATTCCCACCCAAGTTTCTTTAACATACGGCTCACACTGCTCCTGGGATTAAAGTCACTGAGCACAAATCTAGCGGCCTTTCTTTGTACCATTTCCAACTCATTGATGAGCCCTACTTGATATGGATCCCAAACCGCCGAGGCATATTCCAGAATAGGTCTTACAAGTGACAAATATCCTAATTCTTTAGCAGCGGTACTACTTCCTTTTAATACCCTCATTACAAAGTGCAGGGATTTGTAAGCTTTAGAAACTACACATCCTACATGACTACTCCATTTCATATCATTCCTTACGTGAAAGCCCAAATATTTGCAAGAATCTTCTTCTACAAGTATTTCCGAGCCAATGTTATATTGAAAATCCTGCCTTCGCACTTTCCCTATTTTTAAGAGACTACATTTTCTTGTGTTTATTTTCATTTTATTTACAATCGCCCGCTTATAGACCAGGTTCAGGTCCTCTTGAAGCACTGCATTGTCTTGTGAGTCATGTATCTTTCGATATATTACACAATCATCCGCAAACAATCGACAGTCACTGCGAATCCCATTTGGTAAGTCATTTATAAACGCCAAAAATAACAAAGTTCCGATTACGCTGCCCTGAGGGATACCCGACGTTACGGTAATTTCATCCGAGAATATGCCTTCGACATTAACTTTCTGGGAACGACCCGTCAAAAATTCTTGGATCCATAAAATTACTCTTCTATCAATCTTCGTCGAAGCTAATTTATGGAGTAGCATGTCATGCGGCACGACATCGAATGCCTTCGCAAAATCTATAACCACGGCGTCGACTGAAACTCCATGGTCTAACGATTCGCTAATGTCTTGAAAAAGTGATAGCATCTGACTCTCGCATGAGTAACCTTTCCGAAATCCATGTTGCCTATCATTAAACCATGATAATGTTTCCCACTGTTCCCTCAAGTAGTCGCAAATGAGATGCTCCATCTGTTTACAAACGATGGACGTAAGGCTAACCGGCCTGTAGTTGCCCAATTCAAATCTGCTCCCTCCCTTAAATATTGGGACTACCGTAGCTCTTTTCCAGTCATCTGGGATTTGCGCATTGTTTATGGACACATTAAACATCACCTCCAAGTATCGTGCCACGGCCCTACCTCCTAGTTTAAGTACTTCACTAACAATATTATCAGGACCCTTTGATACATTGTAACGTAGTTTTTGTATTAGCTTTACAATTGCTGACTGGTTTATTTGGAACAGGGGAGCCCCTGATTCGCCGCTAAGGTCCAACACACAGCTATTGGATATATTGAACACACTACCGTAAAATACATTTAATTCATTAGCAATGGCCTGTTTCTCAGTAATTAATTTACCGTCACCGGACATTATCATCGATAAATTATTTGAATTTCCCTTTCTTCTCCTAACATAACTGTAATTTTTTTTCCACCCATCACCTCCCGAACCAAGTAAACCTTGCATATAACTGTCATGAGCAGCCCTCTTTTTTAAGACGAGCTCTCTTGATAAGGACTTAAATTTCAACATATACTTGTCACTATCATGTCTTTTATTGTATAATTTCCTAATTTTCAGTTTTAGACTCCTAATTTCTCGTGTGTAATACTCAGGATCTGGGTTTTGTTTCAGCAATTTAAATGGGACAAATTTATCAACAGCGCTATTTAAAATTTTCAAAAAGTTAGTCCACAGGATATTAATGTGATTTCCTTCCGATGCCCATCCTACAAATAGCTCATTCAAATACCCCTGAAACTTGCCCTGATCCGCTCTCCGATACTGGAATATGATCGTTTTTGCTACATCAGAGTCTAATTTTGTAATGTCACCATATCTAAGATTTAATTCAACCCCAGAATGGTCACTAATTCCTGGTACTTTCAGACAGTTTATATACAGCTCTACAGGCCTTACGAGATAAACATCTAAGGTATTATTGTCTCTAGTTGGGAAGTCACCTACTTGGGAAAATCCCCCTTCCCTTAAGAATTTATTTGCAGCGCTCTGAGCTTGACCACAGCTAGTTGACTCGCCAGACCAGTCTACTTTGGGGAGGTTTAAATCTCCAGCAATTATTATGCTCTTTTTCATAGCATTACCAGTACAAGTTTTATCGTGCAGTGTTTCGAGGAGAGAAAAGTTACCTTTCGGTGCTCTATACGCCCCTATCACCTGAAGAGGGAATTTATTTCCTTTATCCGAAATTTGTACACATAACATTTCATGATCCATATCACCCCACTTTAAGAAACTAGCTATATTTTTGCGCACACAAATAAATAGCCCACCACCTCGCTTCCCCCGATCCCTTCTGTACATTTCGTAGGTCCCTTGAATTATTTCGCTACTATTTATGTCCTCATATAACCAAGATTCAGTTGCAATGGCAATGTCCGGAGAATACGTCTCTACAAGATTCCAAAATTCAATTAATTTATTTCCTAAACACTGACAATTAACCTGCAGTAATCTTAGAGTCTACCTACCGACAGTATTGGCTACGCGGGCTAAAGCGCTGCGTTAGGTTCAAGGGGCCAAGCTCTCTGCTGACTCGGTAGACGCGTGGGTTCGAGCCCCACCGTCGGCTGTCCTTGAAATGGTTTTCCGTGGTTTCCCATTTTCAACACCAGGAAAATGCTGGGACAGTACCTTCTGACAGGCCACGGCCGCTTCCTTCTACATTCTTGCCCAGTTTCATTCATCTTCATCCATTCCATCTCTCATCCCGACGCGCCCACGGGCGTCGACTAGAAAGACCTGCACTCGGCCTCTCAGGAGGCTACACGACAAACAAAACCTCCGCAGCAAATATCTCGAAATAGCTCCTTCTGTTCCCATCGGCTGGCAACCTCTGGACCTGCTCCTCCTCACAAAATCCGGCACGAACCGATGACCCTGTCATGTAGGCTCCCTAAGTTGAAAGCGCCCCGTCGATTTAGATGCAGCCCGTCTCGGGCGAAGTCACGGCCACCAATCCAGCAGTCAGCTTCTACGTACACTAATCCCAGTTGTGCACAAACCCAGTCCATGCGGTCATTTACAGTCTTAACTCGCCTTAACGGAACATCTCCCCGCCGAACAATGCCACTCATTATAATTTTTGCATTTCTAAACTTGCTTTTAGCTTTTCTGCCTAGTTCGTAGAGCTCCCCCATGATGTAATCAGCTGTAGCCCTCTTCTTCAAATCGTTCGTCCCAACATAGAGCAAGAACACTTTAACTTTGTCACAGTCCTCTACATTTGCTTCTTCCACTTGCTGAGCAAGCTGGTCAATTTTAATCCCCGGATAACACCGCACTTTCGCACCTGATTTCCTCGAGATATTCGCACTCCATCGTATCATAGAATCACCCATTATGATAACGTCATCCTCAGTTTGCTCCTGCACGCCCTCTTCCACACTGATCCCAGTAGAAAGCCGTTCAGTCACATCCTTCACCGTTTCTTCTGATTCACGAAGCTTTGCTCTAAGTTCCTGTATTATTTGATCCCTTGCTTTGATTTGCACCCTCAAACAGTCCGGCGTATCACATACTTTACAAAACCAATTTCCGACATCACAATCCTCCTTCTTGACCTTAATACAGCCGAAGTGAAACCATTTCTCACATAGTCCACACTCAACACCATTCTTCAATGTTTTACTGCACGTCGAACACTTTAAAGCTGCCACTGGATCATTTGCCTGATTCATATTTGGAGTAACAGGGCCTGGATTCACTTCCACTCCACCAATAACTAGCAATGCAGTTATCACTAGGGCTATGAACCACAAGTTGCTAGGGCCCGTACGCACACACAAACTCCGGAAATCCCGACTACCCTTCGCATACCACAGTCCGATCCTCGCCCGATAACACTCCAGAGAACAACCCATTTCAGCACACCTGAGAGCTCGGGAAAAAATTGTCCTTGAATGGTACATAACTCTATGGCCTATACATATAACAATCCTAAATGGCGAGCTTCCGAAATATTTAGACGGTTCTCAATATCTATGAATCTTTTACAGCAACCAAAAAGATTTTTTTAATGTTCATAGAGACTATGAACATATGTTCACCTATAGGACCTTGAGTAACCTGGTGAGCACAAATCCAACATGGCGGTGACGCGAAGTATAAATCGTTAAATGGTCGTTTCTCGCGAATTAACTATCCGAGTGCCGTGAAACGTTGCACGTTAAATGCTTATACAAATGTTGATCCACTGGCAACTAATTTATTTCAATTGTTTGCATAATCACAAGATGGCTACTGTGCGTAATTTTAAAATCTCGTTTTTACTTCTTGTGTTCTAATCATGCGATTGAAGTTTGAATACCACACGTACACAATAATCTTAATGTAATAGTACAAAAATAAAAATCCAACCTGGCGACCATCTGAAATATTTAGACGGCTCTCAATATCTACGAATCTGTTACAGCAATTAAACTGAAATTTTGTATGTTGATAGAGGCAATTAACATGAGCAGGATATATGAAAATAGCCTGTATAGTTCTTCACGGAACTACTTGTTTTATATGTGGTTGTATGAATAATTGTTCGTGTTTTGACGTCTTTTCTATGAACCGTTCACTTAAAACTATATACATGGAAAACTACTTGGCTGAGGGTAATGAAATTTTCAAATGTAATAGGCACAAGCATTGGTAGTGCAAATCTCAAGTTTCAAATTTTTTCATAAAAAGTTCTTATACTTTTTCTGACGTAACGTTTTTTCAGCCCAGGATAAACGTGCAGCAGGAAACTTGGTCTCATTTCGAAGCTGTCATTCGTGATTATCGGAAACTGCGACCACTGTAAACGTACAGTGTGATGACGAATTTATGAAGAGTAATATTAATGGGAGGTCTCCATATCGGTTTAGGGGTGAGTTTGGATATTCCTTGCGTGTTCAGCCACGTTGTCGCGAAGTGTTTCACCTCTTAGGTGCTCCTTCAAGTGAGGAAACAGGTGAAAGTCTCTTGGAGCGAGATATAGGCTATAGGGGGGATGGTCAATGATGTCCCAGCGAAACCGCTTCAACAGCGTGGTGGTGTTGTGGGCTGTGTGAGGCCGCGCGTTATCTTGAAGGATGATGACGCCCATGGTGAGAAGTCCTGGCCGCGTTTACAAGTTTCACCCACAGAAATCGAATAACTGAGTAGATCTCTTCACGACACTAGTTTTCCAAAACGACTCACCATTAGTAGTTTTCGTACAACTAGCGCTGTGGGTGGCTGCAACTCAGCACAGTAACCAACGTTGCGTATTTGAATTACCGCACACTATGTATAACATTCGAAACTCCAGAAATATCCGCCTTGCGACCTTAGTTTATGATCACCTTTCGTTTCATTAAACTAGAAAAAATTGTAGTTCGTTTAATTGGTGTTCATATTACCGCACGATTCGTATTTTGAATCTCGTTACATGAGCTGAATTCCGTATGAATATTATGCACGTGCATACAATAAATAAAACACAATTGGAACATCCACTAGAATTCTATTGGTCGTATAGTCGTTACCCTAACGCCTGCCCACTCCCGAGTGATCAGGACCTGATGATGACCGCTGGAAGGTCGAAACGTGTAATCCCAACATTGCCCCATTATAACAGTGATCATAACTAATACATGTACAGGAGTGTTATGTACACTGTAGTTAACTTAATTGGTTGGTTCCTCAGTTTAGGGGCTGCGTGTAGCCCCGTGTACTTTGGGTGTGTGTAGAATCTGTCTGATAACCGATGTTAATTGTGATGGCTGTATTAGTGTGTGTTATCTGTAATTCAGGTAAGAACTGCAGACGATCAATTCTTCAAGTAGTACCTACTTTTGCTTCTGTCCTCGGCACGTAGCTGCGGACTTGGCTACTAGATGCATTCGCAGCCAGCATCTGGCGGCGAACATTGAAACTAATATAGCGTTATCAAACCAACCTACAAATTTTAGCTACACACAATTGTAGTCAGTGGAAAGTTATTTTTCATGCCATAAATCTATGACATGGGACCGCCGGCTTTACTGAGGGATTTTTAACGCCGTTAAAAAATCCGAAATAAAAGTTTGTCAGAGTAAAATATAACTCTCCTGGCGTAGTGGGTAGCATGCTGAGCTTCTATGCCCAAGATCGCGGGTTCAAACCTGTCCGAAGTCGTCGGATTTTTAACAGCGTTAAAAATCCCTCAGTATGCCTTCCTTCGGAGGGGAAGTAAAGCCGGCGGTCCCTTGTCATAGATTTATGGTATGTTAAAGAAGCTTCCACTAATTACACCTGTGTGAAGCTAAATTATAATATAGGTTAAACATTCGACAAACGCTCTTAGGTTCCGACGTTCGTCAGGACTGTGGTGGCATCTGGTAATCAAGTTCTGAACTAGTAGTCATTGACGCAGGCGTTTGTCGGCAAAAGTAGGAAATACTTGAAAAAATTCAATGTCTGCAGCCTTCACTTGAATTGAAAACAGATAACACACACTATAGTAGAGCTATCATTTCTTCCGACTTGACGTTTCAGTGTTTGGGTAGAGTTTCGTTCACTAAATCGCGACATCGCGAACGAAACTCAATTTGTCGTAATACATCGATTTGAATGGCTGCCTGTGATTGGCTAGTTACAGTGATTTTCTTTCTGATCGCTAGATAACTCTGGATAATACTGATGGTTGGTTGGTTGGTTCTTAAGTTTAGGGGCTGCGACAACGCGGTCATGTAGCCCCGTGTACTTTGGGTGTGTGTAGAATCTGTCTGATAACCGGTGTTAATTGTGATGACTGTATTAGTGTGTGTATCTGTTTTTTAATTTTAAGTACTGCAACTTATAATTTTTCAAATAGTTCCTACTTTTGCCGCCAAGCGCCACCGTCAACGACTACTAGGTCTAATTCAGAACTTAGCTACTAGACGCCACCGCAGTCAGCGCTTGGCAACGAACGTAGAAACCTAAGAGCGTTGTTTACATTCTTAACCTATCCAATTTAGCTTCACACAGGTGCAATTAGTGGAAGGATCTTTAACATGCCATAAATCTATGACATGGGACCGCCGGCTTTACTTCCCCTCCGAAGGAAGGCATACTGAGGGATTTTTAACGCTCTTAAAAAATCCGACGGCTTCGGCCGGGTTTGAACCCGCTATCTTGGGCATAGAAGCTCAGCATGCTACCAACTACGCCACCGAAGCCGCTGGATAATACTGAAACGTCAAGTCGGAAGTAATGATGGCTTTATTATAATACAGCCATCACAATGAACACCGGTTATCAGACAGATTCTACACACACCCAAAGAACACGGGGCTACATGACCGCGTTCTCGCAGCCCCTAAACTGAGGAACCAACCAACCAGCTCCACCACAGAACACAGCAAACACACACCAATAAGTGGGCTGAGGAAGAAAACATTGTGTGTTTTCGAAACATGTACCTATAGAATTTTTAAGTAAGTAAAAAATATTGATTTGGCGAGAAATTTATGTTATACTTCATGTTGACAGCAAAACTTGTTCAGGTAGACGGCGCGTTTGCGGCAAAATTAGCATAGCATACGTGCTCCACCGTTACCATGGCAACCAGGGACCGCTGCTCGGTTGTTGCCATGGCAACGGGCCGGTCTCTCTCTACTTTTCATTTAACCCTCAGCTTACGTAAAGGAATAATGAACTCTTGTGTTTGGTCTATTGCGTTGTATTGTGCTGAGACCAGGAGTGATATTAAGAGGCTAGAAGCCTTTGAGATGTGGTGTTGGCGTCGGCTACAATGGATAAGTTGGGTGGAGAAGAAGACTAACACTGAACATTGTTGACATAGGAATGTGTTGTCGGAAATATTGGAAGGTAACATACCAGGAAAACGCTCTCGTGGAATACATTCATGATGACATTTCTTGTGAACTCAGGAAGCAGGAGCTACGCAGACGCCAAACGTACAGCACAGGATCGACCCAGTTGGAAAAGACTCGTTGCAGGGGCAAACCAGTCACCAGAGTGAATTACTCTAAGAAGAAGAAGATTGTTAGGGTATATTGAAGAAGAAGAAGAAGAAATCTCTCATCAAGCGAGCATCATCAGATCCAAAAATATGCAACATAAATAGCTCTACAAAACACCTGGCGACCATCTTCTAATCGGAGCAAGGGCAACATTTCGTGCACATTTGTAGGACCTTTGGATTGAGGAAGGATTTACTACCTGGCATGGTACTAGCAAATTTAAAAGGCTCCTGTAACGTCTACAGAAATCGTGTTTTGGCCCATAGTTGTTGTTTGACTCCTCAGTCTATTGAATGGTGTGATGCAGCTCTCCATGCCTCCCTGTCGTGATCTAATCGTTTCATGTCTACATAGCTAGTACACCTTTCATATTTGGCAATCTGTTTAACATATTCTAACCTTGGTCTACCCCTACAGTTCTTGTCTTCAACCTTTCCTTCCATAACAAAGCTTGCTATTCCTGGGTGTCTTAGTATGTGTCCTGCCAACCAATCTCTTCTCTTCATTAGCAGTCGCCAGAAACATCTCTCCTCTCCCACTCGTCTTAATACCTCTTTGTTTGTAACCCTATCTACCCATCTGATCTTCATCATTCTCCTGTAACACGACATTTCAAATGCTTCAATTCTCCTCTTTTCTGCTGCACCAATAGTCCAAGTTTCAGTTCCATAGAGCGCTACGCTTCAGACAAAGGCATTCAAAAATAACTTCCTAATACCTAAATCTATATTCTATGTTAACAAATTCCTTTTCTGTAGAAATGCTTTATTTGCCTATGCCAACCTACTTTTCATATCCTCTTTGCTTCGTCCATCACTGGTTATCTTGCTTCGTAAGTAACAGAAGTGTTCTACTTCCTTTAGCTTTTCACCTGGCAATTCGACGTGCCTGGGGGATTCTGATTTCTTTCGACTCCATTCCAATAATTTTGTTTTACATTTATTCATTTTCATCATAAATTCTTTCCTCAAGACAGAATCTATATCATTTAAAAACTCGTCCAAATCCTCAGGCGTGTCGGCCAAAATGACGAAGTCATCAGTAAATCTCAGATTTGAAATTATTTCTCCTTGAATCTTCACTCCCACTTGAAATTTTTCTCCAATTTCCTTCATTGCTTGTTCAATGTATAGATTGAAAAGTATGGGCGATAAGTAGCAGCCTTGCCATACACCTTTCTGAATACCAGCTTCTCTCTCATGTCCATCAGCTCGAATGACTGGTGTCTGGTTTTTGTTTAGATTGTAGATCACCCTCCTATCCCTATACTTTATTCCAATCGTTTTCAAAATGTCAAACAAGGTTATCAAAAACCTTTTCTAAGTCTACAAATGCCATGATCGTTCTCTTATCTTTCCTTATTCCACCTTCGAAAATCACCCTAAGACTTAGTACAGCTTCCCTTGTTTCTACATTTCTCTTGTAACCAAATTGGTCTTCACCTAACTCGGCCCATAGAACGACTGCATAACAAATGGATTAGGTAGGTGCTCTTTATCCGCGCGGCAATTGTACGCAGGAAGCATATTCATGAATTGACCATATTAAAAATGATGCATGTCATCCTGGAACTAATTGCAGATCCTTGCCTGCTCGATATCGACGCGAATGACTCACTGATTACACTAAAAGCCTCGCTGCTAACGGTCCACGTCCCCGCGGTATTCACTTTGAGAGTTATAATTCAAACGTCAACTAGACTTGACTGGTTTCTCTTCATTGCCTGAATTAGTTAAGATTTTGTTCACGACTTTGGCTTCAACTAGCTTAGAGTTGTAATTACTTCACAGAACTGTGTTTTGCCGCCGCTAACACATCATCTAGAAAAGCAGGTCCAAGCCGTGTAAGGAACATTGGTGCGCGCTCTGAATACATACAGTGCAGCCACAATAACACAAGTTTATTTCTTTCTTTTTATTATATCTTATATCTTATATCTTATATCTTATATCTAATATTTTAAATTTTGGAAGGTTTTAGGTTTTTAAGGGTTTTGAGTTTTTTTAGTTTTTTTTTTTCAATTTTTAAAGTGTTTTAACTGTTTTAAACTTCTTGAGATTTTTAATGTTTTATATCATTTTAAATGTTATTATAGTACATTATGCAACGAGCCTATAATGGCAATAATTAAGACACGAGTATGTTTATAAAATGAGAGAAGCGAGTTTTCTAATTTCCATATGAGTGTCTTAATTACCATTTTAGGCGAGTTGCATACGACTGTTTATATTCGACGATAATTATAACTTTATTATAATTATATTCTAACATAAATATTCATAAAAATCCGTTAATATCTGTCGAGATTCTGTCGGTT
Source organism: Meconema thalassinum (assembly GCA_946902985.2). NCBI lineage: Eukaryota > Metazoa > Arthropoda > Insecta > Orthoptera > Tettigoniidae > Meconema > Meconema thalassinum. The sequence continues at coordinate 8,601,424 of OX336400.1, forward strand.
GAATTCTTCTTCTTGGGAATTGTGTGGGCTCAGCATTTGCTCTCTACCTAATAACGAATCCCAAAGCTTTGAAACATTGCTATCCTGAAGTAGCACCAACAGATAGCGCACAGGTACTATGTTGGATCATTTTGTTATTTTGGTCAAATAACACAAAATAGGCTGTTACAAACGCTTTAAAATTTAAATGTATCGTATTATCAACAAGTTATTCTTCAAATTCGATGCGTACAGAATGTCAACGGAAGGCAAATCAATTGAGTGCCAAATAGAACAGTTATGACATCTCGTGGAAAAGTTTCGCGTAGGATTTTAATTTACTGAACAGAGAGCTGGATTATAATTTCCGTGGAACTAATGTCATACGCTTGCTTCCTCAATGACGTTCTGGTGTGTTAATGTCAACAACAGCAGTCCCTAAAATTGGCGGCGAAATCTTATGAATGTGTAGAAACTGGAGTTGCGGATATTAAGGTTCAGTGCTGTTTCTTTTACAAAATTGCCCAGTTTCTTAGTGCACTGTAACTACAATGGTTGATCCAAAATAGGCCACATTGACAACTTTCAAATCTTGTAATTCATGTCCGACATGTTGGATTTGGAATGCATGTCAAAAGCTATCCTTACCTAATTGGACAATGAAAGAAAATATTGAGCTCTGACTGGTTGTAAAAACTGTGTTATAATAAAAAGTAGTTCTTAAATGACCCCCATTATGATACAGTTTTCTGCCATATAATATTTGCATATCGACATCGTCCAACATAAAAGTTTTTAAATGATTTTACGTTTTAAAGTGTTGATTGATTTATTTAGAATCTGTGGGTGTCTTTATGTGTCCTACCAACCTATCTCCTATCTTCATTAGCAGTGTCCAAAACATCTCTCCTCTTAATAACTCTTCATTTGTAACCCTATCTACCCATCAGATTTTCATCATTTTCCTGTAACACCACATATCAAACGCTTCAATTCTCCTCTTTTCTGCTGCACCAATTTTCACTTCCATAGAGCGCCACGCTACAGACAAAAGCTTTCAAAAATAACTTCCTAACACCTAAATCTATATTCCATGTCAACAGATTCCTTTTCTGTAGAAACGCTTTCCTTGCCTGAGCTAACCTACTTTTTATATGCTCTTTGCTTCGTCCATCACTGGTTATTTTGCTTCCTAAGTAACAGAAGTCTCCTACTTCCTTCAGCTTTTCACCTGCCAATTTGATGTCCATAGAGGTTTCTGATTTATTTCGGCTGCATTCCAGTATTTTTGTTTTACATTTGTAATCGTGAATTCTTTCCTCAAGACAAGAGTCCATACCGTTTAATAACTCATTCAAATCCTCTGGTAGGGGCAGATGACCTCGTAGTTCCGCCCCTTAAAGCAACAATAACTAACTAACTAACTAACTAACAAATCCTCTAGTGTGTCGGCTAAGATGACTAGCCTATGTTATCAGCAAATCTCAGAGTTGAAATTATTTCTCCTTGAACCTTTATTATTTCTTTATTTTTTTTCTCTAATTTCCTTCATTGCTCGTTCAATGTATGGATTGAAAAGTATGGGTGATAAGTTGCAGCCTTGCCTTACACCTTTCTGAATACCAGCATCTCCCTCATGTCCTTCAGCTCGAATGACTCTGTCTGGTTTCTGTATAGATTGTAGATCAAACAATTGATGTCAAACAATTTAGCCCAATCAACGTTATCAAAAGCCTTTTCCAAGCCTACAAATGCCATGAGCGTTCACTTAACTTTCCTTCCAAGATCTGCCTGAGACTTGGTACAGCTTTCCTTGTTTGCAAGTTTCTCCTGAAACTAAATTGATCTTCAGTAAACTCGGTGGTCGTAGCTTCAAGTTAGGTGCTACCTCAGTCATTAATGTAGAATAGATTTGGATAACCAACGAAAATCCCTTCTAAGAGTGCTGAGGTGGAAATGGAACCAACCACAGCTCTGAATTGTACCTCGCGAGGCAGAGTGTTGAGAAGCTGTACAGATCATGGATACAAGACATCATTAGTGGCCTGACGGCTTACAGTGCCTGAATACAAGCTCATTATTTATAATATTATACACAGACACACATCTGACAAGGCTCTCGCTAATTGGCTCCTGGGAGACCGGCCCGTTGCCATGGCAACAACCCAGCAGCGGTCCCTGGTTGCCATGGTAACAGTGGAGCACGCAACATCTTCTCGTCCGTATGTTATACAGAATTCAAACCCGCCCTGGCTTCGCCCGGGAACAGTTATGAATGCATTACGTGATAAGCCCTTTTTTCATGTCAATGAACTATAACCTATATTCATTATTACGTCTCGGCATGATCGGTTAAAATCACTGACTGGACTATTAATTATATTATCATGGAGATGCATGTGCAACGAATTCTTGTCAGACGTAATTTAAGAAACACAAATTCCACTTCCGTTCAATCTTAACTCGACTGTATATTTTGCGGAACGAAAAGTTCATAGGCGAAATGAAGAAAAGCCGAGCTGCACTTCCAGGGAAACTCCAAACACATCCACTCTTCTCTGAAGTCTTAACTCAACATGACTCGACAGCTTGCTGCTGGCTGTATCTGGGGTAATAGGCTCGCCATCTACCTACGCTGTAACTGGGGTGATAGGCTCGCCCCTAGCTACAGTTGTATTATCCAGAGTTGGAATCTGACAGTTCGGCGGCACTGGGCAAAAACAGTTGACGTCTAGATCGCACGCATGGCTTGTTGCCATGGAAACCATACAGCGCTTCCAATTTGAATGACGCTATTTGGCCACGTGTTTGTCGCTTGTTTGGTTGCCTCCAGAGTGCACACTGACCTTGCTGCGTTATTAGCCTACTTTTCACATTTTGCAAAAATGAGGAAAAAGTAGACTTATGAGATCGGGCAAATGTGTGTCTGTCTGTCTGTCTGTCTGTCCGTCTGTCTGTCTGTCTGTCTGTCCTTCTGTCTGTCTGTCTGGCTGTGTGTGTGTCCCCCCCTATCAACTCCTAAACGGCTGCAGCAATCGAAACAAAATTTGGTGGGAGTAAAGATCTATACCTGAATATCTCACGGCCATATTTGAAAATGATGTCAGTGCTACCAACTGCTAAAAAATCGCAATTGAAATTTGAGCTCCATGTTGGATATCTTGGAAAGTATGAATGGGAGCTATTTCAAAATTGGCACACGTACAGATCATAATATTTCAGTTTAATTTCCAGGAGGCTAAACATGGCAGTGTTGCCAAAATGATTATAAGCCTCCTGATAAGTCCAATTTTTAAATGCATATAACTTCTATACTATCAATTGGAATTCAACCAAATTTCGTATGTTGTATGTGTACATAACCAGATATGACTGAGCGTATTCTTCAGACCTACCAGGGCTGCCAACTGTTAATAAATGCTCCTAATTTATTTTATCCAAATACCAATATATCATAAAGTATGCAAGCCGACAGCTTTAAACTATGCACACGTATAGTCCCTGACATTCTATATTAATTTGGACTAACTTATATACGTCAGTGCTACCAACATGATTCTAAGCCTGCTGACAGGTCCAACTTTAAATACATGTAACTTCCATACTATCATTTGGATTTCAACCAAATTTCGTATGTGCTATGTGTACCATAACAGATATGACTATGCGTATTCTAAGGAGCAACCAGTGCTGCCAACTGTTAATATGTGCTGTCCCTATTTTTGTTACCCTAATATCAATATATCAGAAAGTATGCAAGCCAATAGCTCTAAACTTTGCACACGTATAGTACCTGGCATTCTAGACGAATTTGGAGTAACTTATATACGTCAGTGCTGCCAACATGATTCTAAGCCTGCTGATAGGTCCAATTTTAAAATGCATGTAACTTCTATACTAACTAATGGATTTCATTCAAAATTGGCACAACAATAGATCATATTATTTCAGATTATTTCTGACCAATACATGCATGACATTGTTGCCAACATGATTTTACGCGCGCTGTTAGATCCAATGTTTAACTGCATGTAACGTCCATGCTATTCATTGGACTTCAACCAAATTTTGTATTTTGTACCTAGAGACGGAACTAAGAATATATTCAGTCATCAGGGCTGCCAACTGTAGTGCTCTATTAGGATACATTATGCCAGGTATAGGCTACAGTATTTCGAACTAATTGGAAATTTCGATATTAGCAACTTAATTTCGTCATTATTCTAGATAGGTTCATATTCTGTAGAATAATCATTGGCATGAAAAGTAGGCTGTATAGTTCTTCACGGAACTTCTTGTAATTGTTTTGAATTAACTAGTTAATCACTTTTTCGTGTAGGATTTATGCTTATTTATACTTTATACTTATATTTACAATTCATTAGTGTCCGTTATTTATTTATATAGTGTTAGTGTACGTTTAAGCTTAGGTTCGTGTGAATTAGATTAAGGTGAGATTTCTTTTTGTTTGCGAGTGGTGATGTTTTTAAGGATGACTTCTCGTAGAGGAAGACCGAGGATACATCCAGTTGAGGAATCGTCAAGAACTGGTCGAGGTGTACCTATTCGAAGCCTCGGAAGGAAAATGATTATCGCCGCGCGGGATGTTTTTGAAAGGGAGGGTGAAAATATCCGAGCATCAGGGGAACCATAATATTCCGTTCAGTCGCGCGCAGGAGCGTACTGCCTCTGCTCTTGGAATTAGTAACACTACTGTGTGGAGGGTAACTATGGAGAACTTCTCTTGGCCCGAGGACTCTACTTCAAAACTCAGCTCGCCGGGGTTATCGAGACCTAGGAGTGCCACGGTCACTGAACTCGATACCTTTCAAGAGGACGCTATACGGCACCACATATATGGCTATTATTAGCCTATTTTCAATTTTGTAAAAATAGGCTTATGAGATCACCTTTTGTCCGTGTGTGTGTGTGCGTGTGTGTGTGTGTGTGTGTGTGTGTGTGTGTGTGTGTGAGGTGTGTGTGAGGAGTGTGTATGTGTGTGTGTGTGTGTGTGTGTGTCTAATAATTTCTAAACGGCTGGAGCTATTTCAATGAAACTCAGTAAGTTCATAGCACTATTCCGAACGACCCCGACCGTGCCCTTCCAATTTTTTTACGTCTCACCAATCCAACATGGCGGCTGTGCGAAATATTTCACCAGCATTCAATATCTCCGAAACTATTCCCGATATCACCCTGGAATTTTTTACGGCGATAAAGGGAACTACTAGAAGTTCCTCTATGTGATTTTTGAAAACCTGGTAACTACAAAACCAACATGGCGGCCACGCAAATTTGCGACTTTTAAATAGACGTTTCTCGAAATTTTACCCACCAAACGCAATAAAACTTGGTACAGTATATGTTTATACACATTGTAATGCACCGACATCTAACTTGATTCAATTGTTTACATAACCACAAGATGGCGGATGTGCGAAATATTTCACTGGCATTCTATATCTCTGAAACTGTTAGTGGTATCACCCTGAAATTTTGTACGGAGGTAAAGGGCACTACTGGAAGTTCATCTATAAGACTTTCAAAAACCGGTTAACTACAAAACGGTAATGGCGGCCAAGCGAATATGAAAATTTCAATTAGACCTTTCTCGCAATTTAATATTCCAACTGCAGTGAAAGCTGGCACAGAAAATGTTTATACACATTGTAATGCACTGGTATGTAATTTAGTTCAATTGTTTACATAACCTCAAGATGGCGGCTGTGCGAATTTTAAAATTAAGGTTTTATTTCTTGTGTCGTAATTATGCGATCGATGTGAAAGTTTGAATAATGAACCTACGCAATAATTTTCCTTTAGTGGTACATGACTCTATGGCCTATACATTTAACAATCCAACATGGCGACCATCCGAAATATTTAGACGCCTCTGAATATCTACGAATCTATTATAGCAATCAAATTGAATTTTTTTATGTTCATAGGGGCTATGAACTTAAGTTCACCTATAGGACTTTAAATAACCTGGTGATCACAAATCCAACATGGCGGCGACGCGAAGTATAAATATTCACATGGACGTTTCTCGCAATTTAACCATCCTAATGCAGTGAAACTTGGTACAGCAAATCCTTATACGAATGTTAATCCACTGGCATCTAATTTATTTCAATTGTTTCCATAACCCCAAGATGGCAGCTGTGCGAAATTTTAAAATCTCCTTGTTACTTCTTGTGTCCTAATCTTGCGATTGAAGTTTGAATACTACACGTACACAATAATCTTCATGTAACAGTACATAACTTTAGGACCTACATATATAAAATCCAACATGGCGACCATCCGAAATATTTAGTCGGTTCTCAATATCTACGAATCTATTACAGCAATCAAACTGAAATTTTGTATGTAGATAGAGGCAATTAACATAAGTTGGATGTATGAAAATAGGCTGTATAATTCTTCACAGAACTACTTGCTTTTAGAAAAGATTAGCTTCTGTCTTCTAAAGGGTGAGTTAATAGCCTATACAATGAACGTATATGTGTTTCTTCTACAGGAGATATAAATTGCTAAATGACACGTGTTGTCATTTCGCTTTGAACATTTTTGCTTTATGATTTTAGGCTATTCATAATATTGCTATTGATATTCATTACAATATTTTAGGCCTATCCTCAACTTGACGGCCTATTAATTTATTTTGCAGTGTGCAAATAACAGTTTTAAGTATTGCTTTGTTTAAGATTTTTGTAAACCATCTGAGTAAAAATGTAATAAATATAATAACGGTGCTAATGATATTATGAGTAAGAGGAAAAGAGCGGGAGGGTGGAAGTACCCACGTGGCAACGCTGCCTTTAGTTCAACGGTTCTCCGCCGAACTGTCAGATTCCAACTCTGGAAAATACACCTATAGCTCGTAGACTGTCGCTTCAGTTATTGAATGGAGATTGTTGGAATAAATGAAAACATAGAACACTTATAGTGGGCGATGTATGGAAGATAGACATATGCTCTCCCGGACGTTTTTGTAGAACTTTTCATGCTGAACAATTCTTACACTCATAGTATACTGATATTTTTAACGGTTTACCCAGCGTAAGCTTAAAAAGCGCGCGGACGTAAGGCTTCTTTTTCGACTTTTTCACTGAAATCGTTACTGCTCGGCTTCCTTTGGTTATAAATAAATAATTTTCTACAGAAGCCTTCCTTGAGAAATCCTTTACAGAATGTTGAAACCCGCATCAAAATCCATCCAGTGGTTCTCGAGATTACCCGTGACATCCAAGAATCGGGGACTTAGTTTTATAGTAAGTAGAGATTATACCATCGGTCGCTCTGCTCCTTTCTATTACATATTGTGTCCGCAGTAGTGTATTTGTAACAGTTCTATACCCTCCTCCTCCTCCCCTCCTCACAAGATGGCCGCCGCGCGATATCTCTCGAACTTATGGTCGGATGTTGACGAATGAGGTGTCATTGAACTCGGGCTGATACCCCCTTTCCTATGGACAACATATTTCAACCCCAAAAGTAAAACCTACCCCTACTAGGGGGGTGAAATTGTATTTTTTTAGAGAATCTCTCTTTCCAATTGCAACATGTGAGAGTTTGAATTCTAATATGGAATGAAAAGTTGTTCTACACAAGAGATAAGTGTGCGTTGGAAAGCCACTATGAATTAGCATGCCCACTCATGGCTTTTGTAAGAGGGCGGGCTTTTTAAAAGATGGCGGCTGTAGTGTAACCTAACCTAACCCAACCCACGAGTGGTGATCAAAAAGTATTTTAAGTGACGCTTGTCGATTGGCAAACCAATAATCAAAGAGGGGTATGTCAAGCCTTGAGGTGATAGCCCCTTTTGATTGATCCCTGTTGATAGATCTCTGTTGATTTGTCCCTTTGGACTGGTCTCTATTGACTAGCCCCTTTTGGACGGGCCCTTTTTGACAGGGGGTCATTTTTGATGGATCCTTTTTGACAGGTCCTTTTTGACGGGTCCCTGTTGACGAGTCATTGCTGACGGGTCCTTGTTGATGAGTCCCTGTGGACGGGTCATTGTTGACGGGTCCCTATTGACAGGTCATTGTTGACAGGTCATTGTTGACGGGTCATTGTTGATGGGTCCTTGTTGACAAGTCCCTGTGGACGGGTCCCTTTAGACCGACCCCTTTAGACTGGTCCCTATGGACCGGCCCATGAAATTTATCCAAATGATATCAAAGGGCCTAACTACATTTTGTGTGTGTTGAATTGACGTTGTTCACCACTACTATAATAGAATAACGATATGAAAGGAAAGTGACGAAATACATGTGAACATACAAGGGATCTAACTTGGTGGATGGATGTGTTCTAACGAGTCATTTGTAGTTGAAAGAGAATAATACATGTTCTTAAGATGTTAAAACTGAGGAGATGACACGTGCAGTAAGACGTCTTGTTACTTCCTGTGTCATATTACAGACATGGCAGAGAGCTCGCAGATCTGTTGCTATGACTAACACTGCAGTAATTTGAAACCGCAAGTGTTCATTAAGACAATGGATGATGATCATGCAAAGTTAGCAGTTATTGGATATTACACAGGTGTTCCTTCCGGTGTCATGTTGCTGACATACCAGAGAGCGCACACTGCTGTTGCTATGACTGACGCTGCAGTAATTTGAAACCCCATATGTTGATTAAGACAATGGGTAATGATCATGCCAAGTCAGCAGTCATTGGATACCACACAGGTGTGCCTAGTGTACTTTGGACTCTCAACTGTATTGGGAAAGGAATTGCAATGATCTGCAAAAAACTGCTGACACGAGCGATGAGAGTTTATATAAGAGGGGTGTCATATATCTCCCTACTGTCAGTCTATATTACTCGCTTTGAGTGAACAGTGCTCTATTACTGCTCAAGAGTTGTAAAAAAAGCCGTTTTGGTAGAAAATCATTAAATTATTTTGCAAGGTAAGTACTTATTATTAATGGATTGTAGTCTTTTATTACTAATTGATGTTGAAGTTATTGATTGGAATGTATTGATTGATTGATTGATTGATTGATTTGTTTACAGATAATTGGGTACCTGTAGGTTACCAGATTCCTTTAATCTGTTCATTCAGTGACAGTAGTTGATCAATTATAAAAAGGTAAGTGCCCCCACCCCCTCTAATAACTTTTAAACAGTTAGAGTGATATTTTCCAATGTTCACCACTACATGTTAGTGAAAATGGTATATTTGACAGTAAAAAGTTGGAACTACTTGACCATGGTGTGTAAAGCTAATTTTGTAGGTTAGATTTTGATTACCGCTCTATTAAGTTTGAATGTTCATTGCTAGGTGTCAGTGACAGAGGGAATATTTAAAGACTTAACCTCAGTTCACTTAACTTTACCTACCTTAACCTTGTCATGTGACATGTTTTACAAGTTTAAACTTGTTTTAAGACTGGCTATGACATTACACTTAGCTCACTTAACTGGCGATCGCTGGTTTTTATCACGTGACATGTTCTACAACTTTAGACTTGTTATAAGACTGGCTATGACGTCACACTTAGCTCACTTAACTGGTGATCGCTGGTTTCTATCACGTGACATGTTCTACAAGTTTAGACTTGTTTTAAGACTGGCTATGACGCCACACTTAACTCACTTAACTGACGACCGCTGGTTTCTACCACTCTATCATGTTCCAATGTTCACCGCTAGGTGTCAGTGACAGTGGTATATAGTAACCCCCAGTTAGAACTACATAAAGTTAGACTTGCTAGGAGTTCACAGATCGATTTAAATACCCTGCTATAACCATTGACTGGAATATAATTAAACTATTTATATTGTACTTTTTGTTTTATGTTTTATTAACATTGATGATTTCTTTCTTTTATAGATAACTTGGAAAGTAATCATCATGTTCAAGTGTGGTGACTGTAAGAAACAGTTCTCAAGACCTGACAACCTTCAACGACACGCAAATGTTAAACATGACATTAAAATGTTTGTGTGCAGTCATTGTGCTACCACATTTAACAGACAAGATAATCTTGCACGTCATGTAAATTTAATGCATGTCAGTTCAGCACCATTTTCATGTTCAGTTTGTGAACTTGGTTTTTCTGCTGTAAAGCGATATCAATTCCACATGGTTGAAGTGCATGGAGAACAACAGGAATTGAAATCTGTAAAACCATCAACTAGCACGGAACCTTTAAATGAATGTGATGCTCAAAAGCGTAAACGTTCTCAAGATTGTGAAAATAGTTGTGCAACAAAAAGAAAAAAGAATGGTGAACCTTCAATAACACATTGTGATGTATGTAATATTGATATACCTTCTTCAATCATTCATGGACATTTACGCAGTTTTCAACATAAAAATAACGCTTGCCATGAAAGAAATTCTGGAAATGTTCAACAAATTGGTAGTGCATTTAAAAGTCGAATTGCTAGTTATAGACTTTATAGTAAAGAAAAAACTCAAAGTATTGAATCATTTTTAAAAAATGTTCAACCTACTGTGTTTGGCTTAGTAGAAAATGTTTTATTAGAGAATAAAACAATTAAAATGAATTTTGAACTTTTTGGCCTCTATGTAAAAACTGGGAGCGAAGGTGAAATTACGGATATCAAATCCTTTAATACAAAAAAACATAATTGTTAGCGAATCAACTAATATTAGTGATATATATCAAAATATTTCAAGTGCTATCATTGTGAAGAGTGAAGAGTTCCAGGAAAGGGAGTCAGGCTGGGCGTTGGTTGAAGTAATTTATTTAGAAACCAACATGAATAAATACAACCCCCTTCGAGCATCATCATACATTGATTTACCAGGATGGATTAAACGAAAGAAAGCTGTTGTGAACGTTTTGAATAATGATGACGCATGTTTTGCGTGGGCTGTAACTTCAGCTCTCCATCCAGCAGTGGAGCATATGGATAGATCATCATCTTATCCTCACTATTCATTAGTGTTAGATTTAAAAGAAATAGAATTTCCTATGGCGATAAAAGACATTCAACGTTTTGAAGAGCTGAACAATGTAAGTATTAATGTTTATGGAAATGAAAATAAGAGTATAGTTGGTCCTCTATATTATACTCAGGAAAAAAAGGATGCTCATGTAAATTTACTATACATAACTAAAGGTGAAAATGCTCACTATTGCTGGATAAAACATTTCAGTAGACTTGTCAGTAGTCAGATAACAAAATGCGATGGTAAAAAGTGGTTGTGTGATGGCTGTTTGCTCTATTTCAGAAAAGAGGACCAACTAACTCAACATCAAAATTGGGGGTGTAATCATATGTGTACGGTATTACCGACTCCTAAAAATAACATTCTAAAATTTAAGGATTATGAGAAACAGCTTCGAGTACCATTTGTTATATATGCTGACTTCGAGGCTTTGCTAAAACCATTTAATACATGTTCATCAAATCCAGCCCAACCTTTCACCAACACAACTCACATTCATGAACCTTTTAGCTTTGCATATTATATTAAATGTAGTTATGATGACTCTTTAAATAAGTTTGAGCTCTATAGAGGACCTGATGCACCTAAAGTTTTTATGGAAAGGCTTGAGAAAGATGCCATCCGTATATCCTCTATTTTAAATACGATCATTCCAATGGAGCCACTAACTTCCTCAGAGCAAATGAATTTTGAAACTGAAACTAATTGTTTTATATGTGGTGAATGTTTATATTCAGACAGGGTTCGCGATCATGACCATTTAACAGGAAAATATCGTGGTGCGGCTCACCAAGAATGTAATTTAAATTATAGAGTAAGTAAATTCATTCCGGTCATTCTACATAACGGTAGCAAATACGATAACCACTTTATCGTTAAAGAATTTGGAGCTTCAGATGTGAAAATTGATGTTATTGCAAATAATAAGGAACAATACATATCGTTCACAAAATACATCAAAACTAGCAATAAAAAACCATTAAACTGCGATTTTTAGATTCATTCCGCTTTATGTCGAGTAGTCTTGATAAGCTGGCTAGTAATTTAAAATCAGATCAGTTTCATGAAATTCAACGTGTCTTTCCTAAAGAAGATGATTTTAATTTGATTCGTCAAAAGGGTATATTCCCTTATGAATATATTAACTGTGTGGAACGTCTTGAGGAGTGTTGTTTACCACCGAAAGATGCATTTTACAGTTCCTTAAACACAAGTCATATCAGTGATGAGGAATATTTACATGCACAACGTGTATGGACACGGTTTGACACTCAAACTTTAGGAGAATTTTCAGACATATATTTGAAGACGGATGTGTTATTATTAGCAGATGTTTTTGAAAATTTTCGGAATGTATGTATGAAAACTTATGACCTTGATCCTTGTCAGTATTTCACTGCTCCTGGGTTAAGTTTCAGTTCAATGTTGAAAAAAACGAAAGTAAATTTAGAATTAATGACTGATATAGACATGATCAATTTTATAAAATCATCAATTCGAGGTGGATTAAGTCAATGTAGTGGACGGTACTCTAAAGCGAATAATAAATACATGCCTAGCTACAACCCTTGTGAAGAGTCAAAGTATATTGTCTACCTCGATGCAAATAACCAATATGGTTGGGCTATGAGTCAATATCTACCACTGAAAGATTTTCGCTGGCTGACACAACCTGAAATTGATGTCTTACATGTTGACACCCTTAATGATAACGATGATAAAGGATATATTTTAGAGGTAAATCTTGAGTACCCTAAAGAGTTACATGATGATCATAATGATTTACCATTTTGTCCTGAGAATATGAAATCTCCATACATCACATCACGAACAAAAATGTTAATTGCTAATGTAAATGATAAATGTAAATATGTAATACATTATCGAAACTTGAAACAGTGTCTACAGCATGGATTGAAATTAACTAAAATTCATCGCGTATTGCAATTTCATCAGTCAGCATGGCTCAAACCGTATATTGATCTAAACAATAATTTAAGAACACAGTCGACAAACGCGTTTGAAAAAGATTTTTATAAACTCATGAATAATAGTGTTTTTGGAAAGACTATGGAGAATGTTGATAAACGAGTTGATGTAAAGCTGATAACAAAGTGGGAGAATGATGGTAAAAGGTATGGTGCGTGCAACTTAATAAGCAAGCCTAACTTTCATAGCTGTTCAATTATTCATGAGGATTTAGTTGTAATACAAATGAATCGTCTTAAAGTAACTTACAACAAACCCATATATGTGGGTTACACCATTCTGGAATTATCAAAAACACTTATGTAAGAATTTCACTATGATTATGTAAAGAAAAACTATCTTGATAATGCTAAATTACTCTACACAGACACAGATTCTTTTATTTATGAGTTTAAAACTGATGATTTTTACGAGGATATCAAAACTGAGGTAAATAGGTTTGATACAAGTGACTACCCCAAGGATAATATTTACCATTTACCTCTAGTAAACAAAAAGGTTCTTGGGAAATTTAAGGATGAATGTGCTGGTGTTATTATAGACACCTTTGTAGGCACAAAATCTAAATCATACAGCTATATGACAATTGATGATGTAGTAGTAAAAAAATTAAAAGGAGTGAAAAAGAATGTTGTTAGTAAAGAGTTAGATATAAGTGATTATAAAAACTGTATAGTTAGTAACCCACCTGTATTATATAAGAAAATGTGTGTATTTAAAAGTAAAAATCATCAGCTACATACCAATTTGTTGAACAAAGTTGCTTTAAGTAATGAAGACAACAAACGATTCATTATACCCAACACATTTAATACTCTTGCTTGGGGAAACAGTCGTATTGACGACTATTACTTTACTTAAGTCTAATGATCACTATATTGTAATATTTGCAGTGTGTTTTATATTGTAATATTTTTTGTAAAAACTGTAAGTAGAATGTATAATGTTAGGCTACAGTAGTTTAGTAAAAATAAGATAAGTAATACATTTTAGTGTAAAATTTTTGCTTTTGTATATTACGAAAAAGATTTTAAAAAATTTACTGAATGTGTGAACTAAACAAGGGGAATGTAAAAAATGTAAAGTGGAAATTGTAAATATCCATGTGTGAAAAAGTGAAATGGCTATCACCATTTTAAAATTAACAAGACATTGTAATCTGGTAAACCTTGTTTTTTATTTCACAACAACAAAAATGTACAGAATGTGTAAACTAAACAAGGGAATGTAAAAATGAAAAGTGGAAATTGTAAATATTCATGTGTGAAAAAATGAAATGGATATCACCATTTAAAAAAAAAAGATATAGTGATTTAGTGAACCTTGTTTTTATTTCACAACAACAAAAATGTACAGAATGTGTAAACTAAACAAGGGGAATGTAAAAAAATGAAAAGTGGAAATTGTAAATATTCATGTGTGAAAAAAATGAAATGGCTATCACCATTTTTAAAAATTAAAAGATATAGTGATCTGGTAAACCTTGTTTTTATTTCACAACAACAAAAACTAAACAAGGGGAATGTAAAAAAAATGTAAAGTGGAAATTCTAAATATTCATGAGTGAAAAAAATAAAATAAAAATTAAAATAAAAGACATTGTGATCTTGTAAACCTTGTTTTATTTCACAACAAATAGAGCTTTACAAAAATAGAATACAAAAGAAATATCAATTCCTCAATCCTTTTCAATGTCCATGTCCACTCATCATTAACTTTCCTTTTATAACACTAATCACAATGACGACAGCCAACCTCTCTCCCACTGAGACATCACAGGATGTCAAACGTTGTTTAGCTTTTCAACGATACTTTATCCGCTACACGTCTTAATGCAGGATGACTGTGGTGATAAGAAAGGTGCATGCTTGATCCAAAGGATTAATAGGTATATCACTATGCTGCAAAGGTTCTTCAAGATAAGTTCCAGGACTACACAAATAATAACCAGGTAGGTAGATTTCGAAAGTCAAGTATTGAATTACTTTGTTAATGACGCCATTGCCAGTACAGGTCTGGCATATCCTTTTCCGTCGATGGTAAAAAGGTTTGATCTTCCTCCTCCACTGTGGATGATGTTTGTTGTTGTTGCTTTTTTTCTTCATTACTCCCGTGGTATGAGGAAACAAAGTCTTTACACTGACTTTTATGACCATGATACAGTTTGACTAGCTGACAAGTAGCACACTGTCGCATAGAGGGTATTTTTGCCATAGCCACTTGCTTATGGTGATCATAATCCGTACATGGTTGCAATTCACTTAACACAGGGTCTTGAGTCCATGATTTTGGTACATGTTGCCAGATTTCTTTCACTGCATTTGCTGCGACATAATAAATGAATGATTTTGGAAGAGCCAATAATTCTTCTTTAGTAAAACTGTCTAGTTTTTTTTACACACAAAGAACTTTCCAATCGCTTTATCGGTAGCATCCCCTTTCTCCATGGTATCACGTTGATGTTTACACGTCGCTTGTAGAAATCTCACTGGTGTCATCCGCAGGTAAACCTTTAGTTTTAATTTTATTTCACAACTCCCAGCAGGCATTGGTGGATAGCCAATGAAACAATTGCCACACCTGTGCCAAGGCTTTATGGGTAATATTGTCACAGGGGTAGCGATCCATGAGTGTTTGCAGCGATGGACAGCCCATGTCCATTAAATCGATACATTGACAGTAAGACGCTAAAAATGGTTGTAGCCATTGACGTTTTTCACTACCTTTCACAAATATTACATGGGCAGAAGATAAGTGAGCTTTCATGACCATGTCCAGGTGCTTATATGAAATGGTTCCTTGCTTCCAGTCTAGTTGCGTATGAGTTTCAATCCACTGGGTTTGTTTACGGTCTTTATCACACAACAAATCAAACGCATAAGGTGGTTTAAACACCAAATGAGTAGCTTGTGATATCCAAAAAGTGGAACAATCGATGATGGCCACTTCTTTAAATATAAATTTGTTATCTCCAATTTTAAACCCTTGACAGTCGACAATCAGTGTACGCAACATATTCACTCTTGTCTGGATCAAGTCCAACTGACCACAGACTGACAATTGTTCAGTAAGTTGTACCCATGTCATTTACTTACATTCCATTCTAGTAAAAGAAAAGAAAAACATCGAGTAGTCACTATAGAGGTTAGGATATGACAGGGGGGCATAAGAAATAATAATATAACAACAACAACCAATTTTTTTTATTTCATTATTTTATTAGCATAACAAGTTTTACATTCTTTTTTTCATTCTAGGATAGAGGCGGTACCATCTCATACAACAAAAAAGTCTTTTGTGTTTATAGTGTCCATAACACCGATGATATCCCAATGTCTCTAAACTGGATGTTTTTAACTGTGAGCTGCTCACTGAAGCACTGTTCACACCATAAAGTCCACACGTATCATAACTTTTTTCATCACTCAGAGGCATGAGTGAGGGGTAACTTGAATGACAGGGTATATTACCCACCTCCATTCTGCACAGGTAGGGGCAGGCAGGTGACCAGCGCTGATGTTCCTGCATGGGTTCATCGCTCTCTTGCCATTGGTCTAAGATGATGGGGCAAAACACACATTTCACTTCATCTCTTCTTTTTAAATAGTAGAATCCAGCGGCTGCTAAGGCTTGAGGGTTTATAAAAGGCACCGGCTACGTCGCAAAGGTCTTGAAACGTTGTTCCTCAGATTTTAAATTCATGGATGTAACTTCTCTCGAGGCTTGAAAGCAAGACATGACTGAGCGGTTTGATGTGTGTTGACCTGCTATTTATACACTTGTCACTTGGTTGGACAGTGGATAATAGTTGACTTGTTTGTGATGAATAATCAAACAGTAGGCCGTGGTATTGGCTGGAACATTGTCATGCGTTTCAAAATCTAGTCGAATGTCAATATTGGATGGTTTGACAGACTCTTCCAAGTAGGAACAGTCAAAGACAATCAGTAGTGCCCTTGTCTTGAAAGCTTGGGGTGACAACATTGGACAATTCTCTTTTTGATAATACGACCATCTAAATTTAGAAAACAAGTCGTACAGGGGGGGGGGGCAAACTTATTTTTTTGAAAAATCTAAATCCAGCCCTTCATAGGGAAACACAGCACCGTTGAGGAAAAGACGTGCATTTCTCAATTGCAGGTGATCAAATTGCGTGGCATCTTTGGTTTGTTGATACTTGCGATTTGTTTGAAAAGCCACAATCATGTAGAGAGGTCTCTCTGTATAGCGGGCTGTTTTTATAGACCAACTATGTGTGTTGGTGGTAGGCAATAACGGGTACTCATGGAGTGTCCAGCTTCTAAATTCCATGGGTAGAGGTATATTTCTCTTTACCATTTTAAGTATGTCCAGTTTTTTGCTATCGTTAAGGGTCACATGAGGCACTTTCCATAGCAAGCGTTGTAGTTGAATTTTTGAATCAATGGGGGCATTGTCGACTCCCTTGAGTGCATTATTATCACTCCTGTCTCTCACCAGATAAAGTACTTGCCTTGCGTTGACCACAATGCGCTGGTGATCTTCAGCAAAGCCTAAAATCAGTTTAAGAGGTAAATATCCAGTGAAGGTGCCATCGGTGTGTACCATCCAGTCATTGGTCGAGTCAGAGCACCAACCCGCCATGCAAAGTGTTTTAGATTCTTCCTCACTATAAGAGGGATATAGTTTCATGACACTGGAAATACACACATTTCGAGTGCTATCCACTACGATATCGTTAATCACATAACGCCTTTCTGTTTTCTGAACCACTAAGTGTTTAGAACTAACATGTATAGCCTAGTATAGGGAATATAGGGGTCCTTAACAAGATAGAGTGTCTAACACACGAGTGTACAGCCTTTTGATATGCAGTAAGTACCTGATCACACCTACTATCAATTGCACCTACCATTAATCGCGTCTACTATCAATTGCGTCTACTACCAATCACGCCTACTAGGACATGACTTTTCATTAAACCAAAACATTTCCTTTTTTGTCAGCCTCCCACCCCTCTCATCAATCTATGACGTCATAGTCATAGTCAGCCTTACAGCAAGTCTAAACTTGTAGAACATGTCACGTGACAAAGTTAGGTTAGGTAAAGTTAGGTTATGTTAGGTGAGCTGAGGTTAAGTCTTAAAATACCCTCTCTCTGCCTTGTACTTTGTATAAACATTGACACTGTAACTTTGTAATATCAAAAATGATCTAAGTCGCGCCCATATCAATCACGTCTACTAACAATCGCGCCTACTACCAATCACGTCTACTATCAATTGCAACTACTATCAATTGAGCCTACTATGAAATGCGCTTACTACAAATCACGCCTACTATCAATCACGCCTAGTATCAATTGCGTCTACTATCAATCAAGCCTACTATCATTTGCGTCTACTATAAATCGCGCTCATGTCAAATCGCGCCTACTATCAATTACACCTACTATCAATCGCGCCTACTATCAATTGCGTCTACTATAAATCGCACCCATGTCTAATTACGCCTACTATCAATCGCGCCTACTATCTTTCGCGTCTACTATAAATCGCGCTCATGTCAAATCACGCCTACTATCAATCACGCCTACTATCAATTGCGTCCACTATTAATCGCACCTACTATCAATTGCTTCTACTATAAATCGCGCCTACTAGGACATGGCGTTTCATTAAACTAAAACATTTCCTTTTTTGTCAGCCTCTAACCCCTCCCATCAATCTATGACGTCATAGTCATAGTCAGCCTTACAGCAAGTCTAAACTTGTAGAACATGTCACGTGACAAAGTTAGGTTAGGTAAAGTTAGGTTATGTTAGGTGAGCTGAGGTTAAGTCTTAAAATACCCTCTCTCTGCCTTGTACTTTGTATAAACATTGACACTGTAACTTTGTAATATCAAAAATGATCTAAGTCGCGCCCATATCAATCACGTCTACTATCAATCGCGCCTACTATCAATCACGTCTACTATCAATTGCAACTACTATCAATTGAGCCTACTATGAAATGCGCTTACTACAAATCACGCCTACTATCAATCACGCCTAGTATCAATTGCGTCTACTATCAATCAAGCCTACTATCATTTGCGTCTACTATAAATCGCGCTCATGTCAAATCGCGCCTACTATCAATTACACCTACTATCAATCGCGCCTACTATCAATTGCGTCTACTATTAATCGGGCCCATGTCTAATTACGCCTACTATCAATCGCGCCTACTATCTTTCGCGTCTACTATAAATCGCGCTCATGTCAAATCACGCCTACTATCAATCACGCCTACTATCAATTGCGTCCACTATTAATCGCACCTACTATCAATTGCGTCTACTATAAATCGCGCCTACTAGGACATGGCGTTTCATTAAACTAAAACATTTCCTTTTTTGTCAGCCTCTCACCCCTCCCATCAATCTATGACGTCATAATCAGTCTTAAAGCAAGTCTAAACTTGTAGAACGTGTCACGTGACAAAGTTAGGTTAGGTAAAGTTAGGTTATGTTAAGTGAGCTGAGATTATGTCTTAAAATACCCCCTCTCTACCTTGTACTTTGTATAAACATTGACACTGTAACTTTATAATATCAAAAATGATCTGAGTCGCGCCCATGTCAAATTGCGCCTACTATCAATCGCGTCTACTATCAATCACGCCTACTATCAATCGCGCCTACTATCATTTGCGTCTACTATAAATCGCGCTCATGTCAAATCACGCCTACTATCAATCACGCCTACTATCAATTGCGTCTACTATTAATCGCGCCTACTATCAATTGCGTCTACTATAAATCACGCCTACTAGGACATGACGTTTCATTAAACTAAAACATTTCCTTTTTTGCCAGCCTCTCGCCCCTCCCATCTGCAAAACGTGCTTGTATAAGCTGTGTATTTAAATTCAATATATACAATTAACTACTAAGTGTTCAGAACTAACATGTCTAGGTTATATATGGGACCCTTAGCAACAAACAAACAAAAAAATGCGGTCTAACTTACGAGTGTATGGTCTTGTCATACGCAGTAAGTACCTGTTAACCTTGACTAGGGTATAAGAATATTGTCAGTTGACTACTGCCTGTTACAGTGTTCACATCGTGAAAGACCGTCTCACCTACCAGTCTCCAGCCTTGTCATACGCAGTAAGCAACTGTTGGCGGAAAACAACATCCATAAATCTTGACATTTAGAAAAGTGTGTGTGTGTGTGTGTGTGTGTGTGTGTGTGTGTGTGTGTGTAAATCACTTGTAATCTAAAGATTGTTCATGTGTCTTTACTAAAATTTAATTCATATGTATTAGTTGATATGGAAGTCTCAACAACCAGTCATGGCAAGCCATGTGTCTTCTATAAAGGATATACATATATTGTAAAAACAACCAATAAAGATGGAACTGTTATTTGGCGATGTTCAAAACAACGATCCAAAAAGTGTCGAGGAATGATTAAAACAAAAGACTCCAACGTACTTACTTCAAAAGAACATCATTGTGAATCTCAAATTAATACACATTTAAATACGCAAAATACTCTAACCTAGGTAAAAAAGCAAGTCCAAGAAAAATATATTGCTGCTCAAGATAGTGCATTGTTTGTTAAAAAGCATTCATCATCACCTCAAAAAGACATGTTAGGACAAATACCATCGTTCAAAATACCCTTAACACTATCAAAAGCAACGCAGACTCTACAAGAGGTCCCTGTGGAAAACAAACAAGAGGAATTGGATAGTTCTAGTGATGTTGAGAATGATGATGATGATGATGATAATGATGGTGACAATGACTATAATAATTTTGATGATAATATTCATAATGATAATGATGATAATTATGAAAAAGAAGAGAATGAGGGTTTTATGTTTATAAAACCATTGCGGCTTCCCCAGTTTTTAAGAGCAAGAGTACCTAGAGAAAGTTGTAAAAGGATCTACAACAAGCGTTGTGTTTAAAAATCTATATCGAACAATGGTAAAGAGATAGAGTTGAATTCAGTGTGTGTAACTATTATAAAATGAATTTAATAAAAATATTGTATGGGTATTGTCTGTTTTTCTTAATTACTATCCCCATGTCCCACTATTAATACAATTGTTAACCATCAACAGTCTCTGACTATGTTCAGAAAGAGAGTGGCCTTAAACAATACACTATATCTATGGTTTGTGTACCGAGTATCATAATAATGCAGTGTGGCCAAGCCATGTTAAGGCAATAGTTATGTCAGGTAAGGGATTCGAATCCTTGCTTCCATATACAGAAAATTTGATCTTAGTCAAACACCTTAACCACTCGGTCAACCTGACAGTTACTAATTTAATTAGTCTTGAGGACTTCAGTGTTTACAAAACTTTTTCCAGTATACATTGACTAAACCACTTGCTTGTTTTGAAAATATAGATTTTGTTTTGTTTTACCATAACATTGCAGTTATGAGTCTTGTGAACTGGGTGTTCAATATAGGGTTAAAGGCATTTTAAAATCATTTTAGAAAAGCTCTTAGGTATCGTGTCATGGGTTTTAGTAATGCATTACTGTTCGTTGACTAACATTTACCGTTACACAACATTATTTCAGTGAAGTTACATGTTGTTGTTTGAGTCTTTAGTCCTTTGACTGGTTTGATGCAGATCTCAGCGCCTATCTGTCCCGAGCTAATCGTTTCATCTCTATATAGCTACCACACCCTACATTCAAGGCTATCTGTTTAACATATTCTAAACTTGGTCTACCCCTACAGTTCTCGTCCTCGAACCTTTCTTCCATAACTACGTTTGCTATTCTTGGGTGTCTTAGTACGTGTCCTACCAACCTATCTCTTTACTTCATTAACAGTCGCCAGATGCATCTCTTCTCCCCCAATCGTCTTAATACCTCTTTGTTAGTAACCCTATTTACCCATCTAATCTTTATCATTCTCCTGTAACACCACATTTCAAACACTTCAATTCTCCACTTTTCTGCTACACCAATTGTCTAAGTTGTACTTTCATAGAGGGTCACGCTCCAGACAAAGGCCTTCAAAATGACTTCCTAATACCTAAATCTATATTCAATGTCAACAGATTCTGTAGAAATGCTTTCCTTGTCTGAGCTACATAAGAATCCTATTCGT
Organism: Meconema thalassinum; assembly: GCA_946902985.2. NCBI lineage: Eukaryota > Metazoa > Arthropoda > Insecta > Orthoptera > Tettigoniidae > Meconema > Meconema thalassinum. The sequence goes on from OX336400.1 coordinate 8,623,443, forward strand.
GTCTGGTATAATGTCTTGTTTAGCAAACATAGTCACTCAAAAGGTCTAAGCATATTTTGTATATAACCCAAAATAGCAAACAGTTTTTCTAAAACCCTACTCATTGGTCAATAACAAGCAGAGTCGCCAAAGTGTTTCGTTGGTAGTTAACTCATGTCTGGTTAATTAATTCCTTTCATATTGTTATCCAATAGTAGTAGTAAGGACTGGTGAACAACGTCAGTTCAACACACTGCTTTACGCACAAATGTAGTTAGGCCCTTTAATATCATTTGGATAAATTTCATGGGCCGGTCCATAGGGACCAGTCTAAAGGGGTCGGTCTAAAGGGACCCTTCCACAGGGACTTGTCAACAAGGACCCATCAACAATGACCCGTCAACAATGACCTGTCAACAATGACCTGTCAATAGGGACCCGTCAACAATGACCCGTCCACAGGGACTCATCAACAAGGACCCGTCAGCAATGACTCGTCAACAGGGACCCGTCAAAAAGGACCTGTCAAAAAGGATCCATCAAAAATGACCCCCTGTCAAAAAGGGCCCGTCCAAAAGGGCTAGTCAATAGAGACCAGTCCAAAGGGACAAATCAACAGAGATCAATCAACAGGGATCAATCAAAAGGGGCTATCACCTCAAGGCTTGACATACCCCTCTTTGATTATTGGTTTGCCAATCGACAAGCGTCACTTAAAATACTTTTTGATCACCACTCGTGGGTTGGGTTAGGTTAGGTTACACTACAGCCGCCATCTTTTAAAAAGCCCGCCCTCTTACAAAAGCCATGAGTGGGCATGCTAATTCATAGTGGCTTTCCAACGCACACTTGTCTCTTGTGTAGAACAACTTTTCATTCCATATTAGAATTCAAACTCTCACATGTTGCAATTGGAAAGAGAGATTCTCTAAAAAAAAATACAATTTCACCCCCTAGTAGGGGTAGGTTTTATTTTTGGGGTTGAAATATGTTGTCCATAGGAAAGGGGGTATCAGCCCGAGTTCAATGACACCTCATTCGTCAACATCCGACCATAAGTTCGAGAGATATCGCGCGGCGGCCATCTTGTGAGGAGGGGAGGAGGAGGAGGGTATAGAACTGTTACAAATACACTACTGTCCGCTTCGTTGCGTAGTGGATAGCACTCCTGTTTGTCACCGCGGAGATACGGGTTCGATTCCTGTCTCTGCCAAGAAATATAAATCTGGTCTGAGGGCTGGAACGGGGTACACTCAGCTTTGTGTGGCAAAACTGAGAAGAGGCGGATTCGATTCCTAATTCAGCCGTCCTGGTAGTGATTTTCCGTGGTTTCCCACTTCTACGCTAGGCGAATGCCGGGATGGTTCCTAAAGTAAGGCCTCAGCCGCCTCCTTCCCATCCCTCAATTGAATTTAAAATTACACTCACTAATACAATGGCAAAGGTTATCAGACAAATTGCTCACACTCAAGTACACGGGGCTACATGACCACAATGTCGCAAAGCACTTCAGTGAATTAACAATAGGGGCAGATGACCTCGTAGTTCTGCCCCTTAAAACAATAACTAACTTAATTAACAATAACCCTCCTATTACAGCCTTAACAATCAAGTCCGGACAAGGCTCATGCTAATTGGCTCCTGGGAGACTGGCCCGTTGCCATGACAACAACCGAGCAGCGCTTCCTGGTTGCCATGGTAACTGTGGAGCACGCAACATCTTCTCGACCAAATTTTGAGCAAAAACTCTTGAACAAGTTTTGCTACGTTCTGTGGTGGAGCTAGGCGAGTTATATTTCACTCTGACATACTTTTACTAACGCAGCCAATGGCTATCTATTTTCTTTTCAGAAAGCGTCAGGGAAGTTATTTTGGAAGAAATTCGGCCTTGGACCTATTGAAAGGAACCGTCCTGGCATTTGTCTGGCAGTGGAAATGGGAAACCACGAAGACAATTTTCAGGATGGCTGAAGTGGGATTCGATCCGACGCTCTCCCGATGCCAGCGCTCACGACCACCGCGGCTGATAAGAAGAGGGAAAGAAAACAGCTGTTTTGTGTTCGTAAACATACATTCTAAAATGCGACCCTGCTCTCAAGTTAGTTACTGATTGAGGCATTAAGGGGCGGATCAGCGAGTTCATCTGCTCTCAAATTAACGGGGAGAGCACGACAGTGGCCATTTAGTAGTGGCCTGGTGGTTTACAGAGACTGAATTTATATTCTAAGTAAATTAAATGATAAAAGCATGCTTCATAAAACCACGCAAACTTTATTTGAGTTAAGTACAAGTTTCTCGGGCTTTTAGGCCGTGGTCCAGACAGGATATCTCCCGACGTTTCACCGGAATCTGCGTCCGGCATTATTAAGGGTTCCGCTCCTTTCCTTGGTCAGTCGCTGAGCATTCTCTCTTGCCCAGTCACGATGTACAGCACGGGGACACGGAGATACTCTCCACGACCACACTCGACCACGCCAGGCTGCAACGGGAAGCCATAGAAATATTCAAACACCCCGACAATTTCAATCGAAAGGAAGAAATTGAACGTGTGCGTAATACATGGATCCCGGCCCTTAGGAACACCAAGGCCAAGATATCGCGCACAGGTCAACCTGAAGAACCTTCCCGCTACAGCCCGGCAGCCACCCAGGGAACTCCTGACCCCCACGAGTTCGGTCGCCGAAGCCGGAGCACGCACCGCATCCCGCAACATGTACGCGAGACCAGACGATCTACCTGGATTGCGAAGAGAACGCTCGGCTCACCATGCTACCTATAAATTGATCCGTTAATTCATCGCTAAAATCCACCCAACCGTCATATTCAAGCAACAATACCCCACCACAAACCGTTACCAATCATTTCAAGCCTCTTCCTCATTCCACTGCTGACCAAGGAAAGGAGCCGAACCCTTAATAATGCCGGACGCAGTTTCCGGTGAAACGTCGGGAGATATCCTGTCTGGACCACGGCCTACAAGCCCGAACAACTTGTACTTAATTATGAACACCGGCCGTGAAAGCCTAAGCTGATTTATTTGAGTTATTGAGGTTTTAAGGGGAGGAACTACGAGGTCATCTGCCCCTCTTAACACACATTAAAGAATACAAATTGGAATGGAATTCAAAATTTAGGTATGGAGACCTAAATATGAAAAGATCGAAAATTAATAAAACAAGTAGTTCCGTGAAGAACTATACAGCCTATTTTCATATATCCTACTTATGTTAATTGCCACTATCAACATACACAATTTCAGTTTGATTGCTGTAATAGATTCGTAGATATTAAGAACCGACTAAATATTTTGGATGGTCGCCATGTTGGATTTTATATATGTAGCTCCTAGAGTTATGTACTGTTACATGAAGATTATTGTGTACGTGTAGTATTCAAACTTCAATCGCATAATTAGGACACAAGAAGTAACAAGGAGATTTTAAAATTTCGCACTGCTGCCATCTTGAGGTTATGGAAACAATTGAAATAAATTAGATGCCAGTGGATTAACATTAGTATAAGGATTTACTGTACCACGTTTCACTGTACTCGGATGGTTAAATTGCGAGAAACGTCCATGTGAATATTTATACTTCGCGTCGCCGCCATGTTGGATTTGTGATCACCAGGTTATTTAAAGTCCTATAGGTGAACTTAAGTTCATAGCCCCTATGAACACTAAAAAATTCAGTTTGATTGCTATAATAGATTCGTAAATATTCAGAGCCGTCTAAATATTTCGGATGGTCGCTATGTTGGATTGTTAAATGTATAGGCCATAGAGTCATGTACCATTAAAGGAAAATTATTGCGTAGGTTCATAATTCAAACTTTCACTTCGATTGCAAGACTACATCACAAGAAATAAAAACTTAATTTTAAAATTCGCACAGCCGCCATCTTGAGGTTATGTAAACAATTGAACTAAATTAGATACCAGTGCATTACAATGTATATACATATTTCCTGTACCACATTTCAGCGCGTTTGGAACATTAAATCGCGAGAAAGGTCTATTTAAAATTTTCAAATTCGCTTGGCCGCCAAGTTCGTTTTGTAGTTAACCGGGTTTTGAAAGTCTTATAGATGGACTTCCAGTAGTGCCCTTTATCTCCGTACAAAATTTCAGGGAGATACCGCTAATAGTTTCAGAGATATAGATTGCCGGTGAAATATTTCGCTCATCCGCCATCTTGTGGTTAAGTACACGATTGAACCAAGTTAGATGTCGGTGCATTACAATGTATATAAACATATACTGTACCAAGTTTTATTCCGTTTGGTTGGTTAAATCGCGAGAAACGTCTATTTAAAAGTCGCAAATTCGCTTGGCCGCCATGTTGGTTTTGTAGTTACCAGGTTTTCAAACGTCACATAAGTGAACTTATAGTAGTTCCCTTTATCACCATACAAAATGTCATGGTAATATCGGTAATAGTTTCGGAGATATTGAATGCTGGTGAAATACTTCGCACAGCCGCCATGTTGGATTGGTGAGTCGTAACGAAATTTGAAGGGCATGGTCGGGGTCGCCGGGAATAGTGCTATGAACTTACCGAGTTTCATTGAAATCGCTTCAGTCGTTTAGATTTTATTTGGGGAACACACACACACACACGAATCACACACGCACACACACACGGACAAAAGGTAATCTCATAAGCCTATTTTTCAAATTTGAAAATAGGCTAAAAATTAAACAAAACTAATAATTATAACACGATCAGTTTATCAGCATGTTTCCTCATGTTCGGTCTCTCCATCTTATCCGATCTTCAGCAGCGCGTTTCCTCATGGTCGGTCTCTCCACCTTATCCGATCTTCAGCAGCGCGTTTCCTCATGGTCGGTCTCTCCACCTTATCCGATCTTCAGCAGCGCGTTTCCTCATGGTCGGTCTCTCCATCTTATCCGATCTTCAGCAGCACGTTTCCTCATGCTCGGTCTCTCCATCTTATCCGATCTTCAGCAGCGCGTTTCCTCAGGGTCGGTCTCTCCATCTTATCCGATCTTCAGCAGCGCGTTTCCTCATGGTCGGTCTCTCCACCTTATCCGATCTTCAGCAGCGCGTTTCCTCATGGTCGGTCTCTCCACCTTATCCGATCTTCAGCAGCGCGTTTCCTCATGGTCGGTCTCTCCATCTTATCCGATCTTCAGCAGCGCGTTTCCTCATGGTCGGTCTCTCCATCTTATCCGATCTTCAGCAGCACGTTTCCTCATGCTCGGTCTCTCCATCTTATCCGATCTTCAGCAGCGCGTTTCCTCAGGGTCGGTCTCTCCATCTTATCCGATCTTCAGCAGCGCGTTTCCTCATGGTCGGTCTCTCCACCTTATCCGATCTTCAGCAGCGCGTTTCATCAGCTCATAAGATTTATCAATCTTGATGGAATCCAGCATCTGAAACCTTCTTCTTCCTCTTCGCATGTTCCCTTGGACTGTCCCTTCTAATGCACTTTTAAACAAACCATCTCCTCTTATGCAGTGTCTAATCCAATTCATTTTTCTTTTCCTTATCATCTTTAGCATCATCCTTTCTTCTCCTACTTTCTTTAATACTTGCTCATTTCTCACTTTGCCCTTCCAACATATTCTCCCCATTCTCCTCCACAGCCAAATTTCGAAGGCCTCTATTCTTCTCTCGTCTTCTTTCCTAAGCGTCCAAGTTTCCGCTCCAAACATTGCTACACTCCAAACACAACATTTCACTAATCTCTTCCTTAGGCTTACTTTCATTGCTCCACAAAATAATGTTCTTTTCTTACCGAAGGCTTATTTTGCTATTGCAATCCTTGTTCTTATTTCTTTAGTGCACATCATTTCTATTAAAAACTATCTACAATAAACAAAATTACGGAAAAACAAAAATTTCAATTTCAAAAAGGAGCAAGTCTTTGAGTGAATATTCACTTGTAAATTTCGATTGCTGGCCCTAACCCACTCTCACTTATAAAGCGGATAACGCGATCAGCAGCCACCGCGTCATCGGCTAATATAAGTTTGAGTGTCATCTGCAAATCAAGGTTTCTTCGTAAGACCTACACACTCCAACTTTATTTGACATGTGATCAGTATCTCCATGATATTATTATTATTATTATCATTATTATTATTCCTTCGTTACGGCCAACTGTCATGTCAACTGCGTCAGCACTGCTGACGTCATGTCAACTGTTTTTGCTGCATTTTAATGTTAGCCCAGTACTCCTTCATTCGCAATCGATGTTGCACCTTTCTCTCTGTCGTCCACGCCTTCCCGGTTTTTAGCTTCGGCTTAAGTTGAAAACTCCGATGTTTCTGAAGTTTATCCCTAAGTGGGCCACGCTCCTGGATATCTTCACGGGTAATCCCAGTCTCCAACATATCTTTCTCTACTTCAATGAACCAGGCCCCCTTTGTGTTTTTCTCACGGAGAAAAGCAAAAATTCGGTTGGATAGCCGTGTTGATTTCATTCGGGTTATATGTCCATAAAAAGAAATCCTCCTTTTCCTCATCACGACCGTTATTTTCTCTACGTGAGTGTACAACTCGTGGTTGTGGCGTCTCCGGAACTCGCCGTGTTCTTTGACTGGACCCAGGATTTTCCTCAATATCTTCCTTTCCTTGGTCTCCAGTTTTTCCATTACGTCTTTTCTATTCATGGAGAGACATTCCGCTGCATACAAAGCTTCTGGCCGGATCACCGTGCAGTAGTGCTTCAGTTTTGCATTCAGGGATATAGATCTTTTGTTGTACACATTCTTAGTTAGATGGTAAGCCATTTCAATTTTATTCAAGCGTGACGCAAAAGCCTCGTTTTCGGACATTGTAGGGTCTATCCATTCCCCAAGATACTTAAATTTCACAACCCGCTTGATTTTCCCATGATTCACTTCAATATGTTTTGGAGCCGTTTTGATGTTAGTAATAAATTCTGTTTTCTTGAAAGAGATCAGGCCCGCCTTTGCAGCTTGTGTTTGAAGCTGGTTGATCTGTTTCCTGGCCGTATCCAACGAATCTGCAAAAACCGCAAGGTCATCTGCAAAGGCTAGACAGTCAATTGATAGGTTCTTATTCTTGTGACCAAGTCTGATTCCATTTTCGACTCCTTCATCACTCATTGTTTTGCGCCACTCACGGATAACTTTCTCAAGAACGCAGTTGAATAGTAGAGGCGAGAGACCATCTCCCTGTCGAACTCCTGTCCTTATCTCGAAGGCATTGGAAATCTCGCCTCTAAACTTAACTTTTGAAGTGGTGTTGGTGAGAGTCTGTTGGATGATCGCTCTGGTTTTGTTGTCTAGGCCGAACTCCTTTAGAATCTTAAGTAGGGTAGTCCGATCAATGGAGTCATAAGCTTTCTCAAAATTTATGAAGGTTACTACAAATTTCTTGCTCCTTAGTTTCAGATATGAGAGGATAGATTTGAGATTCATGATTTGCTCCACACATGACCGTCCCTTCCTAAAACCTCCTTGATAATCACCCAGTTCTGTATCTAGCTGTTCTTCAGCCCTAGTTTGAAGAGCTTTTGAGAGGATTTTGTAAGTTATCAGTAGGAGGGAGATGCCTCGATAGTTGTTAACATCTGCTTTATCACCTTTCTTATGAAGGGGGTGGATTAAAGCAGAAGTCCAATCACTTGGAAGTCTTTCGGTATCCCAAATGTCATGTATGATGTCCGTTAATTTATTGTCACTAGCAAACTTCCACAGTTCAGCGATTATCGAGTCTTCACCTGGAGCTTTATGGTTCTTTAGAGATCGGATAATCTGTTTGACTTCCTCTTTCGTGGGTGAAGAGGAATCTGGGTGGACTTGCGCATGGTCATTAAATGTGAATATGGAAATTGGAGTCTCACAGTTAAGAAGGGACTCAAAATATTTTGCAAGCACCTGACAATTATCTTTGTCGCTATAAACTAGTTTTCCATTGCAATCCCTGAACTGAAGACATGGAGGGCTATATTTCCTCAAGTTGCTTTTAAATGTTCTATAGAAGTTGCGCATATTATTCTTCTGGAAATCCTGTTCGATTTGATCCATCTGGTTTTTATGAAAGGCACGTTTAGCATTGCGGATGGTTTTTGCTGCACTCGTTCTCTCATTCAAGAAGTCTGTCCAGTTGACTTGATTTTGTTGCGAATTCCATTTCTGCCAGGCATGCTGTCTCTTCCTTATTACTGCGTCACATTCACTGTTCCACCATGCATGCTTCCTCGTTTTAGTTAGTAGGACGGTCTCTTTTGCTGTCTCAACCAGCGCCTCTCGCAGTTGTTCCCAGTTCTCTGTATCCACAGTTTGTAGTTTTCGTGTAAACTCATTACTGGACGCCAGTTTTTCAACATCATATCTTTCAGTCTTTTTGGCTCGGAACCTCCGTGTGTTTCTCGGGAGGAGTTTGATTTTAATTTTAGATAGATAATGATCCGAGTCCAGTTTTGCGTTTCGTAGAACTTTCACATTCTGAATTTCTCTTTGAGCTTTCCGTGCAATTGCGACGTGATCAATCTGGAATTCACCAAGACTGGGATTTGGGGATTTCCAGGTCTTTTGTTTCTTGGGCAGATGTTTGAAAGCAGTGGATTTCATTACCAGGTTGAAGGCCCTACATAACTCTATTAGCCGTTCTCCATTACGATTCGTTCTGTGATGAGCGGAGTAATTTCCAACAATGTTTCGAAATTTTCTTTTTTTGCCTACCTGGGCATTGAAATCCCCAAGTAAAATGATATTATGTTTGTCTGGAATCTTCGATAAAATGTCTTCAAGTTCTTCCCAGAATCGATCAGTTCCTTCCGGGTCTGTCTTGTTCGCTACGTTGATCGGTGCATGAACGTTCACAATAGTATACATGTTGTTTGTACTTCGAAAGGAAAGGGTCGAGACTCGACTGCTTACAGAAGTGAAATTTGTGATGGAGTCTAGAATCTTCTTGTTGACTACAAATCCAGTACCGAGTTGGGGAACCGTTTCTATAACACATTTACCTGGCTTACCCTTCAAGATTCTGTAGCCTTCTGATTCAAAGGCATGCTCATCAGTAAATCGTGTTTCCTGAACTGCCGCAATTTGGATCTGATGTTCAGTTAGAGCATCCGTGAGTTGTTTTAATTTTCCAACCTTCCGCAGAGAATTTGTGTTAAAGGTAGCAAAGAAATTCTTGGCTCTATGCTTGATCATTCATGGAGTCTCCGATACCTCCAAGCATTTCGGTGCAAGCTCCCCAGATTCCGAAGGCTTGCATGCGTCACTCGAAGCGACGGTGGATTGGTTATCACCTGGGGTAGTAGCATTTGCTGAACTTTCCTCCTTGCTTTTAACAGTTGAAAGACTGTTGACTTAGGCCAGTGATGTTTCACACTGACAAGGATACTGCCAAGGTTGTGAGCCTTGGAGCCTCCAGCACTGATCGGCTCACCGACCCAGTTTCCCGCTAGGATTGTTTACCCAACCTTCCACTGGGTTGCTCGGTTTAACAGGGGCACCTCGTGTAGGTTATGTGCTGGAGTTGGAGTGAAAGAGGCTAGTTGGATTCTCTTGCTGAATCCAATATATACTGCTCAAAAAAATTAAAGCACCACTTTTTTCAAAGGCCACCAAATTTTGAAAAGTTGACCTACAAGCTCGAAATCTCAGTATGACGTTTGTCCTGACGCCTACCAAGCATATGCTTCAGCACAACTCCCCAACTTGAGTAGTTTCGGGGTAGCACCCCGAAAACCAGCCCATTTTCGAAAACCGCAAATTGAAGTTTGCGAAAAACGCAGCAGGACTTGTCGCAGGTTGCCAAAGCAGTCGAAAATGAATGAATCTTGCTCTTAAAGGTTCCACAAACACGTAGAAATCGTTACATTTGACGTTTGGGCATTTTCAATCCCCTTCATCATCCCCTAAACATGGACTACCATTGGGGGCGTCTGAGAAGGTACCGGGTGTGTTTAACCATCTGAAAACCTGCACACCGTCCTCAGTTGCTGATTGCAGTAAGTTCTTAAGGCCTCCGGCAATGTCCACACCCCCTAACACCCTCAACTGGCATGGGACCAAACCACCCCCTCTCGAGTCACCCCTAAGGAAGGTTTTAATCGAGATGTTTATCAGTGCTGTGAATGCGGGGGTCTTCCCCTACCGTTTCAAAAAAGGAGCTGTGCCTTTGTCACCACCCTTTCCCCTGCAACCCTCGTTTGTATGATTTTTCGAATCAGGCCCTTTTTAAGTGCTGAAACGAGGTCTTAACCGCAGAAAGGGCTGTAAAGGTCCTTAGAAGTAGTGGTGACACGAAATCAACCCCTTCCGATCGATGATTGACATTCCGTCCCCCAAATTCGAAATTGTTGCACCCCCAACCCTCCCTGTCTGGACGCGTAACGCGTCATGGCAGAGTTTTCAGAGTTGGATGGAAATGAAGCTTATGGCCTGACATGGAGCCCAAAACAGCAGGTTGGATGGAGATTCATCGGTAGGGTGGGAAACTGGACCAAAAAGTTTTCAAAAAAGTTAACAGCCTCTAGTAAGTACACCAATGCATAGGCAACCCACATCACGTCATTTTTCTCTCATTGCCAAACTTTGTAACCTATTGCCGATCATAGGCAACCCACACGCACGGACTTACTATAGGCTGTACACTTTTTTGAAAAATTTTGGTCCCGTTTCCCAACCTACCGATGCATTTCTATCCAACCTGCTGTATTGGGCTCTTTCAACAGACTCCAGTACCCATTAACTTAGGCTTTCCACGCCGGCACCTCTTTAAGGGTCACCCTGTATTTGAGTCTGACATCTTTTACAACTCTTCATGGGTCACCCATTATTTGAATCTGATATCTTGCAAACTTCTTTAAGGGTCACCCTATATTTGAATTGAATCTAACATACTGTACACCCCGTTAAGTGTCACCCTGTATTTTGCTCTGACATCTTGCACACCTCTTTAGGAGGCACCCTGTATTCTTCTCTGCCATCTTGTACACCTTTTTAGGAGTCACCCTTTATTCTTTTTGCTTTGCTCGAAGCCCCAGGTCGCTCGACGCCCCAGGACTCTTTCAACAGACTCCATTAACCATTAACTTAGGGTTCCCGCTAGCTGCATGACGTCACTTCCGTCCCCGTAACGCAACCGTCTCCGTCCCGCATAACTTTAGACTCAAGCATAACGACAAGATCATTTGAAACGATAAAAGAAGAACAAGAAAAGGATGAAGGAGATTCTCTTCGCTCCTTATGTTGGATGTACCACATCACTTGACATGTTTATTTCCTGAAGGTCTTGGTCAACTTCCAGCAGCCTGTTGTTCTAAGCTCTCAAGGCGAGGGTGAGATTACTATTGCGTAGTTCCCCGCTGCGTATGCTGACTGTGTCCCTGACAGAGTGGTGCGAGGCTACCCTAAGAGCACGCGGCCGGCTCTCATACAGCAAGGTCGGTCTAAACACTAACATCCCTTGCAGAATACTGTAGATCGCAACTGACAACTCACTGAATTGGCTTTGAAGAGTTAAAGACTAAATTAGAAATGAATACGCCACATGAATCTGTTCGTATGAGCCGACTCAGATGGTGGGGTCATGTGAAGAGATGATGATAATTGTTGTTTTAAGGGGCATAACATCTGGGTTATCGGCCCCTAATGGTCTGGATGAGAGTCAAAATGTTAACGAAATGAAACTAAACTATAACTACCTACACACTTACAAACTAGAGGAGGGAATGGAACACAAAAACAAGAATAACGGGAACAAAACACAGGAGGAAAGCAAATGCCCTCAACCCTCGAAGAATAAGAATTAAGGGACTTGGAGGAAAGGAGAGCGAGGAAAGGTAAAGAGGAGAGGGACCGCCCCAAAGGCAATGGAAGAAGGAGAATTGAGGGACTTGGAGGAAAGGAGAGCGAGGAAAGGTAAAGAGGAGAGGGACCGCCCCAAAGGCAATGGAAGAAGGAGAAACCCCGAACCCAGCTCAGGAAGCCCTCGGGGCCGCCAAAACCCGAACTCACCAGCAGTGAGCCCCTGAGGGTGTAGCACAATCCAGGGTGCACCTTAAGTGGTGGGGCTACATACACCCTGCCTCCTTGAACGCCTTGAGCAGAAGGCAGGAGATACTGTGAGCCCCTGAGGGTGTAGCACAATCCAGGGTGCACCAGAAGTGGTGGGACTACATACACCCTGCCTCCTTGAACGCCTTGAGCAGAAGGCAGGAGATACAATGAAAAGAAAAAGAACGCTGACCCCTCGAAGAACGAGCGTATCAGGAAAGATGAGACAAGGGCCAATTAATGTGGGAAAGTGAAAGACTCCCTAGGCCTCGGATACCCTAATACCGTCGGGGTCGGAAGAGAACAAGATTTGACCAAGAGAAGTCTACAGGAAAGAAGACGGAGAGGAGCCCGGCAAAAGTAAGTGGAAGCAATGCCGGACTCAACTGGGGCCCCGTGGTCGCCAACCCACGTCCCACTAGATGTGAGCCTCTGGGTAATGAAAAGCAAGTTTGTTAATAGACTATACGGACAACGCTTAAGAATGGTTTCGAACTACTCAATATCAATACAACCGGATACCAATTTCAGTTAATGAAAGTTGAGTTGGACAAAAATAGTCCAGGAAGCAGCCCTAATGTATCAGAGGGATTGTTTGGAATGGAAAGCGAGAAATCATGGAAAATGATGGGTTCGAACTCACTTGTCATATCTTTCATAATTAGCACCAAACTCATATTTTGTGTTCTTCTCGACTCTGAAAAAGGTACACATCAGTGTGTCACCTTTCAGAACGCCAACACAGTATCGCACCAAGTAATTGAATTTGAGGGAACTTTGATGCTGTTAACTTCCGAGTGCGGCTGCGGTCAGATGTCATAGAAAATTTAAAAAAAGAAGAGAAACTTCCTGTTATATAAAACGTCAGGTGGGCAACGCTTTAGCGGCAATTGCCCTATTCCCTCAATTTTTAGCCTATTTTCATCTATGAAAAAATAGGCTTTTGAGATCACCCTTTGTCCGTGTGTGTGTCTGTGTAAGTGATGGTGTGTGTCCCCACCTAATAACATCTAAACGGCTGGAGTGATTTCAATGAAACTCGGTAAGTTCATAGCACCATTCCGGGCGACCCCGACCGTGCCCTTCAAATTTTGTTACGTCTTACCAATCCGACATGGCGGCTGTGCGAAATATTTCACCAGCATTCTATATCTCTGAAACTATTAGCGATATCACCCTGAAATGTTGTACGGAGATAAAGGGCACTACTGAAAGTTCATTTATAAGACTTACAAAAACCGGTGAACAACAAAATGGACATGGCGGCCAAGCGAAATTGAAAATTTTAAATTGACCTTTCTCGCGATTTAATGATCCAAATGCAATGACATCTGGTACAGGAAATGTTTATACACATTGTAATGCACTGGTATCTAATTTAGTTCAGTTGTTCACATAACCTCAAGATGGCGGCTGTGCGAATTTTAAAATTAAGTTTTTATTTCTTGTGTCGTAATCATGCGATCGAAGTGAAAGTTTGAATAATGAACCTACGCTATAATTTTCCTTTAATGGTACATGACTCTATGGCCTATACATATAACAATCCAACATGGCGACCATCTGAAATATTTAGATGGATCTCAATATCTACGAATCTATTACAGTAATCAAACTAAATTTTTTAATGTTCACAGCGGCTACGAACATAAGTTCACCTATAGGACTTTCAATAACCTGGTGATCACAAATCCAACATGGCGGTGACGCGAATTATACATATTCACATGGTCGTTTCTCGCAGTGTAACCATCAGAGTGCAGTGACACTTGGTACAGTAAATCCTTATACAAATGTTAGTCCACTGGCATCTAATTTTTTCCAATTGTTTCCATAACCACAAGATGGCAGCTGTGCGAAATTTTAAACTCACGTTTTTACTTCTTGTGTCCTAATCATGCGAATGAAGTTTGAATGCTACACGTACACAATAATCTTCATGTAACAGTACATAACTCTAAGACCTACATATATAAAAATCCAACATGGCGGTTCTCAATATCTATGAATCTATTAAAGCAATCAAACTGAAATTTTGCATGTTGATAGAGGCTATTAACATAAGTAGGATATATAAAAATAGGCTGTATCGTTCTTCACGGAACTACTTGTTCCTATTAAGCTTTAACGTCTGTTTGACGGACGATTATCAAGTCTGTACAGAAATACGATAAGCGACAGATCGAGTCGTTGGTTGGTTGGTTCCTTAGTTTAGGGGCTGCAACAACGTGGTCATGTAGCCCCGTGCACTTTGTGTGTGTATATAGAATCTGTCGGATAACCGGTGTTAATTGTGATGGCTGTATTAGTGTGTGTCTTATCTGGAATTCAGGTAGAAGGACTGCAGACGATCAATTTTCAACTAATTCCTACTTTTGCTACCAAATGAAGAGCACAGGAAAAGAAAGAGCTAAGTCCAGATTTTTAAATGGGTATATTTTTATGTAAATGAGAGGTTCCTTCCAGGTCCTAAAGAATATCTAAGGTGCTTTTCTAAACAGTGAGTTAGATCCAGGTATGCGGGCAAAACAAGAAACAGTGCATTGGAAAGGAAGGGGTCAAAAGTTTATCTTCCTAAACATATAATCTTCTTCTTTTCCAGATGCAAGTTCAAACTGTTTTAAAATTATATTGCTAGTACGAAATAAAACAAATATGTTTTATATGTTTAAAAATAAATTTGGTAAACAGTGTCAAACTGTTTAAAAACAATTTACTGGACATTATAAAATTATGACTTAGCCCGTTCTTTCCCTGTGCCCTTCAAATGCTACCATCCACGATATGAAGCCTCGAACTTGGCTACTAGATGCCATCGCAAACTGCACCTGGTGGTGAACATTGGAACTAATAGAGCATTAGTCAAATCTGACCTACAAATTTTGCTTCACACAATTGAAGTTAGTGGAAGGTTCTTTTATATGTCCTAAATCTATGACATGAGCCCTCCGGCTTTACTTTCCCTCCGAAGGAAGGCATACTGAGGGAGTCTTTACGCTCTTAAAAAATCCGACGACTTCGGCCACCCACTTTTGCACCCACTTTTTGCACCCACTTTTACACCCACATTTGCACCCACTTTTACACCCAAGTTTACACCCAATGGAGACTTTACTCGTTCCATTCCCTGACTGATCAATCATGCAATAATTTGCACAATTATTTCATCAATCATTCATTTAGTCATGTCTCAGGAAAGTGCGACAGGCTTTAGCAGTCAGCAGTGTTTTACATTCCATTGCTAAATGAGGTGGTTCATTCATCCCATTCCCTGATCACTCAATCAAGCAACACTTTCCACTATCATTTCATCGATTATTCATTTAATAATTCCCCCAGGAATAGTGCGACAGGTTTTAGCAGCCAATACTGTTTTACATCCCATAGCTAACTGGTTAGCATGCTAGGCTTTGGCTTAAAGTATCTCGAGTCCGATTGTCTGCTACAATCCGTGACATAAGCCTCTGTGATTTAGGGTTCATTCAAATATTAACTAATGCAAGCATGGCTAATATCTTGGTCAATGCTAAGCAGTCATGTTTCCAGGCGGGCTCACATCTAGTAGAACGTGGGTTAGCAATCACAGGGCCACAGCTGTGTTCGGCATTGCTTTCACTTACTTGTGCCGGGCTCCTCTCAATCTTCTTTCCTCTCGACCTCACTTGGTTAACTCTCGTTCTCTTCCGATCTCGACGTCGCCCGGAAAGTAGGCTGTGGGTCAACATTTTTGGAATTCTGGGAAAAGGGGGGGGGGGGGGGTGTCAGCCCGATTTCAACGACACCTCATTTGTCAAAATCCGACCATGCATTCGGGAGATATCGACTTTGCCAGGTTAGTAGGTGACGTCACCAGGAGAGTAGGCTAGGGGTCAACATTATTTGGAATTTTGGAAAAAGGGGGTGTCAGCCTCTACACCTCATTTGTCAAAATCCGACCATGCATTCGGGAGATATCGACTTTGCCAGGTTAGTAGGTGACGTCACCAGGAAAGTAGGCTAGGGTTCAACATTTTTTGGAATTTTGGAAAAAGGGGGTGTCAGCCTCGACACCTCATTTGTCAAACTCCGACCATGCATTCGGGAGATATCGGCTTTGCCAAGTTAGTAGGTGACGTCACCAGGAAGGTAGGCTATGAGTCAACATTTTTGGAATTTGGGAAAAAGGGTGTGTCAGCCCGATTTCAACGACACCTCATTTGTCAAAATCCAACCATGCGTTTGGTTTGGAATTTTTGATTACACCTCGTTGCAAAGTCACCAGGAAAGTAGGCTATGGGTCAACATTTTTGGAATTTTGGAAAAAGGGGGTGTCAGCCTCGACACCTCATTTATCAAAATCCGACCATGCGTTCAGTTTGGAATTTTTGATTACACCTCGTTGCAAAGTCACCAGGAAAGTAGGCTGTGGGTCAACATTTTTTTGAATTTGGAAAAACGGGGTGTCAGCCTCGACACCTCATTTATCAAAATCCGACCTTGCGTTCGGTTTGGAATTTTTGATTACACCTCGTTACAAAGTCACCAGGAGAGTAGGCTATGGATTAACATTTTAGGAACTTTTCGAACACACCTCGTAGGTGAGGTTCGGTTAGGCAGATTAGTTAAGCCATGGCAGCCATTTTGGTTAGACGCCATTTTGGTTAGCCGCCATTTTGGTTAGTGGAAAGTAGGCTATGGGTTAACATTTTTGATCACCCCTCGTTGCGACGTCACCAGGAAAGTAGGCTATGGATTAACTTTCTGATCACACCTCGTAGGTGACGTCACCAGGAAAGTAGGCTATGGGTTAACATTTTGGAACTTCTTGATCACACCTCGTAGGTGAGGTTAGGTTAGGTTAGGCTAGGTTAGTTAAGCTATAGTCGTGACGTCATGGTCGCCATCTTGTGTAACGTCATGGTGACGTCATGTGACGTCATGGCCGCCATCTTGGATGACGATACCAGGAAAGTAGGCTACTCGTTAGAACCTGTACAGCCCCCCTACTGCCGCCCACTAGATCGAGCCGTCTTTGAATATAATTTACTGTAGTGTCTGATGAGTGATTGTAGAGGCTGAGCAGAAAGAAGTAAAGCAACGCATGGTGTTGGCTGTGATTATACACACATCTGTTGATGCTCACGCTAATTGGCTACTGGGAGCCCGGTCCGTTGCCTGGGCAACAGCCTGGCCGCATTCCCTGGTTACCATGACAACAGCTGAGCAGTGTTACCTGCTGGTTACCATGGTAACAGCTGAGCAGTGTTACCTGCTGGTTACCATGACAACAGCTGACCAGTGTTACCTGCTGGTTACCATGGTAACACCGGGTGAGTTAGCCGTGGTGGTTACGGCAAGACTGATGGCAGTCGCTCACATCCGGGAGGCGAGGAGGTTCGAATCCCCCCCGCCGGCAACCTTGAAGATGGTCTTCTGTGGTTTCCCATCTTCCTTCCAGGCAAATGCCGGGGTTAGTCCCTAACTATAGGCTACAGCCGCTACCTTCCAACTCCTCGTCCTTACATTCCAACTTCCCTCCTTCCCTCCCCAACGGTACTTGTAGCTCACCCATTGGGTGTCCGTCTCGAAGCAGCTACAAAACTGGCGAGCCGAACATGTCCTCGGACACTCCCGGCAGTAAAAGCCATACGCTAAAAAAAACACAAAAAACATGGTAACAGCTGGGCAGTGTTACCTGATGGTTACCATGACAACAGCTGAGCAGTGTTACCTGCTGGTTACCATGGTAACAGCTGAGCAGTGTTACCTGCTGGTTACCATGACAACAGCTGAGCAGTGTTACCTGCTGGTTACCATGGTAACAGCTGACCAGTGTTACCTGCTGGTTACCATGGTAACAGCTGGGCAGTGTTACCTGATGGTTACCATGACAACAGCTGAGCAGTGTTACCTGCAGGTTACCATGGTAACAGCTGAGCAGTGTTACCTGCTGGTTACCATGACAACAGCTGAGCAGTGTTACCTGCTGGTTACCATGGTAACAGCTGAACAGTGTTACCTGCTGGTTACCATGACAACAGCTGAGCAGTGTTACCTGCTGGTTACCATGGTAACAGCTGAGCAGTGTTACCTGCTGGTTACCATGGTAACAGCTGAGCAGTGTTACCTGCTGGTTACCATGACAACAGGTGAGCAGTGTTACCTGCTGGTTACCATGGTAACAGCTGAGCAGTGTTACCTGCTGGTTACCATGGTAACAGCTGAGCAGTGTTAATTGCTGGTTACCATGACAACAGCTGAGCAGTGTTACCTGCTGGTTACCATGACAACAGCTGAGCAGTGTTACCTGCTGGTTACCATGACAACAGCTGAGCAGTGTTACCAGCTGGTTACCATGACAACAGCTGAACAGTGTTACCTGCTGGTTACCATGACAACAGCTGAGCAGTGTTACCTGCTGGTTACCATGACAACAGCTGAGCAGTGTTACCTGCTGGTTACCATGACAACAGCTGAGCAGTGTTACCTGCTGGTTACCATGGTAACAGCTGAGCAGTGTTACCTGCTGGTTACCATGGTAACAGCTGGGCAGTGTTACCTGCTGGTTACCATGACAACAGCTGAGCAGTGTTACCTGCTGGTTACCATGACAACAGCTGAGCAGTGTTACCTGCTGGTTACCATGGTAACAGCTGAGCAGTGTTACCTGCTGGTTACCATGGTAACAGCTGAGTAGTGCTGGTAGCAGCACAGCAGCATTCAGCGCAACATCCTGGGGGCACCCTTACTGAATGTTCCCAGGACTATATTAATGTCGTCCTGTCTGGCTTACAAACAGGAAGAATCACCGCCTAGGTCCGGGTACCTCTTGGCTTTTAAGTAACAATTTTAATATTTCGTGGTAGAAGCAAAATTTTAAGGTGGCGTTTTTCACAACAATATTGATGCCCAAGGCGGCTTTTCAACGATTAGATGGACGATAGAGAATAATAATAATAATAATAATAATAATAATAATAATAATAATAAGAATAACAAGTAGTTCCGTGAAGAACTGTACAGCCTATTTTCATACATGAAAATGAAAATCCACAGCCTGCTTCCAGTCTCCGACCGGGTCAGGAATGGAATGAATGAAGCCCCCATCTAGCGGCGAGGATATGAACTGTGCCGGCTGCCGAGGCCTGACGCACTCCTCTGGGGCAATGATTGAATGAATGACAGATGAAATGAAATGATAGTGGAGAGTGTTGCTGGAATGAAATGTTGACAGGGAAAACCGGAGTACCCGGAGAAAAACCTGTCTGCCTCCGCTTTGTCCAGCACAGATCTCACATGGAGTGACCGGGATTTGAACCACGGACCCAGCGGTGAGAGGCCGGCGTGCTGCCGCCTAAGCCACGGAGGCTTCTATTTTCATACATCCTACTTATAATAATTGCCTCAATCAAGACACACATTTTCAGTTTGATTGCTGTAATAGATTCATAGATAATGAAAACCGCATAAATTTTTCGGATGGTCACCATGTTGGATTTTTATGTATGGGCCTTAGAGCTATGTACTATTACACGAGGATTATTGTGTAGTTGATTTATTCAAACTTCAATCGCATGATTAGGACACAAGAAATAAAAACGAGATTTTGAAATTTCGCTCAGCCGCCATCTTTTGGTTATGAAAATAAATAAATAAATAAATAAATAAATAAATTAAATGAATTAGATGCCAGCGGATTAAAATTTATACAAGCATATACCGTGCCATGTTTCACTGCACTCGGATGATTAAATAGCGAGAAACGTCCATTTGAATATTATTTCCTATCGTCGCCATGTTGGATTTGTGCTCACCAGTTTACTGAACATCGCATAGGTGAACTTATGTTTATAGCCTCTATACACATACAAAATTTCAGTATGATTAATAGATATTGAGAACCGTCTAAATATTTTGCACAGCCACCATGTTGGATTGGTGAGACATAATAAAATTTGAAGGGCACGGTCGGAGTGGGCCAAAATAATACTATGACCTTACCGAGTTTCTTTGAAATCGCTCCATCCGTTTAGAAGTTATCAGGGGGACATACATACACACAGGCACACGGTCAAAAGGTGATCTCACAGGCCTATTTTTTCATAAATGAAAATAGGCTAAAATTAATAATTTCTTGGGACATCGTGGTGTTGTATCCCCGTGTACTTGGGTTTTAGTGTGTAGAAGGCAACCTGTGTCATTGTGGTAACTGTACCAGTGTGTATATTTGTAATTGGGGCTAGGTTTATGGCAAGAAGCGGCCTTGGCCTTAATCAAGTTACTATTCCGCATTTGACTGGAGTAGAAGTGTGATACCACGGTAAACCACTTCCAGGATGGCTGAGGTGGGAATCGAACTCACTTCTTCTCAGTTTCGCCTCACGAGGCTGAGTGTACCCCATTCCATCCCTCAGACTAATAATAATAATAATAATAATAATAATAATAATAATACACTCTTCCTTTCTTTGGTTTCCAATTTGTCCGCCGATTTCTTGGTGGTTGGTTCCTCAGTTTAGGGGCTGCGACAACGCGGTCACGTAACCCCGTGTACTTTGGGTGTGTGTAGAATCTGTCTGATAAACGGTGTTAATTGTGATGACTGTGTTAGTGTGTGTGTATCTGTTTTTAATTCAAGTAAGGGCTGTAGACATTCAATTTTCAGATAGTTCCTACTTTTGCTTCCAAACGCCACCGTCAATGACAACTAGTTCTGAACTTGGTTATTAGATGCCACCGAAGTTGGCTCCTGGTGACGATGGGACCTAAGAGCGTTAGTCAAATCTAACCTATAATTTAGCTTCATAAAGTATAATTAGTGGAAGGTTCTTTTACATGCCATAGATCTATGACATGGGACCACCGGCTTTAGTTACCCTCTGAAGGAAGGCATAATGAGGGATTTTTAACGCTCTTAAGAAAATCCGACTTAGGCCGGCTTTGAACCCGCGATCTTGGGCATAGAAGCTCAGCATGCTACCGACTGCGCCACCGAAGCCGCTAATGGCGAGATGTTAAGCTTCTGGCTGGAAGACAATGCAGTAATGTTTGATTTTCGCATTATTATTATTATTATTATTATTATTATTATTATTACGCCTCCGTAGCGTAGCGGTCAGCATGGTTAGCTGCCGCCCCGGAGGTCCTGGGTTCGATTCCCGGCTCTGCCACGAAATTTGAAAAGTGGTATGAGGGCTGGCACGGGGTCTACTCAGCCTCGCGTGGTCCAAATGAGTAGAGGGGTTCGATTCCCACCTCAGCCATCCTCGAAGTGGTTTTCCGTGGTTTCCCACTTCGTCTTCGGGCAAATGACGGGATGGTACTGTACCCGTAATCCACGTGGTCTTACCTGTTGCAATCCGATGGAAAAGCTGGATCGTAGATTCTTGAAGTTCCCGGCTGAAATGACCTCTGAAAAACCTACCAACTAGGATCAACCAGGGATCAGGATACGTCGATATTAAAGAATGCGGTACGAAGATGCCAGTGGTGTATAAAATTACGATGAAATGAAGCTCAAAAGAACTCGAACAAGAGACTCTAAAATAAAGTAAAAATATCTCGGGCGTTAAGTTTAAGCAAACTCAAGGAAAAACCACCCACTGGTCCTCCTAACGCACTCCCCTTTTCTAATAGAAAACACCAGTCGTTCTAAGATTCTTTTAAAATTAAATTCCGTTTATTGACTGGCAAATGATGTATGTCCGTCAACTAGACACAAAATTAAAGAAAAACTTCTTTAGATCAAATGAAAAAAAAAATAGTTTTAAATAAACGCCTATAATAAGGCCCCATCTTACTGCTCATATCATCCGCTGAACAAATTACAAGAAAAATACAATATTAAATTATGCACTGATGTTATACGCTTATTAAAGATTTATACATATTTTACTTTTTATATACAAGTTATATCCTTAATTAGGATTTTGTTATAAACGCTGCCCATTTCCATTTAATTTTACAAGTATGTTTCAAGGTTATCATTCTCTTAATTCGTTGCAATCAAAAATCAATTAAGATAATCGAATAGTGTTACAAGTTATGAAAATAGTTTATTAACTATTTATATGCTTCAAAGAATGCAGTATATTTTGCTAAAATTACTGAAATATCACATGTATTATATTGCATGAATTAATTAAAGTTATTCGAAAAGTGGCTGTGTCACTTAAATATGTGTGTCATGATATAAGCAATTCATCTCCGGCAAATCCTACTAGGCAAGAATAAAACGTAGGGTTACTTGAATAAAACAAGCATATAAGAGAAACATTCGTGATTCCAATTCACGTTAACTACATCTTCATATCCAAATTAGTGATAGCTCAAAAGCTAATTTCACTCTTACAAAACACAATGACAACGTTAATGTCTTTTCAAAAGACTACGAGTACAATATACAACATTAATATTGACCATCCAATGATGTCAAATATTCGCTTCAGTAACACAATAAATCGTATGCACAAAATTGCAATACCTCAATTCAGCTTTCCAAAGCTGTCAAGAATTAATCCCAAACGTAATTAAACACAAAACCATTCAAAAATTGCTCTGAAAATATCATGCCCTATCATAGACGAATATAGAAGTGCCACAGATTACTTCTTTTCTAACTTCACTAAACACAAAGCAACAATTTATTAGATAAATTGTATTATCTATTTCCATAAATTATCGTCATTTAAGTCTACGACAAATTCTGTTATACTAGTTTGAACTGTTAAATTTAGTTCACAATTCCAATATACTTATATATATTTATTTCCATAAAGACTTATATATGAGAGAAAAAATTGTAAATAGACACTAGTAAAATAGTCGTTTCAGTTTCGCCTATCCAAACTCGAAAAATGGCTCAACTACTCAGAAGAAAACACGTGAGACTTACACCATGGAAAGGAGTCTATTATCATATCAATAGATACACGCAAACCATTAAATCAAACGATGATCTATCCAAGAGTCTTCCCAAAAACGAATTGAAATAACACAAGCAAAAAAACTGAACGAACTAAAAATTTCATTTAAAGAAAAATCTTTAATCAAAAAGAAATATGAAAGTAGGCTACAAATGCCTTGGCAATCAATTCACAATTGTTTTCGCTGGACGATTTCCATAATTCCATAACCATGGAAAATAACGATGAAAATGCACTATCATTTCTAAAAGAAAGAATTTCTACTAGAATGTCATAAGTCCATACGAATAGTATCACTGAAATATTTTTGGAATAGTTCAAGTGCACGAGTGTGTGGCCATCTTCTTCCTAATTGCTATTCTTATACAAAGATATCGTCGTCTTGGTCCTAATTATGCTGCAGATATCTTCTCAACAAAATTGAATGCTTGGTTTTATTTCCAAAATTTTCAAAACAAAAGCAACAAAGTAATGCTCTAAATAGCATCACGTTTACTGTTAACTACACAAAAATTACACTCTCCGACAGAAATGATAAAAAAGAACCAGATCTAGTCTTCGAATGAATTTCGTACTAATTAATAAAATATTGGTGAAAAGTATCGAACTAAAAGTGACAAGGTCTACTGTCTACAAGAGAAGAAAAGTTTTCCAGCTACCTTGGGCGAAGTTCTGGTTGAGATTGAAGAAAGTATAGGAATATACATTCCTTTCAGGAACTGAACCATCATCCCTGAGTAGTCCATGGCTGGAGCTGCAAGTCGCCGAACCAACTTCCTCCTAACTCGAAAACTACTGTCTACGAAACGGAGTTCCTGCATATTGCTTGTACAAGGCTCCCTCGACGTTATCAGTAAAGTAGTTTCGTTCATTTGGAGTTGTTTCTTCATTCTTGGCTACTTTAAAACCTCTGGATCAGAACTAACGTTCCCCAACGTTTCTTTCTCTTCATTGTAGTGTTAATAAGGATGTCACTCCAAATGATCAACTCTGCATCTGCATTACATTCCTGCACGATATGTTTAGCCCATCATTGCTACAACAACTAGGTTCTCACAATAAAATCCAGTCGTATTGTTCTTGATAATACTAATGCTTTCCTGCATTTCAAATATATACGTAGTAGATTTCCTCATCGAGGAGTCTGTATTAACAAGTCTATGCAATAGCTAAGCTCACTCGGGTATATTTAATCTCTGGGTTATGTCAAACACACCAGAAGTACGGACAACCGCATATTGCTATTGGCAATTCATCCGTTCGATCCGCGCCGCGAGTAGAGGACACTCGTATTACTGCGTGATAAACGGAACTTTCTTACTACAGCGATAACATGTTCACTGCATATGTCACTGAACTCAAGTGTCTGTCGTTTCAAAACTGCTCATCCACGTCTCAGCTGGCAATCTACCCAAGATGCATCACTCCTGTATCGAGGTGGACAATCGAACCCAGTCGATTATCATATCATATATGTATCAAATAGTTGCAGGACCAAGTCAGTGAGCATGACCTGTGCACGTGATCAAGAGCGTGGCGGGATTGTCTATCCATCTCCTTAGTGAATAACAAGCGTACTGCGTCTCAAGCCTGCAGTCAAACTAATGCCAAGCAATAATTTCAAAATACGTCTCGCTGTCGTATCAGGGTTCAAGTAAATAGCAAAATACTGTCTCAGTACCTACTGTAAGGCCACGGCCGCCTCCTTCCCTCTTCCTAGCCTATCCATCCCAATCTCCCATCCCTTCCCATCCCTTATTAGGCCCCTGTTCACTTTGCAGGTGAGGCCGCCTGGGCGAAGTGCTGATCACATCTCCCCAGTTGTATCCCTCCCGACCAGATGTTCCAAGCTCCAGGACACTGCCCATAGAGGCGGTAGTGGTGAGTTCCCTCGCTGAGTCTTTGGGAACCACCAACCTAGAGGGTAAATTGACTAAATAAAAATAAAAAAGTATTATTATTATTATTATTATTATTATTATTATTATTATTATTTATTTTGCGCATGCGCTTACACATTCTCAGCATATTTGCTGGAAAGAAAACATTTACAATCCCAGATACCGCATATCACAATGAGCAAATTCTTGGTGACTGCATTCAGTAGTAGCTTTACACTTTTACCCCACTCCTTCAGGCCTGATTGCCCAAGAACAGCCTTACTACGCGACACGTAGAAAGTATGACTGTTTTCTGCATCAATTTGAAATGGTCTGGGTCTAATTTCAACTCTGTGAGCGATTCCTAAGTTGTTGGGAATCACGCCAGTGCTGGAGATGATAATAGGAACTGTCCTCACTTGTGCCATGTGCCATTGCTTCCTTGTGAGTTCAGAGAGCTCTGTATATTTTGACAGCTTTTCAACATGCTTTGTTAGCACGTTGCCACTGTTTGGGATTGCCACATCTATGAAGGTGGTGTGCGTCATGCATTTGTCAACAAGAACCAAATCAGGTCTGTTGTGCACAGCTGACTGGTCTGTAAATACAGTACGATGCCAGTACAACGTAAAGCTGTCATTTTCCTGTACACTTTCAGGAGCATATTTATAGTACGGCACTTTCTCTTGGCTCAGCAGTTGAAGGTGTATAGCCAATTCTTGATGAACTATCTTGGCAACAAATTCATGTCTCTTCCTATATTCTGTCCCTGCAAAATGGCGAAAACCTGATATAATATGCTGAACAGTCTCAGATGTTGGGCAACCGTATCTGCAATGGTCATCTTGCACAGACGCATCCTTGATAATGTACTTTAGGTAGTTCCTCGTGGGGACAACCTGGTCCTGAATAGCCATCATAAAGCCTTCTGTTTAAGGAAACATCTGCCCAGAGATCAACCAAAGGTATTATTATTATTATTATTATTATTATTATTATTATTATTATTATTATTGAAGCCTCCGTGGCTTAGGCGGCAGCACGCCGGCCTCTCACCGCTGGGTCCGTGGTTCAAATCCCGGTCACTCCATGTGAGATCTGTGCTGGACAAAACGGAGGCAGACAGGTTTTTCTCCGGGTACTCTGGTTTTCCCTGTCATAATTTCATTCCAGCAACATTCTCCACTATCATTTCATTTCATCTGTCATTCATTTAATCATTGCCCCATTGCGTCAGGCCTCGGCAGCCGGCACAGTTCATATCCTCGCCACTAGATGGGGGCTTCATTCATTCCATTCCTGACCCGGTCGATGACTGGAAACAGGCTGTGGATTTTCATTTCATTATTATTATTATTTTCGGTTTATACAGAACATATAACACATTTCTGGTATATTACAACGTAACTATACGGGCTTCAGTGAACCAAAATATAGCTACGGAAACAGCAACTTCTAAGCTAGAATTTCGCTACCCATGAACTTCCGAACGATTCTGGTTGTCGATAGAACTACTGCCTTCTGCATTAGTTTGTAGAGCCCAGTATCCAGATCCAGTTCTTTAAGGCCTTGGAGCAAGGTACTTGGGATCACGCCCGTACTCGAGACAATGATAGGTATGGTCTTCACTCGCTCTACATGCCATTGTCTTTTGATAGGGTCGACCAACTCGCTGTATTTGCTGATCTTTTCAATGTGTTTTGACTGGAGATTCTTGTTGTTAGGAATCGCAACATCAATCAATGTAGTTTGCTTGGTTTTCTTGTTTACAACCACCAGATCCGGACTGTTGTGTGATACCGATTGATCAGTCAAAATAGTTCGGTCCCAATACAGTTTGTATTCATTGTTTTCAAGAACACACTCTGGCTGATATTGGTGGTACGGAACTTTCTTTCCTTTCAAAAGCTGAAACTTATCAGCCAACTCCTGATGCAAGATTTTAGCAACTGCATCATGCCTTTGTTTGTGCTCTGTTGCCAGGAAATATCTACATGCAGATGTAATATGCTGTATTGTTTCTGACTGTTGACATCCGTAGCGGCACTTATCATCTGGTACAGCGGGATCTTTTACAATGAACTTGAGGTAGTTCCTTGTAGGGATGACTTGGTCTTGAATTGCTAGCATAAAACCTTCAGTTTCTGGAAAGATCTGTCCTGAAGTGAGCCAGTAGTTTGACGCATTTATATCAACATTTGCTTGACTCACCTCATTTGGATGTCTTCCGTGCAAAGGTTTTGCTTTCCATGCTTCCATCTTCTGAATGTCAGTATGTAGGAGGTGTTGAATCTCTTGCTGACACAAGACCAGTGGCGTTGATCTGTCCGCCTCACTGATGGCTCTGTGAAGTACAGATGACCTCGCTTCTGCATAGAAGTACTCCCTAAGGCTGACTATCTGCCGTTTCATCTGATTATCAATGTCAACGAACCCACGTCCACCTAGGCTTCTGGGTAGAGTCAATCGCTCTATTGAAGATCGTGGGTGGTGTTTCCTTCCTTTTGTGAGCATCGTTCTCATTTTTCGTTCAAGTCCTTCGATGTCCGTTTTGCACCATTTGATTATGCCAAAGGAGTAGCTCAGCACAGGTACAGCATACGTGTTAACAGCTTTCACTAAGTTTTTGCTGTTCAAGTGCGTTTTTATAATTTGTTTTAATCTTTTGACAAATTCACAGGACAGATCTTTCTTTATTGACACATGGTCAATATGCTTAGCTTGTTTTACTCCTATTATTATTATTATTATTATTATTATTATTATTATTATTACGACTGATATCCTTTCAGTATTTCTGGTCACGTGGCACATAAATCAGGCGACACCTTGAAACTGCCGACTGGTTTGCTTGCATTCAGCGAACTTATTTTAAGGTAATGTAATTACATAACACGAATGAAGATGTCGAATTATACAATATAAGTGAGCCAGTAAATTGCAGCCCAGAGCGAATAAGTGGGGACCAATTTACTCCACGATAGCTCGAGTTCCATTTGATCTCAAATCATCACACTTGGGCTCTGCTACCGGGTGTTCCATCACAGTTGTTCGCTCGTCGTGAATATCCAGCCATCCATTGTAAGCAGAAGGCAGGTTATACCTAGGATCGAGTCTCCTCAAGTCTGTAAATACAAGGGCATTCGACAAGTAATGGCAACACTGCTATAGCATCACAATTAATTCAGGGTCATCGGAGAATAATGCATAGATTTTAAATAATCGCTATAAAAATCTATTAAAGGTAATGTAATGGTTTGGGCCTTAAAATACCTAAGTAGGTTGGGTTGGTTGGTTCTTCAGTTTAGGGGCTGCGACAACGCGGTCTTGTAGCCCCGTGTACTTTGGGTGTGTGTAGAATATGTCTGATAACCGGTGTTAATTGTGACGATCGTATTAGTGTGTGCTATCTGTTTTAATTCAAGTAAGGACTGCAGACAGTAATTTCAAGTGGTTCCTAATTTTGCTACCAAATGCTACCGTCCACGACACCTAGCTTGCGGACTTGGCTACTAGATGGCATCGCAGTCATCACCTGGCGGCGATCGTTGGAACTAATATTGCCTTATCAATTCTAACCTACAAATTTTAGCTCCACACAATTGTAGTTAGTGGAAGATTCTTTTTCATACCATAAATCTATGACATGGGACCACCGGTTTTACTTCCCCTTCGAAGGAAGGCACACTGAGGGATTTTTAACGTTCTTCCGACGACTTCAGCCGGGTGTGAACCCGCGACCTTGGGACTAGAAGCTTAACATGCTACCAACTGCGCCACCGAAGGCTCCTTTAGTAAGTGTGCTCCGTTCGTCGCTCTGCAGACATCTTATGTTGTCCACTTCGTGCGTTCTGGAGTAACAGTAGAAAGAAGAATTCAAGGACAATGGCTTATTTTACACAATAAATTACCAAATTTTTAAAATAATATTTTTGTTAATTCCGTTTGTTCAATAGTTGTTAGTTTTACACTAAACAAAGATCTAACCCCTCTAACTCACCTGGTAACAATAAATATTAAATATTATTGTCTGATTTTGTACAGGGTGTTCAAAAACAAGATTACAGAAAACAATCCCGCAAGTTAAGAGTTTAGAGATTCTGGTCCACTTTTCTCAGCAACTACTTAAGTTACATGTCTGATCTTTTGTAATGTGTTGGTAACTATGTAGTTTTATAGAATGAACCAAAATATATTTAAAATAATCTTTGTCTTTTCAAATTATAAATTAAAAAATCATACATTTTAATAGGCAAAAATATTTTTTGAGTTTGTTAATTTTTAAACGGCTCAAAATAATTATTCTAGAAAATACAATCAGTTCATTTTGTCAAGCCACATGTTCTTTACATTCCAATAAAAAATTAAGTATCCTTGACTAGAAAGTTTCAAGAAAAGTGTACCAAACTTAAGGAAATATAATACTAGAATTGTTTTCTGTGGTGAAATAAGCCATCGTCACAACACAACCCAGTGTTCTTAGTCTGGGGGGGCAGGAAATGGGGGCTTCTCTGCCAATCCAACCGTTTGGAAAGCGTGCGTCGAGTGTATCGCGTACTGAGAGAAGGTAGCGAGGCGGAGCCCCATTTTGCATAAAAGTGACACGCAGTCCAGTCAATTAGGGGCAGATGACCTCGTAGTTCCGCCCCTTAAAACAACAATAACTAACTAACTAACTAACTAACTAGTCCAGTCAATTTTCCGATATCTTCTATTTGAGCGAACACAAACTGGGCAAGCATGTCGAGGTAAATTATGTTTGTAATAGTTTTCTTTTTCTTTTCAGAGAAAAAGATAGATCCAATAACTTTGTCATGAAGTAACCAGCACCAAACATTGATTTTGGGAGAATCAGGAACATACTCGTGGATTTCGTTAGGAAACTACATATTAAGATCACGCTAATGCATTAAACAGAACTTGCGCTAAAATGTTACCACACAATGAATAAACCACTCATTTAACATAAAAGGTTTCGATGTTTCAATTTTTCTCTTTTAAATCTAGGCATTATTTTTCGATGATCATGTATTATTTGCTAATTTTGACATTACGAACTTCATTTATAGTCTCCTGCCATGTCAACAATACCTTGCCAAATCCTTGGAAGACGACTATCTGCAACACCATTTCTGGATATACCGTATCTCTCACTGATCGATCTAGAGCTCTCTGGATGTCAACTCTTGATTGAAATTGAACGCCTCGTAGAGGTTCTTTGATCTATGAGAATAAATCGTAATCACAAGGGCTCATATCAGGTGAATTTGTTAATGTTCGAGTAGCCTACTTCCCAGTTCCACCTTGTAAACAAATTCCTCACTGTTGCTCATGATCGCATGATTAACGGTCACGTAAAACTAAAAGCTTCCTTCATTTGCCTTATCAATCGCTAATCAAACATTGTATCCACAGCCGACTTGATCTGCCACTTATTGCATTTCTATACAGCTTTGTCTATCGCTAATCAAACACTGTATCCACAGCCGACTTGATCTGCCACTTACCGCATTTCTATACAGCTTTGTCTATCGCTATTCAAACACTGCATCCACAGCTGACTTGATCTGTCAATTATCGCATTTCTATACAGCTTTGTCTATCGCTAATCAAACACTGCATCCACAGCTGACTTGATCTGCCACTTATCGCATTTCTATACAGCTTTGTCTATCGCTAATCAAACACTGCATCCACAGCTGACTTGATCTGCCACTTATCGCATTTCTATACAGCTTTGTCAATCGCTAATCAAACACTGCATCCACAGCTGACTTGATCTGCCACTTATTGCATTTCTATACAGCTTTGTCTATCGCTAATCAAACACTGCATCCACAGCCAACTTGATCTGCCACTTACCGCATTTCTATACAGCTTTGTCTATCGCTAATCAAACACTGCATCCACAGCTGACTTGATCTGTCAATTATCGCATTTCTATACAGCTTTGTCTATCGCTAATCAAACACTGCATCCACAGCTGACTTGATCTGCCACTTATCGCATTTATATACAGCTTTGTCTATCGCTAATCAAACACTGCATCCACAGCTGACTTGATCTGCCACTTATCGCATTTCTATACAGCTTTGTCTATCGCTAATCAAACACTGCATCCACAGCCGACTTGATCTGCCACTTATCGCATTTCTATACAGCTTTTTCTATCGCTAATCAAACACTGCATCCACAGCCGACTTGATCTGCCACTTATCGCATTTCTATACAGCTTTGTCTATCGCTAATCAAACACTGCATCCACAGCCAACTTGATCTGCCACTTACCGCATTTCTATACAGCTTTGTATATCGCTAATCAAACACTGCATCCACAGCTGACTTGATCTGTCAATTATCGCATTTCTATACAGCTTTCTCTATCGCTAATCAAACACTGCATCCACAGCTGACTTGATCTGCCACTTGTCGCATTTCTATACAGCTTTGTCTATCGCTAATCAAACACTGCATCCACAGCTGACTTGATCTGCCACTTATCGCATTTCTATACAGCTTTGTCTATCGCTAATCAAACACTGCATCCACAGCTGACTTGATCTGCCACTTATCGCATTTCTATACAGCTTTGTCTATCGCTAATCAAACACTGCATCCACAGCCGACTTGATCTGCCACTTATCGCATTTCTATGCAGCTTTGTCTATCGCTAATCAAACACTGCATCCACAGCCAACTTGAGCTGCCACTTATTGCATTTCTATACAGCTTTGTCTATCACTAATCAAACACTGCATCCACAGCTGACTTGATCTGCCACTTATCGCATTTCTATGCAGCTTTGTCTATCGCTAATCAAACACTGCATCCACAGCCAACTTGATCTGCCACTTATTGCATTTCTATACAGCTTTGTCTATCGCTAATCAAACACCGTATCCACAGCCGACTTGATCTGTTTATGAACTAATGAGGGAGACCTACTTTATAGAGGATGTTAGACTACACCAGGATCTGGTTAACATTCGAGAAAAAAGAGAAAATGGAGATAGAAATGGAGTTGTACACCACCTCAGCAATGATAGATGACGGATGGAAGAAGGAATGCCAGTCCCAGAGACATGTTATCACAAGAACTGCAATACACAGATTCCGTCACAAGATATGCAATATCTAAACATACCATCAACCGACTGAAGATTGTCAATGTATGCTGTGCGGACAGACCTGTGACAAATATCTCATATTGACATGCGTAAAGAGGACAAAATCGCTTACAGAATATAGCAAAGAATAATCTGTTCCTTTAGATGTGCTTCAATATGTGTAAATTAATGCTCCACTCGAGCGCACTTTCTTTGTTAATAATATAGCTTTGTCAATCGCTAATCAAAGGCTGTTTCCACAGCCGACTCCACTCTCTCTTATAAAGCGGATGACGTGATCAGCAGCCATCGCTTCATCAACTATAGGCCAAGTAATATGAGATTTTTAACAAATCCAAATATTCCGGTTGTAACACCTCACTAGTGAGAATCAAGCCCTCAATTTTAGTCATAAGTCGGACACTCGAGAGAGAAGTATTTTGAGCTCTATTTTACTTGTCTAAGCAATAAAGTTAAATCTGAAATGACAACAGTTCACGTACAAACGAACCGTGCGAAACTCAGGATTTAGACCTTGCCACGTGTGGCCATTTTCAAGGTACAGCTGCAGTTGTGTGACCTCCCTGCTCCGTGATATCCGTACTGCATCACTGCGAGCAAGGAGATCTATGTAATACCTGCGGCGATATGATAACTCAGCACTTGATCCAGTACCGCCTCCGTAGCATTACCCGCTGGAGCACAGCGTAGCGGATAGGCCTGCAACTAACATAACAGTGCTTACAGGGACCATTCCAGTTTCTTCCGAACTGATTTACTTCATGTAACTAAGCGCTACAAAAGAAAAGAAAATGACGAGCCTTTCAGTAGTCGCATATGATGTGTAACATGTGACATGTTATCCTACTATGTGTCTGCAGGGAGCGCAAATCCCTTGTTAACAGTGAACTCGGTTGGTCATTGAAATAACTACTTGTAAAACTCCAGTGCCAAATCCTTTCAGCAAATATGATATAATGAATATTTTCACACCAAAGAACGACAACTTGAAGATGATTTATTGTAGGAATATCTTTAATGGGGCCTCCAAACCTTGAAGTAAACCGTGTGCCATATGCATTTCACATAGTGCTGTATTTTGGCCGACAGTACCTCGAATGCTTGCATTAAATAAGAATACAGCAAAGGTATGAAGATTTAATAAATCATAATTGTTTTCAGAAAATATGATATAATGAATATTTTCGCACCAAAGAACGACAATTTGAAGATGATTTATTGTAGTAATATCTTTAATGGGGCCTCCAAACCTTGAACTAAATCGTATGCGATATACATTCCACATAGCCACATGGCCGACAGTACAGTACGTCGTTGTTCCTATCTTCACCACCGCGCGCGCTCATTGTTTCCGTCCCTTTTCCAAAATCACCCCCACAAAGAATATACAGCAATCGAGTGGAAAGATGTTACACATGTGATATTTGTAACGGGCAGGAAAAGCGAGGAACTGAGTGGTAAAGTTAAATGAGCACGTAAGTGTAATTCAAGAAGGAACTATTTCCCATTCATGTTGTTTCTGCCCAATAAGGAACTAGTTTGAAATCGCGTTATTTCTGTCCAAGAAGGAACTAGTTCCAATTCACATATTCGGTAGAGTACTTTAATGATGTTTTATCTGATGTCCGCATCGCACGCAGGACATGTGAAGGAGGACCTTAATGCGAAACTCCATCACCACTATTTAATTATTCCTTTAATTGGCACACAACACATTTAGGATGACGTCAAGGACACTCGTGGCCTCGGCTGCCACTCATGTGTTATCTTAATGATATATTAACGTAGTGCACGCACTGCAGAGTGCGTTGGTAAGTTCGCAAGTCAATTAGCGACTGCAAGGCAGTGTTACCAACCATACGGTAATCCTCTTGCGATGATACGAGTAACATAAATATTTAAATTAAGGTATTTTTCGTGTGTTTTTATTAATCACGTTGAATGTGATTTCATTTCTTCCCTTTCCCCCACCCTCTCTTGGTAACCGACAGTAGTGGCTACGCGGGCTAAAGCGCTGCGTTAGGTCAAGGGGCCAAGCTCTCTGCTGACTCGGTAGACGCGTGGGTTCGAGCCCCACCGTCGGCTGTCCTTGAAATGGTTTTCCGTGGTTTTCCATTTTCAACACCAGGCAAATGCTGGGACAGTACCTTCTGACAGGCCACGGCCACTTCCTTCCACATCCTTGCCCTGTTTCATTCATCTTCATCCATTCCATCTCTCATCCCGACGCGCAGGTCGCCCACGGGCGTCGACTAGAAAGACCTGCACTCGGCCTCTCAGGAGGCTACACGACAAATAAAAACCTCTCTTGGTCAATTTGCCAACTCAAATTTGGCCATGTTGCTACATTCTTGTTAAAGCTCTACCCACAATGCGCTGTCGGCAGACCACAGACGGCAGTTGAAGTCAGACCCGTGCTCTCTTCACTACTGTGAAGTTGTATGTCGGTAGTAGATAGTTGACAATCGGCAGCGTGTAGTCGGCTGTCGCCAATTTTATCTTCGACAGCCAACTGCATATTTGAGAGCCAATGAGAAAAGATCACAAGATGGCGTCACTTTGTCGTCATCAGCTGTGTAGTTGACTAGTTGTATGTATTCGCGGTATATTCTTCGCATAATTACAGTATATAAAAATATGATGACTGGGATAGAAGATATATTAATTGATCTTGTGAGGGAACGCCGTTGGATGTATGACATGAGTGAGCCCAAGTATCTAAAAGGAAACTGTTCATTGATTATAATGTTTTCCTTTGTAGCGAATGTAATGCAGCGGAAGGTAACGCTGAATGAGAGTTCATCGTACGATAACATTTTCTAAAGTAGGGCCTACCGGTACTGAAATTAGCCAAAATACATTTTCTAATGACGACAAATAAATTAGGAAATGATGTAGTAATAGATTGAACGTGTTGGGAGCCCTCGGGCGTTCAATCAAAAATGACCAGCTACACAAAAACAATTCTGTTCAAAATCAGTAGGCCTAATTCAGAGTTGGATTTGTTATTAATTATTTACAAGAGGAGATACTGGATGTACGAGTATTTTTCCTCAATTTTAACAATACTCTACCAGGGCAGCAATAAAAATAAACCGTACCGCTCCCAATGCTCCTTGACCGCTCCAAATCGTCCATCTTTGCAAATTTTAGGTTAGGTTGTCGACAATTGACAACCTTCTCAAGGAATAAATGAAAGTCAAGTTATTATTTACTCCTAGCATTTTAACGACTGCGCATTGTGGGTAGACCTTAAGAGTCTGTTGTTGTTTGAGTCTTCAGCCCTCCATGCTTCCCTGTTCTGAGCTAATCGTTTCATCTTTACATAGCTACCACGTTCTTCATCTGAGGTAATCTGTTTAACATATTCTAATCTTGGTTTACCCCTACAGTTCTTCTCCTCAACCCTTCCTTCCATAACTATATTGATATTCCTGGGTGTATTAGTAAGCGTCCTTCCTACCAACCTATCTCTTCCCTTCATTAGGAGTAGCCAGAAACATCTTTCCTCACCCAATCGTCTTAATACCTCTCCATTTGAAACCTATTCACCCATCTGATCATCATCATTCTCTTGAAACACCACATTTCAAACGCCTCAATTCTCCTCCTTCCTGCTGCACCAACAGACAAAGGTTTTCAATATTGATTTTCTACTACCTAAATTTATATTCGATGTCAACAGATTCCTTTTCTGTAGAAGTGCTTTCCTTGCCTGGGCTAACCTACTTTTTATAACTTGTCCATCACTGGTTATTTTGCTTCCTAAGTAACAGAAGTCTCCTACCTCCTTAGCTTTTCACCTGCCAATTTGACGTCCAATATTTGTGTATTACTTTTTTTAATTTTCACGATTTCTTTTTCTTTTTGTCGTGTGGCCTCCTGAGAGGCCGAGTGCAGGTCTTTCTAGTCGACGCCCGTGGATGACCTGCGCGTCGGGATGAGAGATGGAATGGGAATGAATGAAACTGGGCAAGGATGTGGAAGGAAGCGGCCGTGGCCTATCAAAAGGTACCGTCCCGGCATTTGCCTAGCTTTGAAAATGGGGAAACCATTTCAAGGACTGTCGAACCCACGCTTCTACTGAGTCAGCAGAGTGCTTGGCCCCATGACCTAGCGCTGCGCTTTAGCCAGCGTAGCCACTACTGTCATCATGAATTCTTTCCTTAAGACGGAGTCCATACCATTCAAATCCTCGGGCGTGTCGGCCAAGATGACGATGTCATCAGCAAATCTCAGAGTTGAAATTATTTCTCCTTAATCTTAACTCCTACTTTAAATTTTTCTCCAATTTCCATCATTGCTTGTTCAATGTATAGATTGAAAAGTATGGGTGAAAAGTCGCAGCCTTGCCTTAAACCTTTCTGAATACAAGAAATGGTAAATTTCTAATCTAATCGACCGGATATGGTTGAGTCTCCGGTGAATAATCATTAGTTTACCGCGTATCGTCATGACGGCCCCTCGTACGCAAGTGAAAAGGTACACAAGCTAAATACAGTATATAGCGCTCCGGAATGTTGGAAACATTTCCTAGCAATGTCCTCATTGTGTCAAAAGTTCAAGGGCTAAAGGGCCCGGAAAGGTTTCAAATTGTGAGTCATGGAGAGCTCTATAAAACTAAAAAACTAAATTTCGAAAATCACTTCCGGCCTAAATGGAGTTTCGGAAAAACAGCCTAAAATCGCATGTGTCTTTACCAGTTTTCTTTTCGATTCAAATCCTAACCACATTAACTTATTTACATAAATATTTATATAATGTGTTCTTTGGTTCAATACTCGCAGGATATTATTGATTTTTTGAAAAATCTTCGCACCAGTAGTAGTTCTAAGGGATTAAATGAAACTCTGCATTGACTCTCACTACTGCTCGTAGTGGTAGGAAAGGCAAACTGCTAATCTAATGGACCGGATATGGTTGAGTTTCCAGTCAACAATCATCAGTGTACCACGTGTCATCATACCGGCACCTCGTAAGTGTGCCCTTGACGTTTGGAAAAGTGGAGAAACGACGAAAATCATTTATAAAAGCACCAACAATAAGATTCAGTGTGGAACCGGGTTCGAGTTGTGACATTATAGAATTGAAGCGGCTTTTGGTGGCGTAGTTGCTAGCAATGCTGAGTTTCTATGCCCAAGGTCGCGGGTTGTAACCCGCCGAAATCGTCTGATTTTTTAAGATCGTTAAAAATGCCTCCGTATGCCTTTCTTCGGAAGGCAACTAAGCCGGTGGGTCCATGTCATAGATTAATGACATGTAAAAGAACCTTCCACGAACTACAATTGTGTGAAGCACAATTTGTAGTTTAGATTTGATTAATGATCTATAAGTTTCAACGTTCGCCGCCAAGTGGCGTTGACGGTAGCATTTGGTAGCAAAATTAGGAACTACTTGAAATAGATCGTCTGCAGTCCTTACCTGACTTACAGATAACACACACTAATACACCCATCACAATTAACACCGGTTATCAGACAGATTTTTAGCCTACTTTTCACATTTTGCAAAAATGAGGAAAAAGTACACTTATGAGATCGGGCAAATGTGTGTCTGTCTGTCTGTTTGTCCTTCTGTCTGTCTGTCTGGCTGTGTGTGTGTGTGTCCCCCCCCCCTATCAACTCCTAAACGGCTGCAGCAATCGAAACAAAATTTGGTAGGAATAAAGATCTATACCTGAATATCTCACGGCCGTATTGGAAAATGATGTCAGTGCTACCAACTGCTGAAAAATCGCAATTGAAATTTGAGCTCCATGTTGGATATCTTGGAAGGTATGAATGGAAGCTATTTCAAAATTGGCACACGTATAGATAATAATATTGCAGTTTAATTTCCAGGAGGCCATACATAGCAGTGTTGCCAAAATGATTATAAGCCTGCTGATAGGTCCAAATTTTAAATGCATATAACTTCTACACTATCAATTGGATTTCAACCAAATTTCGTATGTGCTATGTGTACATAAACAGATATGACTGAGCGTCTTCTAAAGAGCCACCAGGGCTGCCAACTGTTAATAAATGCTCTCAATTTATTTTTATTTTATCCAAATACCCATATATCAGAAAGTATACAAGCTGACAGCTTTAAACTATGCACACGTATAGTACCCGACATTCTAGATTAATGTGGAGTAACTAATGGACCTCAGTACTACCAACATGATTCTAAGCCTGCTGATTGGTCCAATTTTAAAATACATGTAACTTCAATATAAATAAATGGATTTCATCCAAAATTGGCACAACAATAGATCATAATAGTTCAGATTATTTCCGACCAATACATGCATGACATTGTTGCCAACATGATTTTACGCACGCTGTTAGATCCAATGTTTAACTGCATGTAACGTCGATGCTATCCATTGGACTTCAGCCAAATTTTGTATTCTGTACCTTAAGAGATGGAACTAAGAATATATTCTGTCACCAGGGCTGCCAACTGTAGTGCTCTATTAGGCTACATTATGCCAGTTATATTTCGAACTAATAAGAAATTTCGTTATTACCAACTCAATTTCGTCATTATTCTAATTAGGTCCATATAGATTAATCATTGGAATGATTCTTACATTTCGAGAAAAGTAGGCTCTTTAGTTCGTCACGGAACTTCTTGTTTATTTTATTTATCGTATGGCTTTTAGTGCCGGGAGTGTCCGAGGACATGTTCGGCTCGCCTGAGTCTGTAGCTGCTTCCAGCGGACACCCTTATTAGGGTGAGCTACAAGTTCCGTTCAATTTCTAGTAGTTCCAACTCTCGCTACCAGACATCAATGATACCTAGTGGTGAATGATGGAACTTTGATAGAGCGTTCCAACGAAATCTAACCTAACAATTTAGCTTTACACAAGTTTAGTCTGTGAAAGGATCTTTTACATGCCATAAATCTATGACATGGGACCGCTGGCTTTACTTCCTCTCCGAAGGATTTTTAACGCTCTTAAAATGTCCGACGGCTTCGGCCGGGTTTGAACCCGGTAACTTGGGAACTTCAGTTCGGCATGCTACCAACTACGCCACCGAAGCCACTATCAGACACACACACAAAGTACACGGGGCTACAAGACCGCGTTGGCGAAGCACCTAAACTGAGGAACCAACCAACCTGCTGCAATGGAAATCTTTAAGTTAATTGCCTTTGACAATGAAATGTTGTTTCGGAATTCCATTTTGGCACGTGTTATTGTGTGTTTAGGTTTACTAAACAACTATTATCGTCTTATGAGGTTACACCCTGTTGATCATCACAGGAAAGAAAAACAAATTAGTCTATTTTATAGTAATTTACAATCACCAACTGTTTAGATATGTCATTTCCACTAAATTACTTTATACTGTCAATTTAAGGCCCATAATTGTTACAAATCTGATTTTGAAGAATTTTGATATAATTTTTCTTAATTTTTTCAAAAGTAAAATCCAAGTATAATACAGGGTGCTTCAGCAAGAATGGTAATTTTTTTAGGAGGTGGTTATATAGATCAATTGCAATAAAAAATATCCATGTAGCATGTGTCCCATCTGTACTGCGTACAGAGATTCAGCTCGTAGTATTTACCCCAAACTAATGTAGAGCCAAGGCAAATGGGGACGCTCAAAGATGATCTTCAAAAATTCCACCACCAATGCAATTTGCACTTCTCTTGATAACACCCCGTGTAGCAATCCGGAGGGCGTCTTTGATGAGGGCTGCACTATGCATGATCCGAACCACCAACTTGGCTCGTGGGTTAACTTTTTCCTTGTAGAATTCGCCTTTCAACCATCCTCACAGGCAAAAATCGAAAGGGATAAGGTCCGGAGACCTTGGTGGCCAAGAAACGTGCCCATAGCAACCGGTGTGCCATCACACGAAACGACAACTGCCCTGGTTACGTACCAACATCTTTATCTCGGTATGCAATAGAAATGGAACACGTGTTAGTTAGTTAGTTATTGTTGTTTTAAGGGGCGGAACTACGAGGTCATCTGCCCCTCTTAACACAGATTAAAGAATACAGTGAAACCCCTCAAATCCGAACCCCGGAAATCCGAAATCCCGGGTAATCCGAACGACTTCTTTCCGACAATTTGAAGTTAGAAAAACGCACGCAAAAAAGAGAAAATTATTTAGTCATAAAACAATTATATATTCGACATTATAACCTTAATTTACATAATTATTTGAGAAATTAACAAAGAAGTACAGTTAACATACCTGACAAACACGCTACAAACTCATCTCATCCAACATTGAAAAACGGAATAGTTGGTTATTGTAATTCCGTAGACAATGAAGTGACTATAGAAACACACAAAATATCACGTAATCTTTCACTAGAAATCAGTTATCTTCAATTGTCGAAGTCCCGCGGTGGCAATTGAGCGCCAGCCTCACATGAACATAACATCGAAGCACAATGCAGATGCAGACGATCAAGAGCAGATGCAGCTTCAGTATAACTCACATTGTCGAAGTTTCTTCATCCTCACTGTCACTAGCCTATCTCGCTCAACGTACAGTCCGATACCGTAACGAGGACTGGTTATTAGGGTAGGTTATGCAAATTTTTCGGATAATCCGAACAAATTGAAATCCGAACAGGCAACAGCCCCAATTACTTCGGATTTGAGGGGTTTCACTGTACACATTTTGAATTGAATTTAAAATTTTGAGGTGGACATCTAAATTTAAAAAGACCAAAAATTAATATAAAAAACAATTAAATAAAAATAAAAATTATAAAAATAAACAAAAATTACGGAAAAAACAAAACATTATCATTCAAAAACGAACAAGTCGTTGAGTCAATGTTCACTGGAGAATTTAGATTGCTGGCCCTAACCCACTCTCACTTATAAAGCGGATAACGCGATCAGCAGCCACCGCGTTATCGGTAATATAAGTTTGAGTGTCATCTGCAAACCAAGGTTTCTTCGTAAGTCAGCAAGATCCACACACTCGGTGAAAATGTGGGCCACGGTAAATACGGCTCCACAGGTACAAAGTGGGGGGTCTTCCCTTCTCATTAGGTACGAGTGGGTGGATCTTGTATGACCTATCCTTAGCCTACACAAAATGACGGACTCTCTCCGGGCCCGGAAGGAGCTCCGCCACACGCGAGTAGTTCCCTTGATCGCTCTCAGTTTACTGGGCAGTGGGACGAACACGTGTTATATGGATTTTTAGCCTACTTTTCACATTTTGCAAAAATTAGGAAAAAGTAGACTTATGAGATCAATCCGGTAAAATGTGTGTCTGTCTGTCTGTCTGTCCTTCTGTCTGTCTGTCTGGCTGTGTGTGCGTCCCCCCCCCCCCCGATCAACTCCTAAATGACTGCAGCAATCGAAACCAAATTTAGTACGACTAAAGATCTATACCGGAATATCTCAAACCCATATTTAAAAATTATGTCAGTGCTACCAACTGCAGAAAAAACGCACTAGAAATTTGAGCTCCATGTTGGATATCATGGAAGGTATACATGGGAGCTATTCCAAAATCGGCACACATGTAGATAATACTATTTCAGTTTAATTCCCAGGAGGCCATACATGACAGTGTTGCCAAAATAATTTTAAGCCTTCTGATAGGTCCAATATTTAAATACATATTACTTATACATTATTAATTGTATGGCAACCACATTTTGTATGTAATATGTGTACATAAACAGATATGACTGAGTGTATTCTCAACAGCCACCAGGGCTGCCAACTGTTAATAATTGCTCTCTCTATTTTCTTCATCCAAATACCAATATATCTGAAAGTATGCAAGCCGACGGCCTTAAACTAGGCACATGTATAGTACCTGTCATTTTAGATTAATTTGGAGTAACTTATATACTTCAGTTCTACCAACATGATACTAAGCCTGCTGATAAGACCAATTTTTAAATACATGTAACTTCTATACTATCAGTTGGATTTCAACCAAATTTCGTATGTCCTATGTGTAACATAACAGATATGACTATAAGTATTCTTAATAGCAATCAGGGCTGCCAACTGTTTATAAATGCTGTCTATATTTTTTTTTACCCTAATATCAATATATCAGAAAGTACGCAAGCCAACAGCTCTATACTTTGCACACGTATTGCACCTGAAACTCTAGATTAATTTGGAGTAATTAATATAAGTCAGTGCTGCCAACATGATTCTATGCTTGCTGATAAGTCCAATTTTAAAATACATGTAACTTCTATTCTAACAAATGGATTTCATCCAAAATTGGCACATTAAGGTATCATAATATTTCCGATTACTTCTAACCAGCACACGCATGACATTGTTGCCAACATGCTTTTACGCGTGCTGATAGATCCAGTGTCTAACTGCATGTACTGTCCATTGGACTTCAACCAAAGTTTGTATTCTGTACCTTAAGAGATGGAACTAAAAATATATTCAGTCACCAGGGCTGCCAACTGTAGTGCTCTATTAGGCTAAATTATACCAGGAATATTTCGAACTAATTAGACATTTCGATATTACCAACTTAATGTCATCATTATTCTATATAGGTTCATATAATGTAGATTAATCATTGGCATGAAAAGTAGGCTCTTTAGTTCGTCACGGAACTTCTTGTTTTATTGCAATTCATCTGTACTACCACCTCCTGAAATATATACTATTCATCCTGAAACACTCAGTATACTCAAACTTTTGCTGGCAAATATAATAGGGTAATTTAAAAACAATTATTGAGGAGGGCTATAAATTGTAGGCCTATGTTCATTCCATTTTATTGACCTAAGGAGTGATTAATAAGGCTCGGATGTTTTGGGAAAATCATATTTTTTCTTCGCCTCTATTTACATGGCCGATTGGTTTCTGAAGCAAAAATAAGTGATTATCGTCACAATACAGTGGTTTTTACTTGCCATATAAATGCATATAAGGTGCGTTCAAAAAGTAACGAGCCGGACCTGCACTCGTGTGGATGGCCTTGCCTTTTTTGGGTGGTGGTGACCCTGGATGCTTCCACTGGAGGCTTTGTCGTTTGGATTCTGGCTCGAAGTGATCACACCATGACTCATCTCCAGCCACCACTCGTGCCAGGAACCCATTCCCTTCCCTCGCATAGCGCTGCAGATGACCAAGACAGTGGGCCGTTCGACATGCTTCCTGTTGTGGTTGAAGACTGTGGGGCACCCATTGGGCACACACTTTGCTCAAGTGCAGTCGTTCCTTCATGATGGTGTGCACACTTCCGATGGTCAATCCTACCACGGCGGCTATGGCGTTCACTGTCACTCGACGGTCCTGGGTAATGAGTGCATCAACCAGCTGGACGTTGTCATCGGTAATGCAGGGAGGTGCCCCAGACCGGGCATCATCGGCTAACGACACCCGTCCTTCCCTGAAGCGCTTGTGCCACGCCTTGACCCTTGCAAGGGACATGCAGTGTTCGCCGTACACTTGTGACATTCGGCGATGAATGTCTGTTCCCCCTACTCCTTTCACTATCAGAAACCGAACAACACCTCTTTGCTCTTCGTTTGACGCCTCCTTGTCACTTTTTGCAATGCGACTGGCAGCGTTGGACTATTGATGCATGCTGCTGCTCGCTTTGTATCGTCACGTGACGTGCACGTGTGCCCTCTAGCGACGGGCTGTGACCTTCCTCGCTCTGGTCGGAACCACACCTCGTTACACACGCCACGATTAGCCGATGTCGTCACCGGTTTGCGCATTCCAGCCTCCGGCTCGTTAATTTTTGAACGCACCTTATATTTTGAACATTCTTTTAACCATTAAGTCATATTTTGAGCATTTGTTGGTAAGAGCGTCATATTTCAGCAGATTGACGGCAGTTGTATGTGTGCAATCATCCTCAACTTACCGAACGGGAACCACACTTAAACATGTATATTCAGAACATTAATATGAAAATAGGAATAAGGATTTTTATTTTTATTTATTTAATAATTATTAGATACAACCACGAAAGGTCATTTTACACTAATATTTTAACAATTTCAAATAATATTAACAACAACAACAACAATAACAGGTAACAATTGGCAGTGATGGCAGCAAGGGATAAATCTCGGAAGGACGCAGGGAGTGATTGGGGGTAGTGGGTGATTAGGAGGGCGAGGGGTTAGGAATTCAGGATGAAAGGGATCTTTTAATGTTATGTTTGAATGTTCGATAGGGAGAGAATATGTCAATATTTGGAAGGGAGCTGCTAAGGGTAGGAAGAGCGCTTCTGTACTTCAAGACGTGGGCGAGGTATGTGGTGTAAATGGTTCTGACGTGTTGAGCGGGAGGGAACATAGGAGTGGGAAGTAGCTTAAGAGCATGTTACATTTTGTGTAACCATTCATAATTTTATGTAAGAAACACAGGTCAGTAAATTGTAAGCGGCTTCTCAGGTCGAGTACATTGAGCTGATTTAGAATATCGGATTTGGCAAAGTGCCTTAGTGAAGGATTGCGAGCTTTGACTATTGATATGAAGAAATTAAAGACACTGTTCAATTTAGAAAATTGGTATAGCCGAAGTAGACCAAATTGGAGAAGAGAAATCTAGGATAAGGAGAATAGATGTGGTGAAGTATAATTTAAGTGCAGTGAGGTCTTTAATTTCTGTGAATCTGTATATAATATCGAA
The DNA here is from genome assembly GCA_946902985.2 of Meconema thalassinum. Classification (NCBI taxonomy): domain Eukaryota; kingdom Metazoa; phylum Arthropoda; class Insecta; order Orthoptera; family Tettigoniidae; genus Meconema; species Meconema thalassinum. Next base: position 8,667,955 of record OX336400.1, read on the forward strand.
CGGATAGTAGCTTGAATTTATAATTTAAAAACGCACATATTTAAATCAGTCATATTTCGTCATTCATTTGCTTGCATATTGGGGCTATTTTAAGGTCTTAAACATCCGAGCCTTGGAAATAACATTATTAAACACCCAATGGTCTTTCTGCTAACCATTTGACTGTGAAACTTTCATGTCACAGTGTATATCGTATGTTATAGGCTTTCCAAAGTTTGTCTATACTCAGCTTATCGTGCTTAATGTACCGATTTTAGTCATGTTACCAACGGTACGTTGAGAAAATCAAGAAATATTAATGTGTTTGATTACTTTATTTTTTGGGTACTTTTTTCATCTTCGAGTAATTTAAATATTTGATTTCTTTTAGTAATCGACTGTTCCAAACACTCTAGTACTTCCAAAGTTGAAATGAATCGAACAACGAAAGTATTCGGACATCCTCATTGATCGAACTTTCGGATTCTTCAAACATACCAACAAATTATTGATTAGAATTTAGAATTGGGGAATATTGGAAGTAGTCGTGGATGGCATTCCCGTGGTTCTCCTACTTTATATTAAGAAGCCTTTGGTTGCAGTTTAATCTAGTGTTTGTGTACCCCTGCGCTCCAGATTCAAGGAGAATATTTGCGTTTCTCTGCTGATCTCAGTGGCTGATAAGTGGTTAGTTATCGCAAGATTTACTGTCGCTTCGTGATACACGGACCCGATTACCTTGTGGGTGGACATCCTTGATCTCCTTGGCACAATACTTCGTAGCGGTGCGTGTTAACCGGTTAGAGCAGTCACGGGCAATGTGCGGCCCTCGGGCCAAGTGTGGCCCTTGAGCTAGTCTAATGCGGCCCGCGACAGGGTGTCCAATTATACTACTGTTCTATTTCAATCTCATGGTGTTTATGTGTTTTGTGTAATATCTTTTTGTGCGAAAACAATCTCCACGACGAATTTGAATGAAGATTTCAGAACTTCAAAGTTATTGAACAGGACTTGGATGTTTTCAGCACGTCATTTAATGTTGACTGTGAAACAGTAAAGTCAGAGTTGCAGCTGGAACTGATTGAGTTGCAATGTATCAATGAATTGAAGCAACAATTCCTCAACGTTTCAAAAATTGAGTTCTACGAGGCCCTATCAAAGCCAAGCTTCCCAAACTTGAAATCTCATTCACAAAAGATAACTGACATGTTCACATCTTGCTATATCTGTGAACAGGTGTTTTCTACAATGAAGCTTCATAAAAATAGCGTCAGAAATAGATTGACAGACCACCATTTAGCTGCGCTACTAAGAATCAGCTCATCCCAGTCACTTACTCGTTCCTCTTCTAACAAATAATAAAGGTGTGTTCTTTTATCATTTTAAATGATCTTGTCGACTTTATCTGGGGTCTGGGGTCACGTTACGGTGACGGGACGAAATGTACCGAGAATGCACTGAGGTGTGTGACGTCATAGTACTGCTTGAGCTTCTTCCACTTCCTTTTTTTCGGATTTTGAGTTCACGCAGCATTTGTAGTGTTTAAAATGATATAAAGTCTAGTCTTTCAGACTGACTGTCAGTGTTTTTTCTTGTTAAGTTTTCTACCATTCTGGCCTTGTAGTTTTGTTTGATTTAACATTCATAAATCAAAAGTTTATAATCTATCTATAAACATGTGCTGTTCGTTTCTTCAGCCCGGCTAGATTATTCTGTATTGCATCTGGTCCTGCCCTTGTCTGCGTTATAGGATGTGGTCACAACCTGTCATAAGGACAATGTTGGGACCTTCACAGTTACTTTAGAGACATTTCTAGTGAGAGTTGATATATTAGCTTTCACGGCCAAGGAATTATAACTCAGCAATTTTTCTAGTTTTATGCCGTGTCTTGTGTGGGGTTTCGCTTAGGAACACCAAGATAGGCTCATCAGCGGACTCATGGTGTCAGTGCCTGGAACCCCACAGGAGTAGCGAACTGCACACTACCTCCCTTCTAATGAAGAGCACCTGCGCCTCTTTAGTGCGGGAGCTAAAAGCTGTAGCAGGCTTCCAAAAGATGTTCCTAGGCGAAAATTGCGAGTTCCAGTGAGAGCGGGCACATTTCTGAAAATCCAATAGAATTTCTGTTTCCCTTCGAACTATGGTGCAGGATAAATTTTAAAAATGGAAAGAAAATATTAAAAATTAATTAATGAAAATGATGACTACGGCGAAATTGGTGGAGGAGGTTCAAAAGGATACAGAAGAAATTAAAACAACACCTGAATTGATCCTCAACAGTAAGAAGTTCAGGACTCAAGTAGATAATCACAAATTTCTCGAAGAGCAACTGCAGAACAGGCACAAACCCGTAATATCTGAGGAGCGGAGGAAAATAAGGAGTGAACGAATGAAGAAGTTCTGAGAAGAAGACTAAGTTACACGCGGTCCACAGTTGGCCGAATTCGGGAGCTAGAGGAGGGAAATATATTTAAAAAATACGAAAAATATAAAAAACAATAAAATAAAATGTAAATAAATGTAAGAAATAAAAGTAAATAGTACATTATGCAACGAGCTATTAATGGCTATAATTAAGACTCGAGTATGTTTATAAAACGAGCGTATGCGAGTTTTATAATTTCCATACGAGTGTCTTAATTACCATTATAGGCGAGTTGCATACGACTGTTTATGTTCGACGATAATTATAACTTTATTATATGTTTTAACATAAATATTCATAAATATCTGTTGAGAGTCAGCCACTTGAATTTTGTAATTGGAGAGCGAGCGCTAAGTATGATATCTCCGTCTTTCAAGATCTTTGAACGACCGACGCATGCGCTCTGTGTGCTTGCAATGCCACATGCAGGCCATATGTTTACATCTGCCGCCCCTCGGTAATATTGTCACCGGAGTCGTTTCAAGACAATGCGCTGTGTAGAAATTAGGGTTGGTGATATTAAGGTATAGTGCTATTTCTTGTCTCATATTCGCCAGTTTATTTACGCGAACATATGGACGGTGCGTATTCCATGTCGGTAATTTAATATAGTTCGATGTTGTGTTTATGTCCGACATATTGGATTTTGAGCGCATGCGCGAAGGTGTCGTTACCTAATTGGTCAATGAACGAGCTCTGATTGGCTGAAGAAACTGTATCATAATGAAAAACAGTGTTATAATGACCATCATTATGATACAGTTTTCTCACACATAATAGTGAGGGTCGAACATAAATATAATTAACGTATAGATTTAAAATGACAATTATATATTAATACATAAATTAAAAGAAAGTAACAATAAACAATAATAATTAAAATGTAATAAACAAATAAAAGAAATTTTTGGAGAAAATAATTCGGTCCTATAAACGGTAAAGGTGCAGCGGCCATCCTGAGTGTCTTTCTCCTGGGGATTTGTTCACGCTCTCGTTAGGTACATTCTGGGATATTATTAATTTATTTATTTTTAATGCTTTCTTTCCTCCCTTCCTTCCTTCTTTCCTTCCTTCTTTCCTTCCTTCCTTCCTTCCTCCTTTCCTTCCTCCCTTCCTTCTTTCTTACCTTTTCTTCCTTCTTTCATTCCTCCCTTCCTTCCTTCTTTCTTACCTTTCCTTCCTTCTTTCCTCACTTCCTTCCTTCTTTCCTTCTTTCCTTCCTTCCTTTTTTTCTTCTTTCTTACCTTTCCTTCCTTCTTTCCTCACTTCCTTCCTTCCTTCCTTCCTTCCTTCCTTATTTCCTTCCTCCCTTCCTTCCTTCTTTCTTACCTTTTCTTCCTTCTTTCCTTCCTTCTTTCTTACCTTTCCTTCCTTCTTTCCTCACTTCCTTCCTTCCTTCCTTCCTTCCTTCCTTCCTTCTTTCCTTCCTTCCTTCTTTCCTCCCTCCCTTCCTTCCTTCTTTCTTACCTTTCCATCCTTCTTACCTTCCTCCCTTCCTTCCTTCTTTCTTACCTTTCCTTCCTTCTTTCCTCACTTCCTTCTTTCCTTCCTTCCTTCTTTCCTTCCTCCCTTCCTTCCTTCCTTATTTCTTACCTTTCCTTCCTTCTTTCCTTCCTCCCTTCCTTCCTTCCTTCTTTTTTACATTTCCTTCCTTCTTTCCTCACTTCCTTCCTTCTTTCCTTCCTCCCTTCCTTCCTTCTTTCTTACCTTTTCTTCCTTCTTTCCTTCCTCCCTTCCTTCCTTCCTTCTTTCTTACCTTTCCTTCTTTCCTTCCTCCCTTCCTTCCTTCCTCCTTTCTTACCTTTCCTTCTATCCTTCCTCCCTTTCTTCCTTCCTTCTTTTTTACCTTTCCTTCCTTCTTTCCTCACTTCCTTCCTTCCTTCTTTCTTACCTTTCCTTCTTTCCTTCCTCCCTTCCTTCCTTCTTTCTTACCTTTCCTTCCTTCTTTCCTCACTTCCTTCCTTCTTTCTTTCCTTTCCTCACTTCCTTCCTTCTTTCCTTCCTTCTTTCCTTCCTCCCTTCCTTCCTTCCTTCTTTCTTACCTTTCCTTCCTTCTTTCCTCACTTCCTTCTTTCCTTCCTTCCTTCTTTCCTTCCTCCCTTCCTTCCTTCTTTCTTACCTTTCCTTCCTTATTTCCTCACTTCCTTCCTTCCTTCTTTCTTTCCTTCCTTCCTTCCTTCCTTCTTTCTTTCCTTTCATCACTTCCTTCCTTCCTTCCTGCCTTCCTTTATAATAGGCATGGTATTGTACACATCTGTAGTTTGAGGAAAGCTTGGGAAAATCCCCACTCAGGATGGCCACAACAGGGCTGGAACCATTCCATTCGAAGAGCTCGTGTATTATTCAAATCCCTTTGTGCTGTGAGTTGGGAGGATTTTTAACCACTTTGATGTCGCTGTGAAGGCAACAAAACACATTACACGAGATTAGCATTCCGGTAATTCGCGGGCCGTTGTCATGGCAACAGTGCGCTCCCTCAGCCTCGTTCCAGGCTTCTAGTTCTACGTGCCAATTATTGTTTTAAGGGGTGGAACAACGAGGTCATCGACCTGAATTAACACAAGGGGAGGCCAAGATAGGAAACAAAAATATATAATCTACTTAGGAAGCAAAATAACCAGTGATGGACGATGCAAGGAGGATATAAAAAGTAGGTTAGCACAGACAACGAAAGCATTTCTACAGAAAGTTAGAAGTAGTTATTGTTGTTTTAAGGGTCGGAACTACGAGGTCATCTGCCCCTATTTCTACAGAAAAGAAATCTGTTCACATCAAGTAAAGATTTAGGAATCAGGAAGTCATTATTGAAAGCCTTGAATGCAGGTCTTTCAAGTCGACGCACGTGGGTGACCTGCGCCTCGGGATGAGAGATGCGATGAATGGATCAAAGTGGGCAAGGAAGCTGCCGTGGCCTGTCAGAAGGTACCGTCCCAGCATTTGCATGCAGTTGAAAATGGGAAAACAACCGAAAACCATTTCAAGGATTTCAGACGGTTGCACTCGAACCCACGTCTACCGAGTCAGCCTAACGCTGCGCTTTAGTGGGCGTAGCCACCGCTGTCGGTAGGAGAATGAAGATCAGATGGGAAGATAGAGTAACAAATTAATAGGTATTAAGACGAGTGGGAGAGGAGAGATGTTTCTGGCGAGTGCTAACGAAGAGAAGAGATAGGTTGGTAGGACACATACTAAGACACCCAGAGCCAGCAATGTTAGTTATGGACAGAAGGGTCGAGGACAAGAACTGTAGGGGTAGACCAAGGTTAATGTCTGTTAAATAGATTTCCTGGGATGTATGTCGTGGTATTTATGTAGAGATAAAACGATTATCTCAGGTCAGGGAGGACTGGAGATCTGCATCATACCAGTCGAAAGACAGAAGACTCAAACACAACACACACAATAAATGTAATCATAAACGAAATGTATGGAACACAATCAAAATTCAAAAAGTACATTCTATTTGAGTTAAATACATACTTGCCATTCGACATACATCTTATGTGGAATCCGATCCACAGGACGTGATATTTCACTTCGAGTAGATTACAAGCATTGACCGAGAATCGAACGTTGTTCACCTTCGTGCGAGTCAAGCGCCTTGAGATAAATCTCACGTCAGGGACACTTTAAAGTGTATTGCGACATTGTGCACTAAGATGTGTGTGAGAGACCTTTGTGATAACCTGTGCCATTGCTGTGGTGGTGTGAGTAATTCACGGTAACAGTTGGTAAGAAACCTTAAGTTAAAATCCATTCCAACATTTTATTCTTTTTGTTTTTGTTTATGGAAGAGATGTGGGAAACCACGGAGAACCAAATCCAAGATGGCTGGGAAGGGAATCGAACCCGCGTCTTCTCAGTTGAGCCTCCCAAGGCTGAGTGCCTTTAGAGTGGCGTGAACTGCTTCTGAATACTTGAAGGCTTCACGTCTTGAGGGTTGTTGCTGTTGTTACTTCATTATATAGGTTTGTGACATATTGGGGGGCTGTTGAAATTAGGTCTGATAACCTTTGTTTCTGTAATGACTATATATTTAGGGACAAAGTGGGATAGGTGCCTCGGGACTTGAAACACATAAATAAACAACAATTAAATGTTGGAATAAATAAGAGAAGGGGAAGGGAAAAGAAACAGTTAAGAGGAAAAGAGAGAAAAGAGAAAACAGGAGAAAGTAGAAAAAGATTAACGGAGAAGGAAAGGAGGCGACAAAGGAAAAATCAGAGAAAGGACAAAGGTAAAAGAAGGAGGGAAGAGAAAGGAAAAAGGGGATAGGAGGAAAAAGGAAAGAGATAAAAGATGAAAGGAGAAGAAAGGAAAAAGGAGAAAAAGGAAAGAGAAGAAGAAAAAAGGATAAGAGAGGAGAGGAGAACGGAAAATGGAGAGCAAGGAAAAAGGAGAATGAAGAAAGGAAAAAAGAGAAAGGAGGAAAAGAAATAGGGAGGAGAAAATAGAAAGCAAATAGGAGAGAGAATGGACAAGCTTCAGTTCAGGCAAATGCTGAGATGGTTCTTTTTTAGCCTATTTTCAATTTTGAAAAAATAGGCTTATGAGATCACCTATTGTCCGTGTGTGTGTGTGTGTGTGTGTGTGTGTGTGTGTGTGTGTGTGAGGTGTGTGTGTGTCCCCTAATAACTTCTAAACCGCTGGAGTGATTTCAATGAAAATCGGTAAGTTCATATCACTATTCCGGGCGACCCCGACCGTGCCCCTCAAATATTGTTACGTCTCACCAATTCAACATGGCGGCTGTGCGAAATATTTAAATTAAGTTTCTGTTTCTTGTGTCGTAAACATGCGATCGAAATGAAAGTGGGCATAATGAACCTACGCAATAATTTTCCTGTACATATAACAATCCAACATGGCGACCATCCGAAATATTTAGACGTTTCTCAATATCTACGAATCTATTACAGCAATCAAACTGATTTTTTTAAATTCATAGGGGCTATGGACATAAGTTCACCAATAGGGCTTTCAATAACCTGGTGATCACAAATCCAACATGGCGGCGGAGCGAAGTATAAATATTCACATGGTCGATTCTCGCAATTTAACCATCCGAGTGCAGTGACACTTGGTACAGTAAATCCTTATACAAATGTTAATCCACTGGCATCTAATGTTTTCCAATTGTTTCCATAACCACAAGATGGCATTTGTTTCAAATTTTAAAATCTCGTCTTTACTTATTGTGTGCTAATCATGCGATTGAAGTTTGAATACTACACGTACACAATAATCTTCATGTAACAGTACATAACTCTAAGCCCTACATATATAAAAGTCCAACATGGCGACCACCCGAAATATTTAGTCGGTTCTCAATATCTACGAATCTATTACAGCAATCAAACTGAAATTTAGTATGTTGATAGTGGCAATTAACATAAGTAGGTTATATGAAAATAGGCTGTATAGTTATTCACGGAACTACTTGTTTATATCCAGAATCTCTTTCCCTAATGTCACAATATTACAGTGATCACAGAAACCTTGTTTCAACACACGCACAAGTTAACATGGCTGATGACTAAGATGTCCCAAACAGGACCAAACTCGTGGTGTAGTGGCTGCCACACTGAGGCACGGACTCAATTCTCGGCCTTGCCAAGAAACTTAGTTCTGGTCTATAGACCGGAGCGGGGTACACTCAGCCTCGTGAGGGCCTGATCCTTGGCTCTGCCAAGAAACTTAGTTCTGGTCTATAGACCGGAGCGGGGTACACTCAGCCTCGTGAGGGCCTGATCCTCGGCTCTGCCAAGAAACTTAGTTCTGGTCTGAAGACCGGAGCGGGGTACACTCATCCTCGTGAGGGCCCGATCCTCGGCTCTGCCAAGAAACTTAGTTCTGGTCTGAAGACCGGAGCGGGGTACACTCAGCCTCGTGAGGGCTCGATCCTTGGCTCTGACAAGAAACTTAGTTCTGGTCTGAAGACCGGAGCGGGGTACACTCAGCCTCGTGAGGACTCGATCCTCGGCTCTGCCAAGAAACTTAGTTCAGGTCTGAAGACCGGAGCGGGGTACACTCAGCCTCGTGAGGGCCTGATCCTCTGCTCTGCCAAGAAATTTAGTTCTGGTCTTAAGACTGGAGCGGGGTACACTCATCCTCGTGAGGGCCCGATCCTCGGCTTTGCCAAGAAACTTAGTTCTGGTCTGAAGACCGGAGCGGGGTACACTCAGCCTCGTGAGGGCTCGATCCTTGGCTCTGCCAAGAAACTTAGTTATGGTCTGTAGACCGGAGCGGGGTACACTCAACCTCGTGAGGGCCTGATCTTTGGCTCTGCCATCCTATAATTGGTTTTTGGTAGTTCCCCACTTCTACTCCAGCCAATTGCAAGGATGGTTCCTAAATTAAGGCCACGGCTGCCTCCTTCCCAACCCTAGTCTCACACACTACTACAGACATCACAGTGACACACCCAAGTACACGACGCTCAATAACCACGATGTCGCAAGCCCTTCAATGAATCAACAACAGCAACCACTTTGATTGCTCGACTAGGCCTACTAAAAAAAAAGTCCATCCACCAGCTCATGGTCTTAGGGGGCTGAAGGGGCGAGGAGAGACATTCCAGCTGCGTTGATTGAGTGGACGTGCCACTGCAGGTATTGCCAACTCACGCTATGGTTACTCTCTGCTACTTTCGATTAGTTTCAATTGTGAAATCGTACGGGTCAGTAGTAGGTTGGCACTATTGTCGTTCGCGCAGAGGCCAGCTGTCCCCAGCTGACTCGTTACATTCCTGCCACGGAAAGGTCACCACGTACTCTTACACGATGAAAAAGTCTATTTTTGTGGCATCACTTTACTAAGTATTTCTGGGTTTATGCTATGATTCTTGTAACATATAAGAAGCGGTATATTCTGAGCTGTTTTGGACCATGTTGAGCTACTTTGCTTTTATAGGATGTGTGAAACGAATACAAATTTGGACAGATACATTTTCAAAAAAAAAAGTTCTATATGTTGCTTCAGGTACACATTTCTCAGTTGTTTTTCAATCAAATATTCTCAAATTTTGTTGACATACTTGGAATGGATCATGCCAGATGAGTAACTACTTTGCTTCATTATTATTGGGACAGAATGCAAGAAAAACTCTTTCTTTTTAAATTTATTCAAAAATATGTATCAATTTCTCTCTTTCCAATCCATGCCTACTATGTTTTGGAAGTGAAAATAGGTTAACATTCAAGTACTCCATTAGGCAAGTTAATGTAAAAAAAATAGCTTTTTATCTTAAATGGTTTCCTAGTTATTGGTACCTAAACATGAAAAATGACTATTAACGGAAAACAGCTGGCAAAGTTAAAAGTGTATTATTCAGAGCATGGGACGCTAATTAAAAAAAAACGAATTTAAGGTAGTTGTAGACATCAAAACCCCAACGAACAATATATATTTGGATTCAGAATACAATGAAGAATTTTATGGCGCCAAAATCAAAATATTGATTTTTTCATCATGCAAGAGTACGTGGTGTCTGTAAGCTGGTGGACGGACAGTACTTTGCTTTTGAACGCCCCCAGTCACATCTGCACTGCAACCCGCTAATCAAAGATGTAGGAAACGTTGCCTAATTTCAGTATCTCACGGCGATATCCATCCGTTCTCCCTGAGAGCAATATTACCAACTTTAATCGCTAGACGTTGTAATTTGTACATACTGTATATTTTGGTGACAAAATTTACTGTTTAATAAATAAGAAAGCCATCGTGTTCATGGATATTGTGTTTGTTGGAACACACGAGTTATCTCTGATTCATAGAGTTGAGGTTGGTCTCAATGGGAAGCAAATAATCGCCTGCTTTAAGCCTGCAAATGTTCCATTCATTCGCCAATTCAAACTATTCGAATATTCTAATGTTCAAAGAAATCGAATGATCGAAAAATTCGGATGTCCGAATACTTCGCTCGTTTGAATCAGTAGGCTCTACAATGAAGACGATAATGAGAAGCTTATTTCCAAAAGATACCAAATCCAAAATGTAATATTTTACAGGAGGGAGGAAAAATTCTCAGAGTGTAAAATTTTGCAGTTTATGAAATATTCAAAGAAAATATGGATTTGGTACTTTTTGGCACTGGGACTCTAAATACTTTCAACGGAAAGACATAAATTTCACTGCAGTCATCAGAATCTTCGAGAAAACTGACTGTATTTAGTTATGCAATAATTAGATTTAAGGTATTTACCGTGAAGGCATAGATTATTTAAATATTATTAAATAAAATTGAACAAAACAATGAAAATTATGCAAAGTACCAGTGCTGAACTTATGGAATTATGATTGTAGTTTGTGTCTAAAGAACATGAATATAGTAAATAACTTGTGAAATGGACAATGGATAATTTGCTGCTGTTCACGTGACCCAGAAATGGCCTCTCATTGGCTGCATGGATACGGTACGTATTGGCACATTCAGGCCACAGGATTTGGTACTTATTGGCATCAAACGAGATTTTTAATGCCCTGTTTGTTATGGATTTAGGTCATTTTGGCAATTTCTTTTTCATTCATAAGATGGAGCTTCCTACCAACGTACGTTTTCCATCATAGTCTCAATTTCGATTTTTTTGGATTTGGTATTTTTTGGAAATAAGCTTCTCGATTAGGAAGGTAATCCACAATTTTGAACCGATTTCTCTGAAACCTTCACCACATCACACATGAAACTCAACCGTCGGAAACTTTGTTTTCAGTTCCCTGGATTATTGACAAACAGAATTAGAAAATCAAATTTTATTCAAAACACCCTAAAATTACTAAATATTATTCAATTATCAAATTTATTTTACCGAGTTCTTCTGTTCAACGCATGTAATGTTCAGAACTAGAATCGTGGTTGGTCTGGTTGGTTGCTTCCTCAGTTTAGCGGCTGTTACATCGCGGTTATGCAGCCCCGTGTACTTTGGGTGTGTGTAGAATCTGTCTGAAAACCAGTGTCAATTGTGATGACTGTATTAGCGTGTTGATCTGTTTTAATTCAAGTAAGGACTGCAGACATTGAATTTTTTCAATTAGTTCCTCCTTTTGCCGCCAAACGCCACCTTCAACGACCAACTAGTTTATAAATTAGTTATCAGATGGCACCGCAGTCGGCTCTTGACGACGAACGTAGGAACCTAAGAACGTTAGTCAAATGTTTAACCTATATTAGTTTAGCTTCACACAGGTGTAGTTAGTGGAAGGTTCTTTTTAACATGCCATAAATCTATGACATGGGACCGCCGGCTTTACTTCCCCTCCGAAGGAAGGCATACTGAGGGATTTTTAACTTTCTTAATAAATCCGACGACTTCGGCCGGGTTTGAACCCGCGATCTTGGGCATAGAAGCCCAGCATGAACTAGAATCGTGCACCAACAGACAACGTGTAGGAGTTTTTTAATTTTCAAAAAAGAAATGCGATTTTACTTTGCTCAAGATAGACAAGATGGCTAAAGTTTTCAAAGTATCCAAAAATCCCCAGTTCACAGCGTTCCTACATTTACTATAGATCATCCAGCGTTTAGAAAAGACTGTGGAGCCTTATGGCGACAGTGTTGCTAACTCTAGGCAGAGGTAGCGCTGACGTCATACGCTATGTTCACCCGCTTCGAGTACTGCGTTTTCATTAGTTAGCGACACAATACAACCCTAGCAGCTTCCTTAAATAGAACACGCCCATGAAGGAGCAGTTTTGCAGGTGTTAACGGATTGGACCAGTATTAAGGATACAGTACGCGAAGAGAACCAATACCGACATTCATTTCGTTGTGATATGACGCATTACTGATTGACAGATGTCGAGAGCACAACCCTTCCTTCCTTCTCGGATGTATGCTGACGATGTTAACAATTTTTACGTCAGCAATACTGTTGATCATCACCTTTTCTTGTTATTAGTTAGGTTATAATTTAGTTTCTTTCAATGTTATACTTATTGTTTTGTTTAGATTAATATTTGTAATATTGTAGCTAGTTAGCCGTGCGGTTAGGGGCGCGCAGCTGTGAGCTTGCATTCGGGAGATAGTGGGTTCGAACCCAACTGTCGGCAGCCCTGATTCGATCGAACAGAAAATAAAACAGACACACAACATTAACACCAATGACGGATAGTGCTTCAGAACTTATGTTGCCGTCGGAACTGAGCACGTGCTCCACTCCGGGCGAGCATGCAACACAGAACGAGGCTCTTCTTTCCAGCGTGCTAAAATCGAAAATTTTTAAATTAAACGATACATGTATGCAAAAACAAAGGTAATCAATTGGCAGATAATTGTAGGAAGCTATTATGACGAAAAATATATATGTTCAGAGTTCCTTCATGATAAAAGGTGAGGTAACAGACCCAGTGTAGGGAGGGGTTCCGTTAAAAGTAAAAGCCCATAAGACCCACAGTCTTTTCTAAACGCTGGATGCTCTATAGCTTTAATTTGATGTGTCAATTCTTTTGATGTTGATTTTGTTAATTTTAACGGCACAACATTTTAATTCTGAGAATAACGAATATGAAGTTATACATTTGTGATTTGACCAAATTAACTTCGACACATTAAAGACGGTAATTCTTCGGGAGTGATGAACCTGGACTTAGCTAATGTATGTGTCATTTCCATACCTTATTTGATATTCCGGGATATTTAGATGCAAGTAAGATGCTGTGGAGTCAGTGTGCTCGCGAGCCCCCTTGAAATAGTTTATACTACTTACCTATGGAAAATCCACATGCAATATATTATGTTAATTTGGAGCAGACAAATGAGGCTCTCATTTATAATGAAAAACGAAAATTGAATTTTTATCAATAATGCCATTTCATACCTTAAAATACAACAAAGTAAAAAGAAACATGCAAAATGGAAGATTTATAAGAGAAATGATGTTAGGTTTCACCTAACAACTCCAGTGATAGCGAGTTAAGATATAGGTGAAGTAAATCAGTGCACGTGTTCAGAAACTTTAGATAATTTACTAAGCGCTTAGGGGCAGATGACCTAGTAGCACCGACCCTTAAATTAACAATAAATAACTTACTAAACGCTTGAATGATTCGGAGAGTGAATAAGGGAGTTTTGTTCGGGATATCGAATGTGCAGTCACTGGATGTGACCTCCGACATTAAGGACGTGCAGCACGAGAAGTGGAGGGTTTATAAAAAGAAAAAGCATCTGTAAAGCAGGCGCGGATTCAAACTCAAAAAACGAAAACACAATAACCAGACAAATAAAAATTAATGATTTTTACTGAAAAACAGGTTTTTTCATTTTGTTCAATACTGAAAATATCTTTATTGCAATTATTATGTTCTGTTACAAGTGTACATATTTACAACTTCATACCTGTTATATAAAAACGATTATTTATATAACAAAATCAATTCGTCTATTTTGTTTAGCAAACCTTGTGATTACCCAATCGATGTTTATAGTGATGAATGTGCACCAATGCACGGATAGGAATTTGGGGCTTTTTTCGTACCAAAAAATTTTGCAAGCTTGGTTGGCATTTTAAGCTTTGACTTTCTCCCTTTGTCGGTACCAACTCGACTTGCCGAAACTGTAACGTACCTTGATACTTTTCTCGAAACTCGATGTAAAAGTCGCAAAACACGCCTTTGCAATGTGTATGAATATTTTTGGTGCGATAAACGAATCAAATTTCTATCCATGTAGCTTGCAAAAAAATTGATCTGGTTTTGTACGTTTGGTTATTTTGTGATTGCGTTTTTAGTGATACCATTTTTCTTAACAATTTCGATTCTCTGACCCCCCCCAAAGCCAAACTCTAGATCCGCGCCTGTTATAAAGGGTGTCGAATGGAAGCGGAAAGCAATGCGAACAAGGAGCTATTTATCTGACGTCCAAAAGGACATGGTGATTGGCTTTCGGGCCAAGGGTGAAAGCATTTCCGAAACGGCTACGTTTGTAAACTGTTCGCGTACCGCCGCGGTTAAAGTGTAGAGTTCGTGGCGAAATGGCGCTATTCAAAACTGGCGCCGAGGGAACTGTGGAGCACCACGGACCATAGATGAGAGGGCTGCGGAGATGATGATGATAATTGTTGTTTTAAGGGGCCTAACATCTAGGTTATCGGCCCCTAATGGTTTGGCTGATAGCGAAAATGACAATGAAATGGAAACCAAAACGAAAACCAATTTAGATTGAAGATACTCACAAAATGTAATTTAGAGACACGGGGGGCTAATTCACAAAACAGTGCGAGAGTCTTAAAGAGAGAAGGAAATATAATGAAAAGAAGAAGAAGACTGATCCCCAGAAGAATGAGGGATCAGGAAAGATGAGAGAAGGGCCAATTAAGGCGGGAAAGGAAGAAACTCCCTAGGCCTCGGATACACTAATACCGTCGGGGTCGAAAGAGAACAAGAGTTAGCCAAGTGAGGTCGACAGGAAAGAAGACGGAGAGGAGTCCGGAACAAGTAAGAGGAAGCAATGCCGGACTCGGCTGGGGTCCCGTGGTCGCCAACCCACGTCCCTCTAGTAGTCAGCCCCTGAGGGGGACTGCAGAGATGTGTATTGGCGAACAGACGTGCAACTGTAGAGCAACTTATGAACTGTGTCTCCTCAACGACCGTTCAGCGTCCGTCACGTCGCTACGTAAGGGCGCCAGGTTCATGCTGACTGCTGGGATTTGCTCGCCAATACCGCAACTGGACGTCCACTGAGTGGCGGGGGACACTTGTTATGCTCCATCGCACTGATGACCGCTGGCGTGAAACGTCTGAACCCTAACACCCTGCAACAATCGCCGGACGGGTCCAGGCCGGACGAATTGAACCCGTCTCTTCTCAGATCTGCCTCCCGAGACTGTTTTTATTTAAATCATTTTAATTGATCTTGTCGACTTCATCGTTACGCTGGGGTCTGTGAGGTGTGTGGCGTCATAGTACCGCTTGGTGCATGTTTTCCCCGACAATCTCTACTTCGTTAGTATAAGACAAAAATCCCCGATTCTTGGATGTCACGTGTAATCTCGAGAACCACTGGATGGATTTTGATGCGGTTTTCATCATTCTGTAAAGGATATGTCGAGGAAAGATTCTGTAGAAAATAATTTATGTATGATCAAAGGAAGCCAAGCAGTAACGATTTCAGTGGAAAAGTCGAAAACAAACTTGGCGACCGTGCGCTTCTTAAGCTTACGCTGGGCAAACCGTTAAACATATCAATATACTATGAGCGTAAGAATTGGTCAGCATGAAAAGTTCTACAAAAAAGTCCGGGAGAGCATATCTCTATCTTCAATACATCGCCCACTATAAGTGTTTTTAGACTGGATGGAAGGGGCACGTCCCCGCGCGCTCTGGTGAGCGTGCGGCATCCCGCACGCTTGACCTTGCTTTGCACTTGCCGTTCGCGAGTAATATGAAACAAGATAAGCAAAATAAGTATTATGCAGATACTTTTCTAACATGTCAAGAGTGTTTGGCTTCGAGGGAAGCCAGAAGCCTCCAGCCTTTCTAGCATTTTTCAGCATTTGTAGCATTTAAAATGATACAAAGTCTAAGGTAGATGTCCCAAATAAGGCCACCTTAAGCTTTCAGAATTTTTATGTACTGTTGTGTACATAATAAGACTGTAATAATTTTACATAAATTAGTTTATACATTTGTGTTTAATTTCATG
The DNA here is from genome assembly GCA_946902985.2 of Meconema thalassinum. Lineage (NCBI taxonomy): Eukaryota > Metazoa > Arthropoda > Insecta > Orthoptera > Tettigoniidae > Meconema > Meconema thalassinum. Next base: position 8,683,996 of record OX336400.1, read on the forward strand.
CTATCATACTATATATGTTACGCGTCATGCAGGAAGAGGAGCACATATTTGAATTGGTTTCATTGTGGCCTTATTTGGAGCTAGTGATTCAAATAAGGCCACCCCATTTTATTTCCATAACTAAGAGAGCAAATACACTTCTAAACATAGTTTAATGTCTCCAGTGCAATGAAATAGAGTATAAAGTACATCGGTCAACATAACATATTGAGAAATAAACAGACACAGGCACTTTGGATTGAAATCACACACATTTCGGACAATAAAAAGTATCTTTGTCTGATTTTGTTAAACCAACCCATTCCTCGTGCACATACTTCTGACAACTCACACACAGACGCATGTCAGCAACACGATCTTGTTGACAAAGGAAGCAGTACCAGGTATTAGAAGAGGTATGTTGCTTGCGTTGCTGAATTCCACTGGTGCTAGGCCGAGACAAATCGTTGATAGAATGACTTCTTTTTTTATTTTGTGCCTCCCGAGCCGTCCTTTTCCTCGCAGGTTTCGGCTTCGCTGCTGACTGTCTATCTTCAAATAGAGCACAATTTTTTGAGCCCGTGAATTGATGGGTTGGCGCCGCAGGGTTTTCTTTACTTTCCTCTTAGGTGTTGACAGTATGTCCGTTAGGGATCGGCTTGACGAGGAGTTACTTTGGAAAGGAGAGTTTGGTGTGTGGTCATGGATTTCACTTACAGGAACGGAATTAGTTGATGTTGCTCGTGCATGTGGAACTTGTGAAACGGGATGAACCGACTGAGAAGTGACACTTGTCAGTGAAGGTACTGTAGGGTCATCTTCTAATTCTGAATGAAGTGATTCGTCAGGTAGTGGGTTGCCTGAGCTGTTGACAGGATCCAGATTACCATCTGCCATCTCAATGTTAGTTTTCCTCGCAGGTTTCGGCTTCGCTGCTGACTGTCTATCTTCAAATAGAGCACAATTTTTTGAGCCCGTGAATTGATGGGTTGGCGCCGCAGGGTTTTCTTTACTTTCCTCTTAGGTGTTGACAGTATGTCCGTTAGGGATCGGCTTGACGAGGAGTTACTTTGGAAAGGAGAGTTTGGTGTGTGGTCATGGATTTCACTTACAGGAACGGAATTAGTTGATGTTGCTCGTGCATGTGGAACTTGTGAAACGGGATGAACCGACTGAGAAGTGACACTTGTCAGTGAAGGTACTGTAGGGTCATCTTCTAATTCTGAATGAAGTGATTCGTCAGGTAGTGGGTTGCCTGAGCTGTTGACAGGATCCAGATTACCATCTGCCATCTCAATGTTAGTCAGGGAAGCGGGCGCAAAGGCCACTTCAGGAATAATATCTGGATTATAAGGGTATATCCCCGTTGCTTTGAACCCGGATATTAAATTTGCTGGATTCATGGATCTTAGCCATACTTTGGAAAATATTTTTCCGAATATGCTTCGATTTATTTGTCGATCTGGATGAGTCATCCAAAATTTTAGGACTTCATCATCCCAAAATGTCTCGAATGACTTGAACACTGTCTTGTCCAGCGGCTGTAGTTCATGAGTCGTGTTGCTTGGCAAACAGAAAAGTGTGAGGTTATGCTTGTCCGCTGCCGAAACAATGCTCACGTCTAGATGCGAAGAAGCACCATCAAAAATGAGCAGCGCTCTGTCACCGGCAGATTTGTACATAGCAAAATCATCTATCCATTGAGAAAACGTTTCACAGTTCATGCTTCCTTTGGGTGTCATTACAACCTTTGTCCCTGGAGGCAGGTTGTCTTCCCACTCAGGTTTCAAACTTTGTCCTTTGAATAGGATCATTTGTGGCACGAAATTCCCCACTGCATTACCACATGTAACAATTGTTACGTTTTCTGCATGCTCAGGTGCTACAATGTGAACACGCTTTGCACCCTTGCGAGCAAACACGAGCTGCTGATGGTGTAATGTCAGACGACATCCCTTTTCATCGATGTTATAAATTAAGTGTGGCTTATCTGCTAATCAGTTTCAATCATGACTCCTTTCAATTTCGTAAAATAATCGTCAACAATGAATTTATTGAGTTTCGAAGCTCTTCCAGGGTTGAGGTGCTGTGTCCTACGTTTGGCCACCTCCGGATGTCGCTTTAGAAACAAATCCAACCATCGACGCCCAGCTTTGCAGGTCAACGAGTTAAACGGATTTTTAATGTTATTTTCGTTGCAGGACGAGTACACGCTTCGTTTCAAAACATTACTAGTAATGGGCATGCCAACGTCTGCTAGTCGATAGAGCCTTACACATAACATTTCCTCTTGTTCTGCAGTTAACACGGAAGGACGCCCCAATTTCCTCTCAGTATTACCGGACAGCAAATGGTTGCGTAATGTTCTTCTAGGGATATTAAATGATGATGCCGCCCCTTTCACTGACATGCCGCCGTGGACAGCTGATATAGCTGATTGCAATTGTTCGCCTGTCCATGGGGCTCTCTTAAGTTTTGATTGTACGGGAGCCATAACTGCAATTAAACAAAAAAGAACGTAATTTATTATTCATTTTTAATTTAAATATGCCTTATAGCATTAATAAAGCAAGTTATGGATGAGAAAGAAGTCCTGATGTAGTTAAATGTTCTAATGCATCCTTATGTCGCGATACCCCTAACAAGGCCACCCATGGCCTTATTGGGGACACATTACTTTTGAACAATTGTCCTATATAGCAGCTTATTCAGTCAATATTTCAGAAATATGACATCGTGGATATAAATAACATTACATGTGGAGTACGAAGACATTTAAACAATAACATTTCACAAGTACTTACCGCAACAGTTGTGACAAATGTGCAACCTGAATATTAGATGAACCGGCATCCACAAACACCACACTCTAAATGGCGGTGACCGGATAATCGCACGAGGTTGAAACTGGCACCAGTAAACCCGCTGATATCGAGCGTCAAGGAGGTGCTGCCATCTGTTACTTGTTCATTAAACTTCTTGAGAAAACGATAGGTGGCCTTATTAAAAGCATGGCCTTATTCGGGACACCCACCTTAGTCTTTCAGACTGACTGTCACTTTTTAGCGTATGGATTTGATTGCCGCGAGTGTCCGAGGACATGTTCGGCTCGCCAGTTTGTAGCTGCTTCTATACGGACACCCATGGGGTGAGCTACAAGGACCGTTGCGTGTGAAGTGTTCTCTGGGGAGGAAAGTTTGAATGTAAGGACGAGGAATTGGAAGGTAGCGGCTGTGGCCTATAGCTAGAGACCAACCCCGGCATTTGCCTGGAAGGAAGATGGGAAACCACAGAAGACCATCTTCAATGTTGCCGGCGGGGGATTCGAACCTCCTCGCCTCCCGAATTGCAGCGACGCCGTAACGACCACGGCTAACTCACCCGGTCCCGAGACTGTGTCTCACCATTCCAGCCTCTAGAGGGGCGAGGACTGCTTCGGGATACTTGAAGGTTGTTGCTGTTGTTGTTACTTCATTACATGGGTTTGTGACATATTGGGGGGGGGGGGGGGGGCTGTTGAACTAGGTCTGATAACCTTTATTTCTGTAATGACTCCATATTTAGGGCCAAAGTGGGATAGGTGCCTCGGGACTTGAAACAAATAAATAAATAAATAAATAAATAAACGAATAATTAAATATTGGAATAAATAAGAGAAGGGGAAGGAGAAAGGAAAAGCAAAAAGGTAAAAAGAGAAAACAGAAGAAAATAGAAAAAGGTGAAAGAAGAAAGGAAGAGAAAGAAAAAAAGAGGAGAGAGGAAAACGAAGAAAGGAGGAAAAAGAAAAGAGGTAAAAAAGAAGAAAGGAAAAAGGTGACGAAAGGAAAGAGGAGAAAGAAAAAGGGAGAGAAAAGAGAAAGAAGAAAGGAGAAGAAACGAAAATGGTAAAAGGAGGAGAAAGTAAGATGTTAAAAGGAAGAGAAAGGAAAAAGAAGAAAGGAGGAGAAAGGTGTGGGGAATGTTTTCTCTCTTCCGGTGCAGGCTATTGACAGGTGGTCATGACGGTGTAGTTAATATTCAAGGCAAAGGCTGATTCTATGCTCTAACGCAATAAACAACCCTCACATATAAGTTGAACTTTTATTCGAGTCTAATTGAAGGTGGTGAAGTGTTGTTGGTTTCCAGTGACCTTTGACACCGTTCGAGGACTTGAGCCGCCGTGTGTCTGCCCTGGAGGTGGTACAGTGCTGCCAGGTCCACCAGCGCTCTTCTAACCGCGGGTGTGTTTGAGTTGACCATCGGAGTCTCCTCTAAACATGCTTCTTCTTCTACATTATCCTTCCTCCTCCTCCTGTTCCTCGCCTTCTCTTCAGCTTCCTCGGCTACAATCCATACCGCTGGGATCGCATCTGGAACTTCAAAGCAAAGGAAAGATCCTTTACAAAAATAGTAGTAAAAAAAAAAGGCTGTGGACTGACCTGAAACCATGACTCTTGTCAACTAGGGCTGGTACCTTCAATCGATTAATATTAGTTATCAAAAATAATCGATTAGTCGAAGCAGAAAAATCGTTTATTTGCTACTAAACGATTAATCGATCGGTCGAATATTTGATTTATTGTTTTGTCGATTAATCGATGTACTTAGCTCCTCTCACCAAAGGGGCAAAACAGACATTAATATGTATCATGTAGTTTGTGAAACTAGGCTAACACAAAGGTGTTCCTGTCTTAAATTGTAAACATTGAACAAGAATTCAAACTTTTTGCTGGAAACTATTCGGATTTTTTTTTTCAAATACTTCCCAATTAATAACTAATTTATCTGGGTTTTAAATGCCTTATTCCAATAGTGGTACAACTCCACTTTTAAACTGAAGGGTGCTATCCCCTTTTTAGCCTATTTTCATTTTATGAAAAAATAGACTGGTGAGATCACCTTTTGTCCGTGTCCGTGTGTGTGTGTGTGTGTGTGTCTGTGTCTGTGAGTCCCTAATAAATTCTAAACGGCTGGAGCGATTACAATGAAACTCGGTAAGATCATAGCACCATTCTGGCCGACCCCGACCGTGCCCTTCAATTTCATTGTCTCTCACCAATCCAACATGGCGGTTGTGCGAGATATTTCACCAGCATTCAATATCTCCGAAACTATTACTGATATCATCCTGAAATTTTGTACGGTGATAAGGGCACTGCTCCAAGTTTATCTATGTAACAAAAACCGGTAAAGTACAAAACGAACATGGCGGCCAAGCGAAGTTGAAACATCTTAATTGGCTTTCCTGGTGATTTAACCATCTGAGCGCAGTGAAATGTCGTACAGTAAATGATTATACATATTGTAATGCAATGGCATTTAATTTAGATCAATTGTTTATATAACCTCAAGATGGCAGCTGTGCGAAATTTTAAAATTAAGTTTTTATTTCTTTTGTGGTAATCATGCGATCGAAGTGAAAGTTTGAATAATGAACCTACGCAATAATTTTCCTTTAATGGTACATGACTCTATGGCCTATACATATAACCATCCAAAATGGCGAGCATCCGAAATATTGTGACGGTTCTCAATATCTACGAATCCATCACAACAATCAACAATAGGCTGTATAGTTCTTGTTCATGTTGATACAAGCCAGCTCTCTCTTATTTCACACATCCAGCTAATGGTCTTCTGCAAAGAGAGTGAACCACAATGCATAGTTTCGCCTCTCATTTATATGAAAATGAGGATAAAACCCTTCATTTTAAAAGTGGACTTGTGACACTATTGAATTAAGGCCTTCAATTAATCGTAAGTAAATTCCGGGATTTATAATTAATCATAAGTATTTTTTCTGGGTTTATAAGTAACTAGCAGTAGTGCCCGGCTTCGCCCGTTGGATTTATTTGTTTTACAGAACGGGAGCGCTCAAGGATAAGGATTGGAATAAATGAAAGTAAATGTGAAAGCACCAACGCTTATTGCAGCTGATTACCTCTATGTACTGCACCAACACCATCGCCCTTATACAGAGGCATACTATTGTCATGATAACTGTTTTAAGGGCCCTAAGAAATCTTTTTGCACTAATTACTCCCCGTGACTGCAATTTATAAGCAGCTCGCAATTCTGCACCAGAGCATTAGTAGGGGCGACGTGACGCGGCCCGCATTACATGGCAACAATAGACTTCGGTATTATTGAAGCCAATCTGGAGCGCTTGTTCTTCCGACTTAGTGAACAAAAAGCAATCTTTCAGGTTACCTGAGAGGTGTAGACTAATGCTACATAGCCTTAACTATTCCTCTTGAATCGGGCCATCATATATAAAAAGATTTTTCGAATTCGACTGGTAGTTCCAGAGATTAGCGCGTTTAAACACACAAACAAACACACAAACTCTTCAGCATTATTATATTAGTATAGATAAGTAATTTCTTGCGGTTGATAATTAGTCATAAGTAAACTTCGGGGTTTATACAGTAAGCAAATTATTTTTCGGGGTTAAATAATTACATAGATTAATAAATAAACATTGGTAAGACTGAGTTATAGTCTCGTGAGCGAATGTTTGCCTCTAAGAAGAAGGAATGTCTCACCTGGCTGTCCCTCCTCAACCTGCAGAGGAGGCCTGGCACTTAGAACCTTCTTATACTGATACTCTGCGTCCTGGAGTCGCAGCACTTTGAGGCAAGCGCTCGCTAGAACGTTCCGAGTGTTGAGGAGGCTAGGATGGTCCTCCGCCAGGTGAGCCTCGCTGAGTTGCAATGAACGCTCCAGGTGAGGGATGGCATCCAGTATCCGACCCTGCAATTAAAAATCATATCCCTAGATAGTATAAAACAAAGTCCCCGATTCTTGGATGTAACGGGTAATCTCGAGAACCACTGGATGGATTTTGATGCGCTTAACACCAATCTGTAAAGCATTTCTCGAGGAAGGTTTCTGTAAAATAATATTCAAAAATCTTCCATATCAAAGGTTGTTATCAAAATAATTATTTCTGAAAAATACTAGTCGTCTCAAGGCTAAAAAACACATTACAATTTTAAGAAATCAGATCTGTTGTATTAAAGACGAAAGAAGCTAATCTCCAAATACCGTTGTATTGATTAAAGTGCTCCAATGAGGGCGTAGAATATGGGGGGAGACGAAAGATATAAATCATAATCATCATCTGCATTTCACCTTTTCCAGCTGACACCGGGTGGGGGCAAATATGGTTCCTCTCCACTTTGTTCTGTCGTTCCACCATTCCTCTTCCGACACGGTGTTCCAATCCAGGTTCCGTTTTCTAATGCTATTCTTCACCGAGTCCATCCAACGCATTCTTGGTCTTCCTCGTCCTCTCTTCCCTGTCATCCATCGTTCCAGTGCTCGTCTTGGTAGCCTTACTTCATTCATCCGTTTGACATGTCCAAACCATCTCAATCTGTTTTGCTCCAGTTTGTCATTTAGTTTCTGTACTCCCAGTTCTTTCCATATATTTTAATTTCTTACTCTGTCTCTCCTCGTTTTTAGACCCTTCTCAGGAATCTCATCTCTGCTGCCTATACTCTGCTCTCATCCGTCTTACTGTAGTCTTTGTCCAGGTTTCTGCTGCATATGTCATTATAGGAACATAATATGCTTTGTACATAACTTCTTTAGCCTTAATTGGTATATCCTTGTCCCCGTACCTGTTGGTAGAAAGCACTCCCGAGTTGTATTCTTCTGCTAATTTCCAAATCTAGTCTTCCATCTTCAGTCAGTTCACTTCCCAAGTATTTAAAGTGTTTCACCACTTCCAATTTCTTATCTCCGACTTTGATTACTCCTTTTCCTTCTTTCTTACCTCTACTCATCTCCACTGCTTTAATCTTCAATCCCCATTGCTCAGTCTTATAGAAATATTGATAGAAACAAGTAGTTCCGTGAAGAACTAAATAGCCTATTTTCATATATCCCACTAATATCAATTGCCACTATCAACATACAAATTGTCAGTTTGGTTGCTGTAATAGATTCGTAGATATTGAGAACCGTCTAAATATTTTGGATGGTCACCATGTTGGATTTTATATTATAGGCCTTAGATTTAAGTACTAGTACATGAAGATTATTGTGTAGGTGTTTTATTCAAACTTCAATCGCATGATTAGGACACAAGAAATAAAAGCGGGATTTTAAAATTTCGCTCAGCCGCCATCTTGTGGTTATGAAATAAATTTAAATGAATTAGATGCCAGTCGATTATAATTTGTATAAGCATAAACCGTATCAAGTTTCACTGCGCTCGAATGGTTAAAACGCAAGAAACGTCCATTTGAATATTTAAATTTCGAGTAGCCGCCATGTTGGATTTGTGCTCACCAGGTTATTAAACGTCCCATAGGTGAACTTATGTTTATAGCCTCTATTTCAGTTTGATTGCTGTAGTAGATTAATAGATATTGAGAAACGTCTAAATATTTCGGATGGTCGCCATGTTGGATTTTAATATATGTATGCCATAGAGTTATGTAGGCTACTATTAGATGATGATTATTGTGTACGTTCATTATGCAAATGACGATTTCGATCCCATGATTAGAACTCAAGAAATACAAACTTAATTTTCGAAATTCGCACAGCCGCCATCCTGAGGTTACGTAAACAATTGAACTAAATTAGATACCAGTGCATTACAATTTGTAGAAACATTTCCTGTACGAAGTTTCCTTGCGTTTGAATAATTAAATCGCGAGAAAAGTCTATTTAAAACTTTCAAATTCACTTGGCCGCCATGTTCGTATTGTAGTTAACCGATTTTTGAATGCCTCAAAGATTAACTTCCAGTAGTGCCCTTTATCTCCGTACAAAATTGCATGGTGATACCGGTAATAGTTTCAGAGATATAGTATGCTGGTGTAATATTTCGCACAGCCTCCATCTTGAGGTTATGTAAACAATTGAACGAAGTTAGATGTCGGAGCAAAACAATTTGTATAAACATATACTGTACCAATTTTCATTGCGATTGTTTTTTTTTAAATCGCGAGGAACGTCTATTTAAAAGTCGCAAATTCGCTTTGCCGCCATGTTGGCTTTGTAGATACCAGATTTTCAAAAGTCGCATAGGTGAACATCTAGTAGTTCCCTTTATCACCGTACACAGTTCCAGGGTGATATCGGTAATAGTTTCGGAGATATTGAATGCTGGTGAAATAATTCGCACAGCCGCCATGTTGGATTGGTGAGAGGTAACAAAATTTGAAGGGAACGGTCGGGGTTGCCCCGAATAATGCTATGAACTTACCGAGTTTCATTGAAATCTCTCCAGGCGTTTAGAAGTTATTAGGGGGGGGCACACACACACGTACGTACATACAGACAGACACACGTACACACAGACAGACACACGTACATCTCCACGTATATTATAATAAGGTCACAATGTGGCCGAAACCAGCACTATAATTAAAAGTACAAATTATTATTGACTTACCCCCAGGGGCTCACAACTTTTGGACGTGGATTGGCGACCACGGGACCACAGCTGAGTCCGGCATTGCTTCCACTTACTTATGCCGGGCTCCTCTCCGTCTTCTTTCCAATCGACTTCTCTTGGTCAAATTTTATTTTCTTCCGACCCCGACGGTATTAGGGTATCCGAGGCCTAGGGAGTCTATTCCTTTCCCGCCTTAATTGGTCCTTGTCTCATCTTTCCTGATCCCTCATTCTCCTGGTGATTAGCCTTCTTTTGCTTTACATTATATTTCCTTTTCTCTTTAAGATTCCCGCACTGTTTTGTGAATTGTTCCCCGTGAATCTAAATTACAGTTTGAAAGTTTTTTTTTTTCTAATTGCCTGTTGTGAATATTTTCATTCTACATTGGTTGTTGTTATGGTTATTGTCATTTTCGCTATCACCCAGACCATTTGGGGCCGATAACCTAGATGTTAGGCCCCTTAAAACGACAATTATCACTAGTGAGCCCGTGCGAGCTTTCGCAACGTGAATGTAGGTTTATGGGGTAGTGGGGAAGATGTGGGAGAACGAAGTTTTAAATATTGAAGAAATGTATTTATTGTTGTTAAACGGCATACGTACATGAGAAGAACACAAAGAAAGGTGTAGAACAGTGTTATGTACTTGTCACAGCACCTCTTTGTGGACAATATTCGATGTTACAACGAATTCATCGGTTATTGTTTGCTCGGAAATTTCTTCTACAGCAATTTTTACATTTGCAAAGGATTGAACTCTAGAGAAAGTCTTGGCGAGACCACACCGGAGCCATCTGCTGAGAGACTCCTCAGCTAGCAGTACGCCGCGCTCCCGCCAGATGGCTGCCGCCGCCGCGCTGCCCTGCACTCTAGCGGCAGGCTCACCAAGCAGTATGCCGTGCTCCCGCCACATGGCTGTCACCACCGCGCTGCCCTGCGCTCTAGCAGCAGGCTCGCCTAGCAGTACGCCGCGCTCCCGCCATCGCGCTGCCCTGCGCTCTAGCGGCAGGCTTGCCAGGTTACGGTGCTCCCATTGTAAATGTAAATTTTAAGGTATTTATTTAATTGTGAGGCATTTAAAGAGGAAGAGAGTGCGTTTCGGGCACACATGGGGTTATGCGGAACCTGTAGGTACCCCTATATGTGTAGGTTAGTGTTAACAGGACCTTATTTTCGGTACAAAACCGGAATGGGACCTTAGCAGAGTAATATACGGAGGATCGTCATCATATTCCTGACTTAATATTTTCTGAACACATTCGACTTGGTCAGTAAGGAATACGACAGTACTCTCAGTCGACTATCTTGCAATGTCCGGTCATTGTTTGAGTTCGAATCATAAACTTTCAGCTTTTTCGATGCCTGGGTGGATGTTAAATAGATTGTTATTTTCTTTATCCTCGAAAACGAACCACACGCACAAAATAACAAACTAGCCCGCCTCCAAATACTAGACTGCGTGCTTACAAGAGCGGAATGCCGAGTTGCCGACCAAAAGAAACTGTTTCGATAGATCGATTTAAATCGTGGATTACTCGAAATCTCCTTCAGCCGTTCTGAATAGCGCTTTGACGCCAGCTGATCGATGAACTTTCAAGTCGGAAGATTTTGTTTATCCTTGTGTTGAAAGTGGTATTGTTCATGCCCCAGAAGTAGGGAAAATGGCCATTGTGTTCCATGGTTAAAGCGTACGCGTGTCCACGCACTGGTCATAACAATAACTAAACTAGACTAAAGAGTGCGGCCAACGACCTTGTGTTTATTATTCACCTGTTCTGTTTCACCAGCCCCAGGTTGGCGAGCTGCTAGGTCACCTCAGGATGGCCCTCTCCCCCCACGTTCCCCACACTGGTCATAACAATAACTAAACTAAACTAAAGAGTGCGGCCAACGACCTTGTGTTTATTATTCACCTGTTTCACCAGCCCCAGGTTGGCGAGCTGCAAGGCCACCTCAGGATGTCCCTCTCCCCCCACGTTCCCCACACTGGTCATAACAATAACTAACCTAAATTAAGAGTGCGGCCAACGACCTTGTGTTTATTATTCACCTGTTTCACCAGCCCCAGGTTGGCGAGCTGCAAGGCCACCTCAGGATGTCCCTCTCCCCCACGTTCCTCGCACTGGTCATAACAATAACTAAACTAGACTAAAGAGTGCGGCCAACGACCTTGTGTTTATTATTCACCTGTTTCACCAGCCCCAGGTTGGCGAGCTGCAAGGCCACCTCAGGATGTCCCTCCCCCCCCCCCCCCCCACGTTCCCCGCACTGGTCATAACAATAACTAAACTAGACTAAAGAGTGCGGCCAACAACCTTGTGTTTATTATTCACCTGTTTCACCAGCCCCAGGTTGGCGAGCTGCTAGGCCACCTCAGGATGGCCCTCTCCCCCCACGTTCCCCACACTGGTCATAACAATAACTAAACTAGACTAAAGAGTGCGGCCAACGACCTTGTGTTTATTATTCACCTGTTTCACCAGCCCCAGGTTGGCGAGCTGCAAGGCCACCTCAGGATGGCCCTCTCCCCCCACACTGGTCATAACAATAACTAAACTAAACTAAAGAGTGCGGCCAACGACCTTGTGTTTATTATTCACCTGTTTCCGTTTCACCAGCCCCAGTTTGGCGAGCTGCAGGGCCACCTCAGGATGGCCCTCTTCCCCCACGTTCCCCACCCTGGTCATAACAATAACTAAACTAAACTAAAGAGTGCGGCCAACGACCTTGTGTTTATTATTCACCTGTTTCACCAGCCCCAGGTTGGCGACCTGCTAGGCCACCTCAGGATGGCCCTCTCCCCCCACACTGGTCATAACAATAACTAACCTAAACTAAAGAGTGCGGCCAACGACCTTGTGTTTATTATTCACTTGTTTCCGTTTCACCAGCCCCAGGTTGGCGAGCTGCAAGGCCACCTCAGGATGGCCCTCTCCCCCACGTTCCCCACACTGGTCATAACAATAACTAAACTAAACTAAAGAGTGCGGCCAACGACCTTGTGTTTATTATTCACCTGTTTCACCAGCCCCAGGTTGGCGATTTGCTAGGCCACATCAGGATGGCCCTCTCCCCCCGCACTGGTCATAACAATAACTAAACTAACCTAAAGAGTGCGGCCAACGACCTTGTGTTTATTATTCACCTGTTTCCGTTTCACCAGCCCCAGGTTGGCGAGCTGCAAGGCCACCTCAGGATGGCCCTCTCCCCCCACGTTCCCCGCACTGGTCATAACAATAACTAAACTAAACTAAAGAGTGCGGCCAACGACCTTGTGTTTATTATTCACCTGTTTCCGTTTCACCAGCCCCAGGTTGGCGAGCTGCAAGGCCACCTGGTCATAACAATAACTAAACTAGACTAAAGAGTGCGGCCAACGACCTTGTGTTTATTATTCACCTGTTTCACCAGCCCCAGGTTGGCGAGCTGCTAGGCCACCTCAGGACGGCCCTCTCCCCCCACACTGGTCATAACAATAACTAAACTAGACTAAAGAGTGCGGCCAACGACCTTGTGTTTATTATTCACCTGTTTCACCAGCCCCAGGTTGGCGAGCTGCAAGGCCACCTCAGGATGTCCCTCTCCCCCCACGTTCCCCACACTGGTCATAACAATAACTAAACTAGACTAAAGAGTGCGGCCAACGACCTTGTGTTTATTATTCACCTGTTTCACCAGCCCCAGGTTGGCGAGCTGCAAGGCCACCTCAGGATGGCCCTCTCCCCCCACGTTCCCCACACTGGTCATAACAATAACTAAACTAAACTAAAGAGTGCGGCCAACGACCTAGTGTTTATTATTCACCTGTTTCACCAGCCCCAGGTTGGCGAGCTGCTAGGCCACCTCAGGATGGCCCTCTCCCCCCACGTTCCCCACACTGGTCATAACAATAACTAACCTAAACTAAAGAGTGCGGCCAACAACCTTGTGTTTATTATTCACCTGTTTCACCAGCCCCAGGTTGGCGAGCTGCAAGGCCACCTCAGGATGGCCCTCTCCCCCACGTTCCCCGCACTGGTCATAACAATAACTAAACTAGACTAAAGAGTGCGGCCAACGACCTTGTGTTTATTATTCACCTGTTTCACCAGCCCCAGGTTGGCGAGCTGCAAGGCCACCTCAGGATGGCCCTCTCCCCCCACGTTCCCCACACTGGTCATAACAATAACTAAACTAGACTAAAGAGTGCGGCCAACGACCTTGTGTTTATTATTCACCTGTTTCTGTTTCACCAGCCCCAGGTTGGCGAGCTGCAAGGCCACCTCAGGATGGCCCTCTCCCCCCACACTGGTCATAACCATAACTAAACTAAACTAAAGAGTGCGGCCAACGACCTTGTGTTTATTATTCACCTGTTTCACCAGCCCCTGGTTGGCGAGCTGCAAGGCCACCTCAGGATGGCCCTCTCACCCCACGTTCCCCGCACTGGTCATAACAATAACTAAACTAGACTAAAGAGTGCGGCCAACGACCTTGTGTTTATTATTCACCTGTTTCACCAGCCCCAGGTTGGCGAGCTGCAAGGCCACCTCAGGATGGCCCTCTCCCCCCACACTGGTCATAACAATAACTAAACTAGACTAAAGAGTGCGGCCAACGACCTTGTGTTTATTATTCACCTGTTTCACCAGCCCCAGGTTGGCGAGCTGCAAGGCCACCTCAGGATGGCCCTCTCCCCCCACACTGGTCATAACAATAACTAAACTAGACTAAAGAGTGCGGCCTACGACCTTGTGTATATTATTCACCTGTTTCACCAGCCCCAGGTTGGCGAGCTGCAAGGCCACCTCAGGATGGCCCTCTCCCCCCACGTTCCCCGCACTGGTCATAACAATAACTAACCTAAACTAAAGAGTGCGGCCAACGACCTTGTGTTTATTATTCACCTGTTTCACCAGCCCCAGGTTGGCGAGCTGCAAGGCCACCTCAGGATGGCCCTCTCCCCCCACGTTCCCCGCACTGGTCATAACAATAACTAACCTAAACTAAAGAGTGCGGCCAACGACCTTGTGTTTATTATTCACCTGTTTCACCAGCCCCAGGTTGGCGAGCTGCAAGGCCACATCAGGATGGCCCTCTCCCCCCACGTTCCCCACACTGGTCATAACAATAACTAAACTAGACTAAAGAGTGCGGCCAACGACCCTGTGTTTATTATTCACCTGTTTCACCAGCCCCAGGTTGGCGAGCTGCTAGGCCACCTCAGGATGTCCCTCTCCCCCCACGTTCCCCGCACTGGTCATAACAATAACTAAACTAGACTAAAGAGTGCGGCCAACGACCCTGTGTTTATTATTCACCTGTTTCACCAGCCCCAGGTTGGCGAGCTGCAAGGCCACCACAAGATGGCCCTCTCCCCCACGTTCCCCGCACTGGTCATAACAATAACTAAACTAGACTAAAGAGTGCGGCCAACGACCTTGTGTTTATTATTCACCTGTTTCACCAGCCCCAGGTTGGCGAGCTGCAAGGCCACCTCAGGATGGCCCTCTCCCCCCACGTTCCCCACACTGGTCATAACAATAACTAAACTAGACTAAAGAGTGCGGCCAACGACCTTGTGTTTATTATTCACCTGTTTCACCAGCCCCAGGTTGGCGAGCTGCTAGGCCACCTCAGGATGGCCCTCTCCCCCCACGTTCCCCACACTGGTCATAACAATAACTAATCTAAACTAAAGAGTGCGGCCAACGACCCTGTGTTTATTATTCACCTGTTTCACCAGCCCCAGGTTGGCGAGCTGCAAGGCCACCTCAGGATGGCCCTCTCCCCCCACGTTCCCCACACTGGTCATAACAATAACTAAACTAAACTAAAGAGTGCGGCCAACGACCTTGTGTTTATTATTCACCTGTTTCACCAGCCCCAGGTTGGCGAGCTGCAAGGCCACCTCAGGATGGCCCTCTCCCCCCACGTTCCCCACACTGGTCATAACAATAACTAACCTAAACTAAAGAGTGCGGCCAACAACCTTGTGTTTATTATTCACCTGTTTCACCAGCCCCAGGTTGGCGAGCTGCAAGGCCACCTCAGGATGGCCCTCTCCCCCCACGTTCCCCACACTGGTCATAACAATAACTAAACTAGACTAAAGAGTGCGGCCAACGACCTTGTGTTTATTATTCACCTGTTTCCGTTTCACCAGCCCCAGGTAGGCGAGCTGCAAGGCCACCTCAGGATGGCCCTCTCCCCCCACGTTCCCCGCACTGGTCATAACAATAACTAAACTAGACTAAAGAGTGCGGCCAACGACCTTGTGTTTATTATTCACCTGTTTCCGTTTCAACAGCCCCAGGTTGGCGAGCTGCAAGGCCACCTCAGGATGGCCCTCTCC
The DNA here is from genome assembly GCA_946902985.2 of Meconema thalassinum. Lineage (NCBI taxonomy): Eukaryota > Metazoa > Arthropoda > Insecta > Orthoptera > Tettigoniidae > Meconema > Meconema thalassinum. Next base: position 8,699,702 of record OX336400.1, read on the forward strand.
CCCACGTTCCCCGCACTGGTCATAACAATAACTAAACTAAACTAAAGAGTGCGGCCAACGACCTTGTGTTTATTATTCACCTGTTTCACCAGCCCCAGGTTGGCGAGCTGCAAGGCCACCTCAGGATGGCCCTCTCCCCCACGTTCCCCGCACTGGTCATAACAATAACTAAACTAGACTAAAGAGTGCGGCCAACGACCTTGTGTTTATTATTCACCTGTTTCACCAGCCCCAGGTTGGCGAGCTGCAAGGCCACCTCAGGATGTCCCTCTCCCCCCACGTTCCCCACACTGGTCATAACAATAACTAAACTAGACTAAAGAGTGCGGCCAACGACCTTGTGTTTATTATTCACCTGTTTCACCAGCCCCAGGTTGGCGAGCTGCAAGGCCACCTCAGGATGGCCCTCTCCCCCCACGTTCCCCGCACTGGTCATAACAATAACTACACTAAACTAAAGAGTGCGGCCAACGACCTTGTGTTTATTATTCACCTGTTTCTGTTTCATCAGCCCCAGGTTGGCGAGCTGCAAGGCCACCTCAGGATGGCCCTCTCCCCCCACGTTCCCCGCACTGGTCATAACAATAACTAACCTAAACTAAAGAGTGCGGCCAACAACCTTGTGTTTATTATTCACCTGTTTCACCAGCCCCAGGTTGGCGAGCTGCTAGGCCACCTCAGGATGGCCCTCTCCCCCCACACTGGTCATAACAATAACTAAACTAAACTAAAGAGTGCGGCCTACGACCTTGTGTTTATTATTCACCTGTTTCACCAGCCCCAGGTTGGCGAGCTGCAAGGCCACCTCAGGATGGCCCTCATCCCCCACGTTCCCCACACTGGTCATAACAATAACTAAACTAAACTAAAGAGTGCGGCCAACGACCTTGTGTTTATTATTCACCTGTTTCACCAGCCCCAGGTTGGCGAGCTGCTAGGCCAACTCAGGATGTCCCTCTCCCCCCACGTTCCCCACGCTGGTCATAACAATAACTAAACTAGACTAAAGAGTGCGGCCAACGACCTTGTGTTTATTATTCACCTGTTTCACCAGCCCCAGGTTGGCGAGCTGCTAGGCCACCTCAGGATGGCCCTCTCCCCCACGTTCCCCGCACTGGTCATAACAATAACTAAACTAAACTAAAGAGTGCGGCCAACGACCTTGTGTTTATTATTCACCTGTTTCACCAGCCCCAGGTTGGCGAGCTGCAAGGTCACCTCAGGATGGCCCTCTCCCCCCACACTGGTCATAACAATAACTACACTAAACTAAAGAGTGCGGCCAACGACCTAGTGTTTATTATTCACCTGTTTCACCAGCCCCAGGTTGGCGAGCTGCAAGGCCACCTCAGGATGGCCCTCTCCCCCACGTTCCCCACACTGGTCATAACAATAACTAAACTAGACTAAAGAGTGCGGCCAACGACGTTGTGTTTATTATTCAGCTGTTTCACCAGCCCCAGGTTGGCGAGCTGCAAAGCCACCTCAGGATGGCCCTCTCCCCCCACACTGGTCATAACAATAACTACACTAAACTAAAGAGTGCGGCCAACGACCTTGTGTTTATTATTCACCTGTTTCACCAGCCCCAGGTTGGCGAGCTGCAAGGCCACCTCAGGATGGCCCTCTCCCCCACGTTCCCCACACTGGTCATAACAATAACTAAACTAGACTAAAGAGTGCGGCCATCGACCTTGTGTTTATTATTCACCTGTTTCACCAGCCCCAGGTTGGCGAGCTGCAAGGCCACCTCAGGATGGCCCTCTCCCCCCACGTTCCCCACACTGGTCATAACAATAACTAAACTAAACTAAAGAGTGCGGCCAACGACCTTGTGTTTATTATTCACCTGTTTCACCAGCCCCAGGTTGGCGAGCTGCAAGGCCACCTCAGGATGGCCCTCTCCCCCCACGTTCCCCACACTGGTCATAACAATAACTAACCTAAACTAAAGAGTGCGGCCAACGACCTTGTGTTTATTATTCACCTGTTTCTGTTTCACCAGCCCCAGGTTGGCGAGCTGCAAGGCCACCTCAGGATGGCCCTCTCCCCCCACACTGGTCATAACAATAACTAAACTAAACTAAAGAGTGCGGCCAACGACCTTGTGTTTATTATTCACCTGTTTCACCAGCCCCAAGTTGGCGAGCTGCAAGGCCACCTCAGGATGTCCCTCTCCCCCCACGTTCCCCGCACTGGTCATAACAATAACTAACCTAAACTAAAGAGTGCGGCCAACGACCTTGTGTTTATTATTCACCTGTTTCACCAGCCCCAGGTTGGCGAGCTGCAAGGCCACCTCAGGATGTCCCTCTCCCCCCACGTTCCTCGCACTGGTCATAACAATAACTAAACTAGACTAAAGAGTGCGGCAAACGACATTGTGTTTATTATTCACCTGTTTCACCAGCCCCAGGTTGGCGAGCTGCAAGGCCACCTCAGGATGTCCCTCTCCCCCCACGTTCCTCGCACTGGTCATAACAATAACTAAACTAGACTAAAGAGTGCGGCCAACGACCTTGTGTTTATTATTCACCTGTTTCACCAGCCCCAGGTTGGCGAGCTGCAAGGCCACCTCAGGATGGCCCTCTCCCCCCACACTGGTCATAACAATAACTAAACTAAACTAAAGAGTACGGCCAACGACCTTGTGTTTATTATTCACCTGTTTCACCAGCCCCAGGTTGGCGAGCTGCTAGGCCACCTCAGGATGGCCCTCTCCCCCACGTTCCCCACACTGGTCATAACAATAACTAAACTAGACTAAAGAGTGCGGCCAACGACCTTGTGTTTATTATTCACCTGTTTCACCAGCCCCAGGTTGGCGAGCTGCAAGGCCACCTCAGGATGGCCCTCTCCCCCCACGTTCCCCACACTGGTCATAACAATAACTAAACTAGACTAAAGAGTGCGGCCAACGACCTTGTGTTTATTATTCACCTGTTTCACCAGCCCCAGGTTGGCGAGCTGCTAGGCCACCTCAGGATGGCCCTCTCCCCCACGTTCCCCGCACTGGTCATAACAATAACTAAACTAAACTAAAGAGTGCGGCCGACGACCTTGTGTTTATTATTCACCTGTTTCACCAGCCCCAGGTTGGCGAGCTGCAAGGCCACCTCAGGATGGCCCTCTCCCCCCACGTTCCCCACACTGGTCATAACAATAACTAAACTAAACTAAAGAGTGCGGCCTTCGACCTTGTGTTTATTATTCACCTGTTTCACCAGCCCCAGGTTGGCAAGCTGCAAGGCCACCTCAGGATGGCCCTCTCCCCCCACGTTCCCCACACTGGTCATAACAATAACTAAACTAGACTAAAGAGTGCGGCCAACGACCTTGTGTTTATTATTCACCTGTTTCACCAGCCCCAGGTTGGCGAGCTGCAAGGCCACCTCAGGATGGCCCTCTCCCCCACGTTCCCCACACTGGTCATAACATTAACTACACTAAACTAAAGAGTGCGGCCAACGACCTTGTGTTTATTATTCACCTGTTTCACCAGCCCCAGGTTGGCGAGCTGCAAGGCCACATCAGGATGGCCCTCTCCCCCCACGTTCCCCGCACTGGTCATAACAATAACTAAACTAGACTAAAGAGTGCGGCCAACGACCTTGTGTTTATTATTCACCTGTTTCACCAGCCCCAGGTTGGCGAGCTGCAAGGCCACCTCAGGATGTCCCTCTCCCCCCACGTTCCCCGCACTGGTCATAACAATAACTAAACTAGACTAAAGAGTGCGGCCAACAACCTTGTGTTTATTATTCACCTGTTTCACCAGCCCCAGGTTGGCGAGCTGCAAGGCCACCTCAGGATGGCCCTCTCCCCCACGTTCCCCACACTGGTCATAACAATAACTAAACTAGACTAAAGAGTGCGGCCAACGACCTTGTGTTTATTATTCACCTGTTTCACCAGCCCCAGGTTGGCGAGCTGCTAGGCCACCTCAGGATGGCCCTCTCCCCCACGTTCCCCACACTTGTCATAACAATAACTAACCTAAACTAAAGAGTGCGGCCAACGACCTTGTGTTTATTATTCACCTGTTTCACCAGCCCCAGGTTGGCGAGCTGCTAGGCCACCTCAGGATGACCCTCTCCCCCCACGTTCCCCACACTGGTCATAACAATAACTAAACTAAACTAAAGAGTGCGGCCAACGACCTTGTGTTTATTATTCACCTGTTTCTGTTTCACCAGCCCCAGGTTGGCGAGCTGCAAGGCCACCTCAGGATGGCCCTCTCCCCCCACGTTCCCCGCACTGGTCATAACAATAACTAACCTAAACTAAAGAGTGCGGCCAACGACCTTGTGTTTATTATTCACCTGTTTCACCAGCCCCAGGTTGGCGAGCTGCTAGGCCACCTCAGGATGGCCCTCTCCCCCCACGTTCCCCGCACTGGTCATAACAATAACTAAACTAGACTAAAGAGTGCGGCCAACGACCTTGTGTTTATTATTCACCTGTTTCTGTTTCACCAGCCCCAGGTTGGCGAGCTGCAAGGCCACCTCAGGATGGCCCTCTCCCCCCACGTTCCCCGCACTGGTCATAACAATAACTAACCTAAACTAAAGAGTGCGGCCAACGACCTTGTGTTTATTATTCACCTGTTTCACCAGCCCCAGGTTGGCGAGCTGCTAGGCCACCTCAGGATGGCCCTCTCCCCCCACGTTCCCCGCACTGGTCAAAACAATAACTAAACTAGACTAATGAGTGCGGCCAACGACCTTGTGTTTATTATTCACCTGTTTCACCAGCCCCAGGTTGGCGAGCTGCAAGGCCACCTCAGGATGGCCCTCTCCCCCCACACTGGTCATAACAATAACTAAACTAAACTAAAGAGTGCGGCCAACGACCTTGTGTTTATTATTCACCTGTTTCACCAGCCCCAGGTTGGCGAGCTGCAAGGCCACCTCAGGATGTCCCTCTCCCCCCACGTTCCCCGCACTGGTCATAACAATAACTAAACTAGACTAAAGAGTGCGGCCAACGACCTTGTGTTTATTATTCACCTGTTTCACCAGCCCCAGGTTGGCGAGCTGCTAGGCCACCTCAGGATGGCCCTCTCCCCCACGTTCCCCGCACTGGTCATAACAATAACTAAACTAGACTAAAGAGTGCGGCCAACGACCTTGTGTTTATTATTCACCTGTTTCTGTTTCACTAGCCCCAGGTTGGCGAGCTGCAAGGCCACCTCAGGATGGCTCTCTCCCCCGACGGTCTCCCAGATCTCCAAGGCACTCTCGATAGATGCCTCTGCTCCGGTGTAATTTTTCAACTTCATTTGCACCCCCGCCAGATTGTTCAGCGTCGTGGCCACCTGGAAATATACAGTCCTCTGTGGAATGGTCACTGGGAGAGTCGAGGGCAGGAAAATCTCGACCAGCTGCCATGAGTCATACGAGTTTCAAAAAGAATTCTACGTTCGGCATTCTATGATAAACACACATCAAAGTAAACAAGTACACTGACCGGCACGAAAAACGCAACACTTCAATTTCTTACAAAAACTGAAATTTATTTCAAATTTATGACACTTTTATAACACTAATCTACTATATGATGATGAAATATTGTAGTACGGTCCCATGTAGGTGTCTAACAATGGAAAATAAAAGATGATTACACACAAATTTAAAAATTAAGCTAGTGATGCACACTTCAAGGAAAGAGCGCTAAAAGAGCGGGAAATTTTGAGTAAGGTCTTAAAGGTCCTCACTTATGTTTTGATTTTATACACTTCACACATTACTTTACAGACATCGGAGATGATATCGGGACCTCTGTTCGCATCGTTAAAAGCGTGTTTTGCCACCTCTTGTACCAATGACGGCATTCAACCTTTCAGGGATGCTCCTGATTAATGCTGTAATGTCCTGTTGAGGAATCATCTCTAATTCTTCCAGGAGGACATTCCGTAGGTCCTGTAGGGTCTCTGGATAGCACTGACGGGCTCTTCTCCCCATCCGGTCCCAAACGTGTTCAAGAGGATTCAAATCAGGGCTTCGAGCAGGCCAAGCCATAGCATGAAACCCTGCTTCATCCAAGAACTTTCTTAACATGTGGGCGTGCATTGTCTTGCATTAGTGTGAAATCATCACCAATAAATGGAGCGAAAGGCACAACATGCTCCAGAAGGATTTCCTCCACATACCGATGTGCAGTGAGGCTCCCATTCTCCACGAAGACCAAATCCGTCCTTGCAGCCATACTGATTCCTGCTCACACCATCACACAACCACCCTGAAATGGCGTCCTGGATGAGAATATTCAAGGGGAATACCTTTCCTCTGGCTTTCTACAGACCCTCTCTCTTTCGTCAGGTGATCGGAGGCCAAACCGCGACTCATCGGCGAACAACACTTGTTCCCATTGTTGTACTGTCCAGCCATGATGTTCCCTTGCATAGCGTAGTGGAGCTGTGCGATGTTCTCTGGTAGGTTCGGAGTCTGTAACTGGTCTTCTGGATTGAAGATTGGCTTCTTCCAATCTTCTTCGGACGGTTCTATCACCCCTCGAACTTGGTGGAGTCGATTTCGTGCTTCAATGGCGGTGGAGTGACGGTCGTGAAGAACTTGAAGTTGTAAGAAGCGGACATCTCTCTTCGATGTTGTTCTTCTCGGGCCTGATCCTGGTCTCCTTGCAAAGCCTCCTGTTTCCCTGTACCTTCGTACGGTTCTGGAAATCGTGGAAGCTGTAATCCTCAACACTTCTGCAATGTAATGCATGCTGCGACTATCTTCCACCAAAGCAACAACTTTTGCAGCTTGTTCAGGACTTAAGGGCATGTTTGCTCCAGAAAGCTAATTACGACAATCACAGAAAGATCCCACAAACACATGTGATTGAAAAGCGAACAATTGAAAGTACAACACTATGCGCTATAAGAGCGGGAACACATTATTGGATTACATCCAGTGATGTGTTTTCCAGGTGCGCGGGAAAAATCAATTGAGGCTACTGCAATCAACAATCAACACTTCATTGTTTGCTTCCAAAGCAACACCAATAACATACCCCGTCCAAAACAAAGTAGGTTAAAGTGCTTCACTTTGATTAAATAGATAAATTACACAGTCATTTCACATCATGTATTGGGTGTTGCGTTTTTCGTGCCGGTCAGTGCAGTACCGTGAAGAACTAAGGCCTATTTTCATATATCCTACTTATGCTAATTGCCTCTATCAACATACAAAGTATCGGTTTGATTGCTGTAGTAGATATTGAGAACCGTCCAAATATTTCGGATGGTCGCCATAATGGATTTTTATTATATACCTTAGAGTTATTTACTATTACATGAAGATTATTGTGTAGGTGTATTATTCAAACTTCATTCGCATGATTAGGACGCAAGAAATAACAAGAAGTTCCGTGACGAACTAAAGAGCCTACTTTTCTTAAAATTACGATTCATGCCAATGATTAATCTGTTGTATATGAACCTATCTGGAATATTAGGGTAAAAAAATATAGACAGCATTTATTAACAGTTGTCAGCCCTGATTGCTCTTAAGAATAAGCATAGTAATATCTGTTATGGTACACATAGCACATACGAAATTTGAATGAAACCCAACTGATAATATAGAAGTTACATGTATTTAAAAATTGGTCCTATCAGCAGGATTAGAATCATGTTGGTAGTACTGAGGTCCATTAGTTACTTCAAATTAATCTAGAATGTCATGTACTATACGTGTGCATAGTTTAAAGCTGTCGGCTTGCATACTTTCTGATATATTGGTATTTGGATAAAAACAATAGAGAGTGCATTTATTAACAGTTGGCAGCCCTGGTGGCTCTTAAGATTACGCTCAGTCATATCTGTCTACCTACACATAGTACATACGAAATTTCATTGAAATCCAATTGATAGTGTAGAAGTTATATGCATTAAAAAATCGGACATACCAGCAGGCTTAGAAACATTTTGGCAACACTGTCATGTTTGGCCTCCTGGAAATTAAACTGAAATATAATTATCTATAGGTGTGCCAATTTTGGTATAGCTCCCATGCATACCTTCCGAGATATACAACATGGAGCTGAAATTTCAATTGCGATTTTTAAGCAGTTGGTAGCACTGACATCATTTTCAAATACGGCATTGAGATATTCAGATAAAGATATTTACTCATACCAAATTTGGGTTCGATTGCTACAGCCGTTTAGGAGTTGATAGAGAGACAGACAGACAGACAGACTGAAGGACAGACAGACAGGACAGACAGACAGACAGACACACATTTTCCTGGATCGATCTCATAAGTCTACTTTTTCCTCATTTTTACAAAATGCGAAAAGTAGGCTAAAAACGAGATATTTAAATTTTGCTCAGCAGCCATCTTTTGGTTATGAAAATAATTCAAATGATTAGATGCCTGTGGATTAAAATGTATATAAGCATTTAGCGTATCAAGTATCACTGCGCTCGAATGGTGAAATCGCGAGAAAAGTCCATTTGAATATTTAAATTCCGCGTCGCCACCATGTCAGATTTGTGCTCACCGGGTCATTGAACGTCCCATAAGTGAACTTATGTTTATAGCGTCTATACACTTACAAAATGTCAGTTTGATTGATGTCATGTTCCTTTTTGTAGTTAACAGGTTATTGAAAGTCCCATAGCTAAACGTCTAGTGGGTGCCCTTGATCACTGTACAAAATTTCAGGGTGGTATGAGTAATAGTTTCGGAGATATAGAATGCCGGGGAAATATTTAGCATAGCCGCCATGTTGGATTTCTGAGACATAATAACATTTGAAGGGCACGGTCAGGGTCGGCCAAAATAGTACTATAGCCTTACCGAGTTCCATTGAAATCGCTCCCGCAGTTTGGAAGTTATTAGCGCGACTCACACACACACACACGGATGATCTCATAGGCCTTTTCTTTTTGTATATATAAACTAGCAACCCAACCCGGCTTCGCCCGGGAACAGTTATGAATGCATTACGTGATAAGCGCTTTTTTTTATGTTAATGAACAACGACCAATATCCGTTTTACGACTCGGCATGATGGGTTAAAATCACTGACTGGACTATTATTTATATTATCATGGAAATGCGTGTGCAACAAATTCTTGTCAGACTTAATTTAAGAATGGAGAGGTGCATGAAACACAAATCCCCCTTCCGTCCAATCTTAACATGACTGTGAATTTTAAGGAACGAAAAGTTCACAGGCGCAATGAAGAAAGGCCGAGTTGCATTTCCATGGAAACTCCAAACACAACCACTCTTCTCTAAAGTGTTTAACTCAACACGACTCGACAGTTTGCTGCTGGCTGTATCTGGGGCATTAAGCTCGTCCGCTAGCTAAGCTGTAACTGGGGTTATAGACTCGCCCCTAGCTAGCTCGTAAACTGTCGCCTCAGTAACTGAATGGAGATTGTTGGAAGAAATGAAAACGTAGAAACACTTATAGTGGGCGATGTATTGAAGATCGAGATATGCTCTCCCTGCTTTTTTGTAGCACTTTTCATGCTGAACAATTCTTACATTCATAGTATATAGATATTTTAACGGTTTGCCCAGCGTAAGCTTAAAGAGCGCACAGACGCCAGGTTTTTTCGACCTTTTTACTAAAATCGTTAGTGTTTGACTTCCTTTGGTCATAAATAAATGATTTTCTATAGATACCTTCCTCGAGATATCCTTTACAGAATGGTGAAAACCGCATCAAAATCCATTTAGTGGTTCTCGAGATAACCCGTGGCATCCACGAATCGGGGACTTTGTTTTATACTAATTAGAGATTATACGCCAATCAGTATAATTTAATATAATATAATCCCCCTTCCGTCCAATCTTAAATTGAGTGTGAATTTGGCGGAACGAAGAGTTCACGGGCGAAATGAGAGTTGCACTTCCAGGGAATGGCGAGATGAATGAAACTCAAATCCCCCTTCCGTCCAATCTTAACTTGATTGTGTTTCAGAGGCGAATTGAAGAAAACCCGAGTTGCACTTCCAGGGAGACTCCCAACACAACCACCCTTCTCAGAAGTCTTAACTCAACACGACTCAACGGTTTACTGCTGGCTGTATCTGGGGCAATAGGTTCGCCCGCTAGCTAGGATGTAACAGGAATGATAGATTCGCCCTTAGGTAGCTCGTAAACTGCGCCTCAGTAGTTGAATGGACATTGTTGGAAGAAATTGAAACGTAAAATCACTCATAGTGGACGATGTATTGAAGATAGAGATATGCTCTCCCGAACTTTTTTGTAGAACTGATCATGCTGAACAATTCTTACACTCATAGTGTTTAGATATTTTTAACGGTTTGACCAGCTTGAGCTTACAAAGTGCTCGGACGCCAGGTTGGTTTTTTTTTTCGACTTTTCCACCAAGCCCTCGTCCTGTCCCGGCTCGACTATGGTTCTGCGGCATACGGTTCGACCAAAGCGATGTTGTTCGGATATGGAGAAGCTACAGAGATACAGGAAGTGTCGACGACATGCCTCGCTCAGGCCGCTCAAAAGCCACGACGGCAGCGGATGACGAATTGCAGCTCGGAGGAACCCTGAAAGCCACGTCACCATGCCGTGCGGTAAGGATGGGCCCAACAGCATGCTGAATGGACCCGTCATTTCCCCCAGGAGTTCCCATCTAGTGAAACGTGGGGTGGCGACCACGTAACCACAGCTGAGTCCGGCATTGCTTCCACTTACTTGTGCCGGGCTCCTCTCTGTTATCATTACTGTCGGCCTCCCTTGGTCCATTTTTGTTCTCTTCCGACCCTGACGGTATTAGGGTTCCGAGGCCTAGGGAGTCTTTCACTTTCCCGCGTTAATTGGCCCTTGTCTCATCTTTCCGGATCCCTCATTCCTCGAGGGTTCCACCTTCTCTTTCTTTTACATTTTGTACGTCTTTTCACTTGCAATTACATTTTGTACGTCTTTTCAATCTATTTCCATTTTGTGAGTATTTTCAATACAAATTGCATTTTGTGTGTATTTTGAATTTGAATTACATTTTGAAAGTATTTTCAACCTACCTAGCATTTTGTAAGTATTTTGCATCGCGGGCGCTGTCATTTTGTGAGTGGATTGAATCTAAACTCCAGTTTGTGCGTCTTTTTCATTTAACTTGCCTTTTGTGAGTGTTTTCAGTCTACCTTGGTTTTCGTTATGGTTTCGTTTCATTGTCATTTTCACTATCACCCAGCCCATTAGGGGACGATAACCTCGATGGTAGGCCCCGTAAAACAACAATTATCATCATCATCATCATCATCATCATCATCATCATCATCATCATCGAATTTGCATCACGTTCTATTCACATATGAGACGTGTTTGGAGGCAGGCTGAACGTCTTAGACACACTGTCCAGCGCGTACAGCTGAATGGCATCATTTGGGGCCGACGTACGCCACTGGTGGCCATGGAAGGCTCTGCGATACATGAATGACTTCCACCGACCCATAGTGCAACCATGTCGGCAGAATTTCGGGGAGGCATTCGTCTTCATGGACGACAATTCCCGCCCGCATCGAGCACATCTTGTGAATGCGTTCCTTCATGATAACGCCATCGCTTGCCTTGAGTAGCCAGCATATTCTCCAGACATGAACCCCATCGAACATGCCTGGGATACATTGAAAAGAGCTGTTTTGGACGAGATGACTCACCAACCAATCTGAAAGATCTACGGTGAATCGCCGTTGAGGAGTGGGACCAACCATGCCTTGATCTACTCGTGGATAGTATGCTGCAATCTGGACCACAACTTCCGCTGACAATGTGTGGTTTTCATGAGCAATAAAGCGAGCTGAAACCTTATCTCTAAGCCATTTGTATTTCAGGGTGCAGGACCTCAATACTCCATGGAGGGTTTCAGGCTATGATGTGCACTTTTCAAGACAGTTGAGATAATAAAGGGAGTTGACGTCACGAGCACCAACTGTGTCATGTTGTGATATGTTACATTTTGTCCTGCCAGTGTCCTTCTTAGCTATTCGATCCTCAGGCATTTTCAAATAGGCAGAAGTCTCACCAAAAATATTACTCACTCTCCCATGAAGTGGAAAGAAGGTAGGTGGGAGGGAGAGAAAGTAGGAAAAGTAAGAAAGGAAAAAAGAAAGAAAGATTAAAGAAAGAAAGATGGAAGGAAGGTGATAAAAAGGAAAAAGATGAAGGATAAGAGGGAAGGAAGGTGAGAAAGAGGAAAAAGAGAAAGGATAAGAGGGAAGGAAAGTGAGAATGAGGAAAAAGAGAAAGGATAAGAGGGAAGGAAGGTGGGAATGAGGAAAAAGAGGAAGGATAAGAGGGAAGGAAGGTGAGAAAGAGGAAAAAGAGGAAGGATAAGAGGGAAGGAAGGTGAGAATGAGGAAAAAGAGGAAGGATAAGAGGGAAGGAAAGTGGGAAAGAGGGAAAAGAGGAAGGATAAGAGGGAAAGAATGTGGGAAAGAGGGAAAAGAGGAAGGATAAGAGGGAAGGAAGGTGAGAATGAGGAAAAAGAGGAAGGATAAGAGGGAAGGAAAGTGAGAATGAGGAAAAAGAGAAAGGATAAGAGGGAAGGAAGGTGGGAATGAGGAAAAAGAGGAAGGATAAGAGGGAAGGAAGGTGAGAAAGAGGAAAAAGAGGAAGGATAAGAGGGAAGGAAGGTGAGAATGAGGAAAAAGAGGAAGGATAAGAGGGAAGGAAGGTGAGAAAGAGGGAAAAGAGGAAGGATAAGAGGGAAGGAAGGTGAGAAAGAGGGAAAAGAGGAAGCATAAGAGGGAAGGAAGGTGGGAATGAGGAAAAAGAGGAAGGATAAGAGGGAAGGAAGGTGAGAAAGAGAAAAAAGAGGAAGGATAAGAGGGACGGAAGGTGAGAATGAGGAAAAAGAGGACGGATAAGAGGGAAGGAAGGTGAGAATGAGGAAAAAGAGGAAGGATAAGAGGGAAGGAAGGTGAGAATGAGGAAAAAGAGGAAGGATAAGAGGGAAGGAAGGTGGGAAAGAGGGAAAAGAGGAAGGATAAGAGGGAAGGAAGGTGAGAATGAGGAAAAAGAGGAAGGATAAGAGGGAAGGAAGGTGAGAAAGAGGGAAAAGAGGAAGGATAAGAGGGAAGGAAGCTGAGAATGAGGAAAAAGAGGAAGGATAAGAGGGAAGGAAGGTGAGAAAGAGGGAAAAGAGGAAGGATAAGAGGGAAGGAAGGTGAGAATGAGAAAAAAGAGGAAGGATAAGAGGGAAGGAAGGTGAGAATGAGGAAAAAGAGGAAGGATAAGAGGGAAGGAAGGTGGGAATGAGGAAAAAGAGGAAGGATAATAGGGAAGGAGTGAGAATGAGGGAAAAGAGGAAGGATAAGAGGGAAGGAAGGAGGGAAAAGAGGAAGGATAAGAGGGAAGGAGTGAGAATGAGGGAAAAGAGGAAGGATAAGAGGGAAGGAAGGTGAGAAAGAGGGAGGGAACAGGAACCTGTTGAGTGTTGGGCCCACAACGAGAAATAGCTCGCAGTTCACACTTACGTACGTCGAATCTTAATTCAGAAATGGAAGATTTTTACGCCGAGTCTAATTAAATTGGCCATAGAGCGTTCCATCTTAACCGATAAGATCTACTCAGTGTTCTACTCCATCTGACAACATAATAACTAAGGCCCGGAAGTTGATGTCGTTAAAAAGTTTAAAAAATGCACTTAAAATGTTCAAAAATGACTGCAATAAATGAGCTATGAATTCGAAAAATGCACTATACAATGATCTTATAATAATAAACTCAACAATATTTCAAAAATGAATATCTTGAGATTTTTCATTAAGTTTTATACCCGGTATTTTTGTCCAGCACTTTTTTCAGTTTTGATGCAATACCCGAAGAAATGTAAGACTAGTTTCCATCCAGTTGATTAAGGAAATGGAATCAACAATTTCTTCGCCTGTTTTCTTCAACGATGTGATTGTTGCTCTCAATAACGCTACTAGCTTCTTCTTAACTCTGAGAGAAGTAACTCCCTCATATAAAGCTGTGGCATGACTACATTGGATTAAAATGATCTTAAAAGGCCTATTTTTGTAAAATATGACCCAAAAATCTACCAAACTTAAAAAAATGCTCATAAAATGGAAAAATAGCAAAAAATGCAAAAAGATGCAAAATAATAAACAGATATTTGAAGACGGGGTGGCCCGTCCGGAGTTTCTATGTACGTCAGCATTGATTTAGACAGCTCAGTAAAAAGATGACATGTCATCAACATCTGGGCCCTAATTAATAACATATAAGCGCCGACGAGATGCTGGGCGGGTGTGCCGTAATATTGTCACGTGATGTTATGAAGACACACTGTATTTCGAAAGGAAGAACTTGAAGGATTTGACGGAGCCTATATAAAATGGTCGCCGCGGGCTCCTATTGGCTAGATTTTGACAGCTAGAGCAACACGTTGCCAGCGCATTGTTCATTCATTCAGTCGCTTGTTAACAATCGGTGTCAGAGTTCCTTTCATTGTCATTGTTTCGTTTCGTTTACTTGGCTTCACTGAGGTTCGACCAGTACAGCGTGTACTGGAGTAGTCCTGGATATCGCCGTGGATGAAATGATTATTAACCTTAGCAATTCATCAAGCTCTGACGAAGTCAATGATCGTGATGCTGATGATAGCGACAGTGAAGGGATGGCCAAGGGACTGAGGATAACTTATTTATTGGTGTCATTTCCTTTGCGGCAGTCGATAATAGTGCACAAGCTATTGTTTCCCGTCATGGTGTTCAAATTACCGCCTGTTATTCAATAGCCTAGAACTAGACATTGTAAAAACACGGCAATAATATCGTCACAGAGTAGCTTGTTTGAGTGCTCAGTTCTAAATACAGTTAACGCTACTTTTGTATTATCACGAAAGCTATTATTAACCGTAGGCCTAATGTGCCGCGATTCAGTGAATGTGCTTGGTGTTATGATTACTGCTCGGATATTTAGGTACTAAAAATTGGGGAAATATTTATTTTTTATGTATTAAAAATATCTGAAATATGTGACAAAAAAGTAAAAATATTTAATTATAATTTACTGTCGACCAAAATATTATGTGCACTCGAGTTTGAAGGTTGTTTGTGAAGTAAGCAATAGACCTACATAAAATCCAATAACATCATCTTTTTCGTCGTTCTATTTTACGATAGTTCATGTAGGTTTGCAATTTTTAATTTATATTTTAATATTTTTTATCGTTGTTGGAACACAAAAAGTGCCCAATTTTTTTAGCGTCTTTCAACCATGCATCACATTTAAGAATTATTATCTCAAAAACCTGTCATCAGATCGAATTCAAATTTTAACACAATATACATTGGAATGTTTTATAACTGGTTTATTAATTTCAAAATGTTGTGTGTCTAAGAAACAAAGTTGTTATCATTTTTGTAAGGTAACGTTTTCTCGGCTCGGGGTGGTTGGAAAATGTAGTTCTTGGTCGCGTTGTAATCCTTATACATCAAAAGGTTATGCTGTATGACTGTGAAATACGTAAATTAATTCACTTATTTTATATCAGTTGTATTTGTAGGGGAAAATAAGACATGGTTCAGCAGCTAACCGATACGGAGAAAGCTGTACAGCGTTGCAAGGATGGACCCCATCACGCGTCATGGCGTGCCTCACTCTGAAGTGCTGGGCTGCATCTCGGCAACGCTGTACAGCTTTACACGTATCGGCTATCTGCGGAACCATGTCTTATTTTTTCATACAAATACAAACCGATATAAAATAAGTGAATGTCCGAAGTGTAGGCCTGTGTAATTTTGAAATCAGCTGATTTACCACAATAATAAATACTTGGCAACACAGCTCAGCTGTTGCAACCTCCCGCCATTTCCTTCACGTTCTTTCTTTCGAAGTACAGAGCATAGCTCATTTATACACGATTGTGTTTCTTTGTAGACATGAGCTTATAAAGGACTAGCTGTTACCCACGGCTTCGCCCCAATAACATTTGGAGTCCCGTTATAACATTAGTTATATAGACATTTCCTGTACTGGAAGATAATGACGGCAACATGGAGCGTTGAAATTGAAAATCGGGTGCAATATCCGACGGGGAGCTTCGATTCAAGGCAGGTCCCCTAGCCTACTGCCATGTCTATCGAGAGTATTTTTAACGCCTAAGCACTTCTCGATAAACTACATTTCTGGTCTTTCTCTCAAACTGCAGAATGACTAAGCCACCAGAAGAACTGACTCTGGAGCATGCCACGTACAGTTGACCATGTGCGAAACAGTCACTTCTCAGATCCACACCGGCTACTTTTAAACTCTGCCCCTGAGCCTTGTTAATTGTCATGGCATAGCAGACTTTCAAACGAAACTGCAGATGTTTGAATTGAAAATGGTAGTCTGATGGGATTAGAGGAATGCGGGGTATGAAGACAGTTTTGCCTTGGCAAACACCTGTAAATATGGTGGCTTCAATCACAAATTTATGCAGTGCTATAACCTGCAGCCTGGTTCCATTGCAGAGTTTAGGAGGGTTTAGTTTGCGCAATAACATGACAGGGGCACCAACCTTGAGGATCAGGACATGAGGCGGTATTCCGGGCGGGTTAAGAGTGTTTAAAAACTCCACAGGATAATGAACTGCATCTTCAACCTGTACAACAGAGTCTACTGATTCGTATACCATTTTTGTTGTTGATAACTTCTTAAGGAGGGCGATATTTATACTATCAGCAGAGTCATTTGTTGGGGTAAGAATATCTCTTTCTTCCAACCATGAATTATAAAGGTTGGAATTTACAAACACTTGAGGATAGATCTTTTCGATCACATTCTCTAAACTGTCAACAACTTCGCACAGTTGAGCTGGAATAGTTATTTTTCCGTCATTTTCCTCCAAATTTCCATCGCCAATGCTTAGAAGGATACGGGAAAACTCCTCAGCCATACAATCACCATGGATGTGTACGCGCATGTTGACAATCAATTTTTGCATACATATCAACCAGAAACTGATTCAGAAGATTGCGAAATAACAAAAAAATAAGAATTATCACCCTCACGCTCAAATATTCTGAAGCTGTAAAATTTGCGGCAGACACGGTCTTCTTCAAAGGTGCTTGAATGCTGTTGTGACGTTGAGGGATATTAATGCAGTAGCCATGTTCTCCACGGCAGAACATGAGCAGATATTGCAGAGCATCATACGCGCGATGTGTTTCACTAATACGAAGCAACCTGCTATCTGTGCCGTGGAGTACAATATCCCTTTTCTCAAACTCCTGACCAGCCTGCAAAGCACCAGAACACTGGTAGGGGCGACGAGATGCAGCCCGCATTGCCTGGCAACAATAGACCTAGGCATTATTGAAGCTGTTCATATAATCGCGGTTTTCGCGGTTTGACCATGATCCCGAGTACAGTTTTGGAAAACCTTTCTTAGCGAGCACATACGGCTCTTGAGGAAACTGCATACCAAATTTCATTCCAATCCGTTCGGTGGTTTCTGAGATTTGAAGCTGTTCATATAATAGCGGTTTTCGCGGTTTGACCATGCTCCCGAGTGAATTTTATGAAAACCTTTCTTAACGAGCACCTACGACCCTTGAGGAAGCTGCATACCAAATGTCATTCCAATCCGTTTGGTGGTTTCTGAGATTTCGTGATGAATGAGTGAGTGGTATTTGACAAATATATAGTAGAAATCGCGGTTTTCGCTGTTTTACCATGATCCCGAGTGAATTTTTTGAAAAACCTTTCTTAGCAAGCACCTACGGCCCTTGAGGAAGCTGCATACCAAATTTCATTCCAATCCGTTCGGTGGATTCTGAGATTTCGTGATGAATGAGTGAGTGGTATTTGACAAATATATAGTAGATAGAAGATGACTTTGGATCCTTACCGCTTCGTGTTTCTCTCCCAGGAACTGATTCTGTATTTTGAGAGCGTGCTGCAAAAGGTCCTCAGCTTCCATAAATCTGTAATGATCTCTGCAACACAGGGTTATAATAGCTGCTTTCTTTAAAAGGTACCAAAAATTGCAAAGCTTAATTTACGTATGATCTTAATCTAAAACCATATAGCATTTGATTAGGGCATCTTCTAGGTCTCAAGAGAAAATGATAAGAGTGAGAACTTAAATCAATAATAATAATTATTATTATTATGGCATAGTTGGTAGCATGCTGAACTGCTGTGTCCAAGATCGCGGGTTCAAACCCGACCGAAGTCGTCGGATTTTTAACAGCGTTCTAATCCCTCAGTATGCATTCCTTCGGAGGGGAAGTAAAGTCGGCGGTCCCATGTCATCGATTTGTAAAAGATCCTTCCACAGACTAAACTTGTGTGAAGCTAGATTGTTAGGTTAGATTTCGTCGCAACGCTCTATCAAAGTTCCAACGTTCACCACTAGGTATCATTGATATCTGGTAGCGAAAGTTGGAATTACTTCAAATTGAACGGAACTTGTAGCTCACCCTAAGGGTGTCCGCTGGAAGCAGCTACAACCTCTGGCGAGCCGAACATGTCCTCGGACACTTTCGGCACTAAAAGCCATACACTAAATAATAATAATAATTGGAGCGGAAATATGGACGGATGCCCTGGATAAGGACATTGATAGGAAGTCACTAGCGCAAGTGCAGAGGCGGGGTGCTTTGCGCGTGGCATCTGCTTATCGCACGGTCTCTGAAGAATCAGTTATTATTATTTCTGGGATAATTCCATTTTTTCTTGCGAAAGAACACAAGTACATTTACTGGACGAAGTCTGAGGTAGGTTTACAAAATGCAAGACGAACAGCAAGAGTGGAAACCCTTCAAAATTGGCAGATCAAATGGGGGCAAGGAGACCGAAGCCAGGTGCAGGTTTAGTTATTATCTCATTCAGTTCCTGACTGGGCATGGGTTCTTCTGTTCTTATCTTTAGAAGATGGGGCAGATTGTATCTACTGTGTTAATGAGTTAGATCATGCTAATCACACCTTCTTCTCTCGTGGACGGTGGGTCCAAAATAGACAGTATCTAAAAGAGTGCATTGAGGTGGAGATATCTCCTGACAATATCATTGCGGCGAAGAACATTGGAAGCTGGTAGCAAGTTCTGTTGAAGATATCCTCCGAACAAAGAAGACAGATCTGGATCGCCATTGAAGATAATTCACTACGGAAGAGAGCCCTACGGGCAAAGATAACAAATATTAAGTCAAAGAAAAGAAAAGATACTTTATCTATAACTGGGTCACGACTATGGGATTCAATTCCTGCCGATATCAGAAATTCTATGGTATAAGTAAAACCGGTACAGTGGAATCAAATATTACATTGTATTAACTCAAGGTTTCTTTTCCTATTTCATTAAACTCTGTGAATAAGCATTTGGGCAGACATTTCGATATGATTCTCAAGCAAAGTAATTCAAAAATTGTTATTCCACGTCACAAAGTTATAGATTGATTGTTAACTAACAAAAGCCTCATGCCCAATCGAACCATGTTATTTTGCTACGAACTTTATCCAGAACGTGCTAGGCTACTTGCCTCACTCAAGTTAGAAAAGATGCAGGCTACTTTTCTTGCAGTAGTGGTCTGCGGATTGCAGCTCAATCCATTCTTAGGCGTTTTAGATTTTTGTTTCTTTACTCGTATTAAAACCCTTTCGTTGTTGCATTTCCAGAAATCACCCTATTATTTTAGAATATGAAGTACTGTGGACATGGATAAGTTGCACGTAACATTGGAACTATATAATACGGTACATTTCAACAAAATAAAAATTTACGTGTGAATTACCAAGTCTTGCAATGACCCACAGTAAATCACACTCACCTGGGGTCCTCGGTTTGAAGTCTGCCCTCATATAATCTGGTCACAATTTTAAAATTATATGAACAATTATGAAACTAAGTTTAAAACAATGTGTCAGTAATGGAATTTGCACAGTTTTCACAAACTGTACACATATTTACATTGTTTACCGTTTTATTTCCTGAGGTCCCTGGTTCAGAACCACTTCAGCATGTTTTTATTTCTCCCAGAATTAGTCACATTGGCCCATACTACAAAACTTGCCTAATTCTAATTTAAATGTGCTAATATATACATCTCGGCAGCCTGTTCCATGTTCTTAGTTCCCAATGTCGACTCCCATCGCCAGTAAAATCATCTGGCAGAGTTAAAGGCAGGGAAGGTTGAATGCTTGGTTGTAAGCCGCCAGCATTTACAGTAGGCTGGTTTACTGTATCCTCATCAATATCACTGTTTCTATCATTTCACTGATCATTTACATCTAAATCATACAGAACATCACTTCCACACGAGCTTTCCGAATCACTTCTATTCAATTCTGTTTAGGACATCGACATCTGAGAGACCAGCCATGTTTCCTAGCAACAGCTGGGAGAAAGGTCAAGGAACAAACTATTATTACCGCTAAAAGCAACACTATGCCTTCTAAATGCTGTCCTATGCCTGCCAGACACATTAACTATAGTTAATAAAATTTAATTGCAGCCGAATGTCCAAAATACGATATTCATGTTGGTTATTTAGTCTATAGATCTTTGCTATACTTCAAAACTGATTTTGTCCTTTTTTTTGCATCGGTTGATGTGATATCGATCACATCTTTCACCACACAAAGTACACACATTCATGGAAATGTGTCGTCGCACATAGTTTGTGGTGATATCCATGGACCGCTAAACTTGTGATGACGCGCCTTAATTCTTGATTCGCCTCCGTCCCGTGTCGGTTCCACATGGCATCTGTACAATAAAATTCAAGTCAAATATCCTCCCTTTTTTGTTTTCTCTGTTCAAATACCTTGGCACTGTTTTGAGTGGGTGGTAGTAAGAACCTTGCCTTTATGTCATCAATCTTGGGCCATTTTATATACCAGTCTCGACTATAGTTCACAATTAGTTTTAATTCCACACCAATACGAGAGGTGGCAGAAGAATGCCAGAACATACCAATACGAGAGGTGGCAGATGAATGCCAGAACATACCAATACGAGAGGTGGCAGAAGAATGCCAGAACATACCAATACGAGAGGTGGCAGAAGAATGCCAGAACATACAGGGGCGCTTTAGCAGGGAGCTGTGACTTTCATATCCGGGCGCATTCGGGCGCTTTGAGAAGCAAAGGGTTCGTACAACTTGAATACCGTACTTCTTCTTCTTTCTCTTCTGCTAATATTCATTGGGCCTGAGAAAAAAAATCTTCAAAAAATTGTGACAACCTGCTAATATGAAGCGTTTCCGATAACGTAGCATGTGGGAAACACAGCACTTATCGCGAGAAGTAACGAAGCCGCGAATAACTGTCAGAAAGGTAAAAAGGTAGGAAGGAAACCCAATCACAGAGTACCCCCAGGGGCTCACAACTTCTGGGGCGTGGGTTGGCGACCACGGGACCCCAACTGAGTCCGGCATTGCTCCCACTTACTTGTGCCGGGCTCCTCTCTGTTATCATTCCTCTCGACCTCTCTTGGTCAACTCTTGTTCTTTTCCGACCCCGACGGTATTAGGGAGTCTTTCACTTTCCTACCTAAATTGGCCCTTGTCTCCTCTTTCCTGATACCCTCATTCTTCGAGGGGTCAGCCATATTTTTCTTTTCATGATATCTCCTGCCTTCTGTTCAAGGCCCTCAAGGAGGCAGGGTGTGTGTAGCCCCACCACTTAAGGTGCACCCTGGATTGTGCTAGACCCTCAAAGGCTGGACCGGCCCGGCGATTGTTGCTGGGTGTTTAGTTAGCTAGTTATTGAGGTTTTAAGGGGCGGAACTACGAGGTAATCTGGCCCTATTGCAGGTGTTTGCGTTCAGACGTTTCTGCTCGATGGAGCATAAAACGTGATTCATCGGAAAAGACCACTCAGTTGTGGAAGGCAGACTTTCATCACTCAAAAACAATCGGCGGCTTCGGTGGCGTAGTCGGTAGCATGCCCAAGATCGCGAGTCCAAACCCGGCCTAAGTCGTCAGTTTTTTTAAGAGCGTTAAAAATCTCTCAACATGCCTTCCTTGCGAGGGGAAGTAAAGCCAGCGGTCCCATGTCATCGATTTATGGCTTGTTAAAGAACCTTCCACTAATTACACCTGTGTGAAGATAAATTGTATACGTTAAGAATGTAAACAACACTCTTAGGTTACTACGTTCGTTGCCAAGAGTCGACTGCGGTGGTGTCTTGTAGCTAATTATGAACTAGTAGTCGTTGACGGTGGCGCTTGGCGGCAAAAGTAGGAACTATTTGAAAAATTCAAAAAAGTCTGCAGTCCTTACTTGAATTAAAAAACCGATAACACACACTAATACAGTCATCACAATTAACACCGGTTATCAGACAGATTCTACACACACCCAAAGTACACGTGGCTACATGACCACGTTGTCGCAGCCCCTA
Organism: Meconema thalassinum; assembly: GCA_946902985.2. NCBI lineage: Eukaryota > Metazoa > Arthropoda > Insecta > Orthoptera > Tettigoniidae > Meconema > Meconema thalassinum. The sequence goes on from OX336400.1 coordinate 8,722,023, forward strand.
AACTTAAGAACCAACCAACTCATAAAAAATCCGACGAATTCGTCTGGATTTGAACCCGCGATCTCGGGCATAGAAGCTCCTTATGCTACCAACTATGCCATAATTATTGGTGAGTGTAACTCAGTGAGCTCACCTGAAGAACAAGGCCACCCGACTCAGCAGAGCAGCAAGTTCGTTGTTCGAGCCCCGACTCTGCGCGTCTCGACATCTCGCAGAGCTGTCACGTAGCTGTTCCTGTGACACTAGATCCATGACCTCCTTGCAGGCCGACTTTAGAACGTGCACAACGCTAGCTGGGAACATAACACATTATAAATTACCTCTAGCCTAGTGGATCGCCGTCCCCGATCATCAGCGTACGTCGCGAAGGGCACAGGGAGTCATCTGCCCTTCAGGGAGTGGTGGTACCAACCTACTAACTGATGCAGCCATCCCGTATGAGAATTAGCTTTTAGTCGCTCAACCCAATCACTGGAATACAGCTGAAGTACCCGAGCTTCGCTGTAAGTCATAAATAAAATAAAATGTGAAGGTGACAGTTAAAACAGGGGATAGGCGAGATGGAGTAAGATAAGAACATTTTGTCCAACTACTCCGCTCAGCGTTGACCGTGTTTTATAGCACAAATTTAGGTTTTACTCGCTAACCGTTGGTCGTACACGAAAAGTGATAAGGACCTTTCGGATAGAAAATTAAATTTTAAACCACACATATGCCATCAAAAGTTTGCTAATTCTTAGCGTTTTCCTTTTATTTGGAATGGAAATATGAAAGTTTGAAACCGAAGGGTGAAGGGGCGTCACTAAAATGGTCGTCATCTTTAGATAGTGCAAAGTATCGAAATCAAAAGTAGCCTATATGTTAACCAGGTAAATCAGCTACTTCCATGTAAAATGTCATGTAAATCGGACCAGCGGTTCTTTGGTGATTGAGTAATGCACAGATACACCATCTCATTTTTAGCCTATTTTTATTTTATGAAAAAATAGGCTTATGAGATCACCTTTTGTCCGTGTGTGTGTGTGTGATGGCGTGTGTGAGTCCCCCCGTAATAACTTCAAAACGGCTCGAGCGATTGCAATGAAACTCGGTAAGACCATAGCACTATTCTGGCCGACCCCGGCCGTGCCCTTCAAATTGTATTGTGTCTCACCAATCCAACATGGCGGCTGTGCGAAATATTTCACCAGCATTCAGTATCTCCGAAACTATTACCGATATCGCCATGAAATTGTGAACGGTGATAAGGGCACTACTAGAAGTTTACTTATGAGACTTTCAAAAATCTGGTGACTACGAAACCAACATGGCGGCTAAGCGAAGTTGAGACATTTAAATAGACGTTTCTCGCGATTTAACAATCAAAACTTAATGAAACTTGGTACAGCAAATGCTTATACAAATTGTAATGCACTGTAGTCTAATTTACTTCAATTGTTTGCATAACTTCAAAATGGCGACTGTGCGAAATATTTCACTGACATTCTATATCTCCGAAAATATTACAGATATCACCCTGAAATTTTGTACGGTGATAAAGGGTACTGATATAAGTTTATCTATGTAATTTTCATATACCTGTAAAGCACAAACGAACATGGCGGCCAAGCGAAGTTGAAACATTTTAAAAGGCTTTTCTCGTGATTTAACTCTCTGAGCGCAGTTAAATGTGGTACTTAAATGATTTTACATATTGTAATGCACTGGCATCTAATTTAGTTCAATTGTTTACATAACCTCCAGATGGCGGCTGTGCGAAATATTTAAATTAAGTTTTTATTTCTTGTGTCGTAATCATGCGATCAAAGTGAAAGTTTGAATAATGAACCTAGGCAATAATTGTCCTTGAATGATACATAACTCTATGGCCTATACATATAACAATCCAAAATGGCGAGCATACGAAATATTTAGACGGTTCTCAATATCTATGAATCTTTTATAGCAATCAAACTGAAATGTTTATGTTCATAGAGGCTATATTTAAAATATTTAAATGGACGCGCCTCGCGAATTAACTTCCAAGTGAAGCACTTCAGTCTCTCACTAGGTACAGTCCGTTCTGAACCGTGGCAGCGACCGGTTCGCTGCGCTTTGCTTCGTTGTGAGTGATGTATTCGAGTGTCTAACTTTCAAGTCGTTTCAAGTACAGTAAAAATGGCAACCAACAGCATTAGGAAAAACACGATAAAATGTGCTTTCCTCGACAAGGCCAATAAACCAGGCCCCGCAGAAATACATGAGTGGATTCAGTACACCCTAAAACTCAACGTGGACCAATTAGAAGCCATTCAACTCGACAATCTGGAAACTGCTGTTTTCATCAAGTTCACCAGCAAACTACTGATGGAGAAGGTCCTCAACAGTACCAACGGCAAATCTCAGGTACGGAAATTTAATGGCTCTATATCAGAGGTAAATATAACTTGTGCGGATGTTGACAGCCAACTAATCCGAATTATGAAACTTCCCATTGAACTGCCGAATGACCGGATAATGTCGTACTTTAGTAAGTACGGGAAGGTTCGTGAAATTAGAAACGAACGATGGTCAGCTACCTACCTATTCAATATTTTGAGTGGTATTCGGGCTATGCGGATTGAACTAAAAACTGCAGTTCCACCCATTATTTCTATCGATGGCTACAAAGCACAGGTGGTGTATGATGGACAACCTCGATCATGCTTTTATTGTAATGCCACTGATCACTTTAGATAGGAATGCCCAGTGAGGCGCGGTGAAACTGAAAACAAAACCGGCCCTAAGCTTCTCAGTGAAATTGTAGCCAACAAGGAAAGTGACATTGTCTCACCTGCCTTATCGGCACCTTGTTCATCTAACGTCAGTATTTCTCCCGAACAACCTGCCCCACTTGATACGTCAGCTGTAGCAAAAGACACGATGGACGTGTTGACTCCTCACTCCACCGCCTTATCGCCGCAACCAGCTGGGCCATTGCCCGCCACTAGTAAACAACAACATACTCCCAAATTACAACAGGAACTCCACGGGCAGCCAGCGTTGCCACCTTCGTCTGATATTAGCCAATACACCAATGGCAGTCTAGGTAGGACGGCCACTTCTCTAGTTCCTAAAACTGACCAGAAACCTGACACTAGCACTGCTAGCCCTGAAGTGGTCACAGAAGACGTGACCTCAGGAGACAATGCTACCAGTATGCCACCCTCAAACCAGTCCATAGTTAGTTGTGAACCACAGACCGCTGGTATACGATGGTCGGATGAAATAGAAGACGACCCCTCCAGCCACGTGGATACAGAAGAGATGGGGTCACAGGACCCGGATATCATGTACACCAAGGAACTAATTCCTAAAGAACAGGTACCTTTGAAAACCACCTCCAAAGCTAAAACAATCCGGGCGTCAAAAGAGGGAACGCACAAGCCTTATGCGGGTGTCAGGGACCCCCGACTACAAGGCGGGAAGTCGAGCGACAAGCGTTAAAGACCACCCAATCTCCATCTTGTTTATTTTGGTACGAAACATGTCTATCTATCTGACGATGTTGTTGACATATACTCTAATGGCACTCAATGTAAATTGCATTCAAACGGCTAGTAAACAGTCGCTCTTACGCAACCTCATTCCAGACCAAGATGTGGATATTGTTCTGTTGCAAGAAGTGGCTACTGAAGACCTCCTTACCATCTCTGGCTACGATAAAATAGTTAATGTCAATGAGCACAAACGCGGTACAGCCATCTACATTAAGGACCATATACCATATGCGGATCCAGTCCAGTTAGTCAACTCACGCGGACTCAGTATCCGTATTCGAGATATTTTGATTGTCAATGTATATGCTCCCTCTGGTTCGCAGGCCAGGATACAACGCCGGCACTTTTATACCACAGATATTCTCCCACTTCTCCATAATCATACCGGAAATTTAATCCTCGGTGGGGATTTTAACGCAGTGCTATTGCCCAAAGACCAAAGTGGCCAATTTCAGGGCTGCCCTGCGCTATCTGCGTTAATACAAGGTTTACGCTTAAAAGACACATGGGAACTGAAGCCGTCGGGGTCAGCCGGTTACACGTACTACTACCATATTGGTGCTTCTCGACTGTATAGAATATATGTCAGCGGAGAATTGAAAGAACACGTGAGGGAAACAGATGTATGCCCGGTAGAGTTTTCAAACCATTGTGCGTATCTGTGCAAGATTCGCCAACCAGAATTGGGACCTCGCCGTGGGAGAGGATCATGGAGGTTAAATGATTCTATTCTGACACACTTGGGCATGAAAGATAGCTTTGCCACTGAATAGCATAACTGGAAACGCCACATTCACCGGTTTCAAGATACTCTTGAGTGGTGGTTGAAGTATGCGAAACCCAGAGCTGTTAGGTTATTGAAGGCCTACAGTGCCGAGAGAAGACGCCACATCCATCAGACGACAGATTTCTACTATAAATGTTTACGACAGTTATACAATGAAGACCCTACCAACCCTAATACATATCGCAGAATAAAGAAAACCCGAGCGCAGCTCCTCACGCTGCAGCGCAAAGCATTGGAAGGACTCAAACTTCAAGCCCAAGATCATCAACATCTGGCATCAGAGGCACCCTCCGTTTATCATTTTATACGGGCGTGCCGCAAAGGCCGTCAGAAGTACATCAACCGCATTATGACACCTGGGGGACAAATGGTGACTAGTCATACCTTAATCACAGAAACGGTAGAGAACTTCTTTCAGTCCTTGTACACAGACGACGCCCCAGTCCCACTTCACCACCAGCATCCGTTCTTCGATGGTGTACGAGGAAGACTTTTGCACAGACGACAAGAGTGCTTGACCCAGGGCATCACCGCCGAAGAAATATATACCTCCTTACTCCACAGTGCGCCGAACAAGAGTCCTGGTCCGGATGGCCTGGGGAGAGCTTTCTACATGACGTTTTGGACCACCATTCGCGATGAACTTACAGCCGCAGTGAATGATGCTTGTCGTCCTGGACGAAATATCGACACCCTGAAAGATGGCCTGGTGGTATTAGTCCCAAAAATTACACAACCAACACAGCTCAGGGACTTTCGCCCACTGACGCTTTTAAACTTTGACTACAAGATCTTCACGAAATGTATGAAAACGAGACTTCAGGCCTTTATGGAGGAAGCCACATCTCGCCACCAATCGGGTGGGGTACCAGGCAGGTGCATTGTCAACACTACATGTGCTATTCGCGATGTCATTAGTGAGTCGCTGGTCGGCAATAAGAAGAAACTGTTATTGTCACTGGATTTTGACCATGACTTTGATAGGGTAAACCATAAATACATCCTTGCGACCCTTCAAGCTATTGGCTTCGATATGCGGTTTATTGCCCTCGTGAGCAAAATTCTTCATGGTGGATCTTCAAAAGTGAATGTAAATGGGTATTTCACACGACCTCTCCTCATCCATCGTGGAGTCAGGCAAGGGTGTCCGATGTCCATGCTTCTTTTTGTTCTATCCCTGGAACCCCTTCTTTGTAATCTCCATACATCTTTCAATGGCACGGAGATCAGTATTTTTGCATATGCGGATGATGTCACTCTTGTATTAGATCGAACCGTTGGCATGCAGCAATTGTTCACGGACCTTGATGAGTACGGGAGATATTCTGGTGCGCGGCTGAACCGACGAAAAACAAAGGCGATGTGGATTGGGAAATTGGACCGCGTCCAAGGGGTTCTCCCAGCGTGGGTAACGATCGCCTCAGAACTCAAAATATTGGGCATATCTTTCTTGAATAGTGTACACCAAATGATTAAAAAGAACTGGGACGTTGCCCTACATTCTGTGCGTGGTGACTTGCAGCAAATGCGGTATCGCTCCTTCCTCTTACACCAACGAACAATGTACGTGAATATGTTCAGCTTAAGCGCAGCGAAGGAAAGTTGGTATTAAGTAATGCATGACCTTATACCAACAAACAAGACTCCGTCGCATTCACATGGTGGAGACAGCCTTATGCACTTCATGTTCCCATCAGGATACAATCCTGCACCGATTTATCTCAGTCAAATTCTTCCTATGCCAAGAATGGTGGGTACACGTATTATTTCCGCCGTCGGATGGTTTATTTGGCAAGGGGCTCTATTACGTCTTTCCCACAGCACATTAACATTGCATAAATCCCAGGGAGGTCTGGGACTCATCGACGTTGAAAAGAAAGCTAGAACTTTATTCCTCAAACGACACCTTCAACTGCTTACAGGCTTCGGGACCGATGAGTCACATAACTTCCTACGGAGATGGTTAGTCCCCATGACTGCGCGAACCCACCAGCTTATTATGATATCAACCATCATGCACCTCATGTCCGGTATCTGAGAGTTGAATTAAGCTACGTGCCACAAGACGTCATCAGGTCTATCTCAACGAAAAAGCTGTATCGTTCTATCATGGCACAACAGTATGTTGCCCCCAGAATTATGCAATCCGCATTGATCGTCAACTGGAATCGAGTCTGGAGGAATGTCTCCAATCGCATTCTTCCCAGCGCAGGGAAGGAAAGTTGGTATAAAGTAATCCATGACCTTATACCAACAAACAACAGACTCCATCGCATTCACATGGTGGAGACAGCCTTATGCACTTCATGTTCCCATCAGGATACAATCCTGCACCGATTTATCTCAGTCAAATTCTTCCTATGCCAAGATTGGTGGGTACACGTATTATTTCCGCCGTCGGATGGTTTATTTGGCAAGGAGCTCTATTACGTCTTTCCCGCAGCACATTAACATTGCATAAATCCCAGGGAGGTCTGGGACTCATTGACGTTGAAAAGAAAGCTAGAACTTTATTCCTCAAACGACACCTTCAACTGCTTACAGGCTTCGGGACCGATGAGTCACATAACTTCCTACGGAGATGGTGTAGTCCCCATGACTGCGCGAACCCACCAGCTTATTATGATATCAATCATCATGCACCTCATGTCCGGTATCTGAGAGTTGAATTAAGCTACGTGCCACAAGACGTCATCAGGTCTATCTCAACAAAAAAGCTGTATCGTTCTATCATGGCACAACAGTATGTTGCCCCCAGAATTATGCAATCCGCATTGATCGTCAACTGGAATCGAGTCTGGAGGAATGTCTCCAATCGCATTCTTCCCAGCGCAGCGAAGGAAAGTTGGTATAATGTAATCCATGACCTTATACCAACAAACAACAGACTCCATCGCATTCACATGGTGGAGACAGCCTTATGCACTTCATGTTCCCATCAGGATACAATCCTGCACCGATTTACGCAGTGTGATCCGATTCGATCGACCTGGAACCGCTTCACCCGGGTCCTGAATAGCTTCTTGAACTGTTCTATTACCTACATCACTCCTGAATGGGTGATCCGCCCAACATTTAGCCTTCAACCGCCCCAACTGAACAGTGCGGTAGTGTTACTGCTTGGTTGCTATGTGCACTGTGTGCTGAAAACTACGGGGCCATATACAGAACTCGAAATGCTGTCCGAGGTGAGTGAGTGTGTCCTCACGAGCCTTCGCTGTACTACAAGAACTCGCCGGCTGGGGGACTATGCCCAGCAGCTCACCCGCATCATGTGAGTGTTTTGTGTTTTGTGATAGGGATTGAACATTGAACATTAAGTAGACTAGTATAACTGTGATAAACTCATCAATATCCACGATTGTTATTCATCTACCACCTCACAATCACCTGTGTACCTTAAATATATCAAGACAAAAAACAAGTTTCCTTAAAAAAACTAGAAAAAAAGTGAAGTGAAACGTTGCACGTTAAATGCTTATACAAATATTAATCCACTGGCATCTAATTTATTTCAATTGTTTGCATAATCACAAGATGGCAGTTGTGCGAAATTTTAAAATCTCGTTTTTACTTCTTGTGTTCTAATCATGCGATTGAAGTTTGAATACCACTCGTAAACAATAATCTTAATGTAATAGTACAAAAATAAAAATCTAACCTGGCGACCATCTGAAATATTTAGACGGTTCTCAATATCTACGAATCTATCACAACCTTCAAACTGAAATTTTGTAAGTAGATAGAGGCAATTAACATGAGTAGGATATATGAAAATAGGCTGTATAGTTCTTCACGGAACTACTTGTTTTATATTACTATAGATACATTACATGTGATTAAAATTTTGGACTACCCCCAGGGGCTCACATCTAGTGGGACGTGGGTTGGCGACCACGAGATCCCAGCTGAGGCCAGTATTGATTCCACTTACTTGTGCCGGGCTCCTCTCCGTCTTCTTTCCTATCGACCTTTCTTGGTCAACTCTTGTTCTCTTCCGACCCCGACGGTATTAGTGTATCCGAGGCCTAGGGAGTCTCTTCCTTTCCCGCCTTAATTGGCCCTCCTCTCATCTTTCCTGCTCCCTCATTCTTCTTCAGCCTTCTTTTTGTCTAATTCTAGTTCCTTTTCTCGCACTGTTTGTGAATTGGCTCCCCGTGTATCTAAATTACATTTTGTACATTTTTGGAATCTAAGCTACATTTCGTAAGTATTTTTAATCTAAATTACATTTTGCGAGGATTGACAATCTAAATTGATCCTTAGCAAGTCTTTGAATTCGGGAGCGGCATTTTTATGAGTACTTTGAAATACAATTGCATTTTGTAAGTTTTTCAACCTAAACCGCATTTTGTAATTATATTGAATCTCAATTACATTTTGTAAGTATTTTGATCTAAATTGCACTCATTTTTTACTAACCTGCATTTTGTGCGTATTTTCACTCTAAATTCTATCTAAATTCCATTTTGTCAGTGTGTTTCACTCTAACGAATAAGTCACATTTTGTGTGTATTGTCACTCTCCGTTAGTTTTCGTTGTAGTTCCATTTCATTGTCATTTTCGCGATCACCCTGCCCATTAGGGGCCGATAACCTAGATGTTAGGCCCCTTAAAACAATTTCAGATCTCAAATGTCACCATTAACACCATAGCAATAACAGCCCTTAAAGGATCCATTAGTATTTTGAGAAACCACTTATATTCCTAAATTATGTGAATTTTAAGGCGGAATAGCTATTTTAATTATTTACGGTATTTTTAGTTGCGGTTTGCCCACTCTTCGGGTCTCACTCTAATTTATATGTGTGCCATACATTTCATAGTTCAATACTCGTAGTTTGTTAACCTTCTCTTATTTCTTTTTTCACCTTATTATGATAGTTAAGCTTTGTATATTGGCAGCCCTGTAAGTCGTGAAAGCATAAGAAAAAACAAGAAGTTCCGTGAAGAACTATACAGCCTATTTTTCATGCCAATGATTATTCTACAGTATATGAACCTATCTAGAATAATGACAAAATTAAGTTGGTTATATCGAAATATCTAATTAGTTCAAAATATATCTGGTATAATGTAGCCTAATAGAGCACTACAGTTGGCAGCCCTGGTGACTGAATATATTCTTAGTTCCATCTCCAGGTACAGAATACAAAATTTGGTTGAAGTCCAATGGACGTTACATGCAGTTAGACACTGAATCTATCAGCACGCGTAAAAGCATGTTGCCAACAATACCATGCGTGTGCTGGTCAGAAATAATCTGAAATATTATGATATCTTGTTGTGCCAATTTTGGATGAAATCCATTTGTTAGTATAGAAGTTACATGCATTTTAAAATTGGACATATCAGCAGACATAGAATCGTGTTGGCAGCACTGCCTTGTATTAATTACTCCAAATTAATCTACAATGTCAGGTGCTATACGTGTGCAAAGTATAGAGCTGTTGGCTTGCATACTTTCATATATATTGATATTAGGGTAAAAAAAAATATAGACAGCATTTATTAACAGTTGGCAGCCCTGATTGATCTTAACAATACTTACAGTCATATCTGTTATGGTACCCATAGCACATACGAAATTTTGTTGAAATCCAACTGATAGTATAGAAGTTACATGTATTTAAAAATTGGTACTATCAGCAGGTTTATAATCATGTTGGTAGAACTGACGTATATAAGTTACTCCAAATTAATCTAAAATGTCAGAATATACGTGTCCATAGTTTAAAAGCTGTTGGCTTGCATACTTTCTGATATATTGGTATTTGGATAAAAAAAATAGAGAGAGCAATTATTAGCAGTTGGCAGCCCTGGTGGCTCTTAAGAATACGCTCAATCATATCTGTTTTTGTACAGATATTACATACAAAATTTGGTTGAAATCCAATTGATAGTGTAGAAGTTATATGCATTTAAACATTGGACATATCAGAAGGCTTAAAATTATTTTGGCAACACTGTCATGGTTGGCCTTCTGGAAATTTAACTGAAACAGCCTTATCTACATGTGTGCCAATTTTGGAATAGCTCCCATGCATACCTTGCAAGATATCCAACATGGAGCTCAAATTTCTAGTGCGTTTTTCCAGCAGTTGGTAGCACTGACATCATTTTCAAATATGGACGTGAGATATTCCGGCGCACATCTTTACTCATACTAAATTTGGTTTTGATTGCTGCAGCCGTTTAGGAGTTGATAGGGGGGAGGACACACACACAGCCAGACAGACAGACAGACACACATTTTCCCGGATCGATCTCATAAGTCTACTTTTTCCTCATTTTTAAAAGACTGAAAATTCATAAAAGAAAAAATTAAATAAAAAATATAATTATAATATAAACAAAAAATACTGAAAAACAAAAATTCAGCGTTCAAAAACGAACAAGTCGTTGAGTCAATGACGCAATTATAACAAGTAGTTCCGTGAAGACCTATACAGCCTATTTTCATATATCCTACTTATGTTAATTGCCACTATCAACATACTAAATTTCAGTTTGATTGCTGTAATAGATTCGTAGATATTGAGGTCCATCTAAATATTACGGATGGTCGCCATGTTGGATTGTTAAATGTATGGGCCATAGAGTCATGTACCATTAAAGGAAAATTATTGCGTAGATTCATTATTCAAACGTTCACTTCGATCGCATGATAACGACACAAGAAATAAAAACTTAATTTTAAAATTCACATAGCCGCCATCGAGGTTATGTAAACAATTGAACTAAATTAGATACCAGTACATTACAATGTGCATAAACATTTCCTGTACCAAGTTTCATTGCGTTTGGATCATTAAATCGCGAGTAAGGTCTATTTAATATTTTCAACTTCGCTTGGCAGCTATATTCGTTTTGTAGTTAACCGGTTTTTGAAAGTCTTATAGATGAACTTCCAGTAGTGCCCTTTATCACCGTACAAAATTTCAGTGTGATACCGATAATAGTTTTAGAGATATAGAATGCCGGTGAAATATTTCGCACAGCCGCCATCTTGAGGTTATGTAAATAATTGAACGAAGCTAGATGTCGGTGTATTGCAATGTGCATAAACATATACTGTACCGAGTTTTATTGCGTTCGGTTGGTTAAATCGCGATAAACTCTATTTAAAAGTCGCAATTTCGCTTGACCGCCATGTTGGTTTTGTATTTATCAGGTTTTCAAACGTCACATAGGTGAACTTCTAGTAGTTCCCTTTATTGCCGTAAAATATTCCAGGGTGATATCGGTAATAATTTCGGAGATATTGAATGCTGGTGAAATATTTCGCACAGCCGCCATGTTGGATTGGTGAGACGTAACGAAATTTCAAGGGCACCGCTGGGGTCGTCCGGAATAGTGCTATGAACTTACCGACTTTCATTGAAATCTCTCCCGCCGTTTTGAAGTTATTAGGGGGGACACACACCATCACACACGCACACACGGACCAAAGGTGATCTCATAAGCCTATTTTTTTTTTCATAATTGAAAATAGGCTAAAAATAGCTCAACTTTAGTTTTTTGTTAAATTGGACCCTGAGTGCTCTTAGTGACATATAGCCCGCTACCGTAGCTTAGTTGGTAGCATGCGCAAGATCGCGGGTTCAAACCCGAACAAAGTCATCGGATTTTTTAAGAGCGATAAATATCCCTCAGTATGCCTTCCTTCGTAAAGGAAGTAAAACCGGCGGACCCATGTCATAGATTTATGGCATGTAAAAAGCATTCCACTAACTACAATTGTGTGAAGCTAAATTTGTAGGTTAGATTTGATTAATGTTCTACTAGTTCCAATGTTTGCTGCCAGGTGCCGGTTGCGGTGGCATCTAGTGTCCAAGCTCGCAGCTAGGTTTCGTTGACGGTAGCATTTGGTAGCAAAGGTAGGAACTACATGAAAATTGATCGTATGTAATTAACTGAATTACAGATAACACACACTAATACAGCCATTACAATTAACACCGGTTATCAGACAGATTCTACACACACACAAAGTATACGGGGCAAACCCAAAACTAAGGAACGAACCAACCTTTAGTGTCATTTAAAAATGTTTTCAACATTATAGCGTTATAATAAAATACATTGCAAATTAAAACCTTGAGTACAAACCGAGTAAATAATATTTTCTTCTGAAAAATGTTGTTCAATGTGACATTGTCGCAAATAAATTAATATAAAAGTTACTTATTTTAATAGCATGCGTAATTTTGAATTTTGAGGTCAAGCTTTTGAAGGTTGTTGTAAATTGGTCTTCATAGGTTAAATCATTGTGGACCAAATTGGAATGGGGAGAAATTTTTCAATTGAGAACATCTGTTTGTGTTCATCCAATTCAAATTGCCAGTGACTTTAATCCTGCTTTGGAAAAGATAGACCAATTTCAGAATGTGCTGTGGATGGATGTATTCAAATATAGACTAATAACAAAGGCCCGAAAGTTCATGCAAAATCATATTTTTGCATATTTTGGTTATTCTGGCACAATTTATCATATTTATCACTTTTCCCTGATTACGCGCATATCTCTACTTGAGAAAGCGAATATTCTAGTTTCCTGTTGTTTTGAAGCGCTTTTTGTTACTTCATGTTCATAAAGTCGTAGTCTCGGACTGCGAGAGTCCATCACAGAATATTTTGCTACCATAGTAGCCTACGTTTCAGTCCATTTTGCAACTTAATATCAACTATTTTGATGCAGCATTTACTATGTAATTATTGTAAATGATTTTCAATCGCTATTAAAAATTGTTTATCAGTTACACTTAAAAATGACAATAAAATAATTATTGATGGTGAACACCGCTTGAAGCTCCATATATTAATATTTCCTACTGTTTCTTAGTTGAGATATTATAAGAAAATGTGTGGATATTTCCCCGTCTGTTCATATTTTCTTTATATTCAAAATAGAAACACTAAAGAATGCGCAGTGATAATTTCCGTACTTATTTCATATTGCATATTCTTTGAAACGTTGTGCATATTTATCCATATAATAGTGTACGAACTTCCGGGTCTTAGTGATGAAGCTTAGACCACATGTTGCTCATAGATTAATTTTAACTGAGGATGGTTACAAGATAACCGAAACTAGTCCTATATATGCAATGTATATGTAGTTTCATTATAGCATTGGCTTAGGTCGAATAAATCTATTTTACATCTTCGTGCGTAAGGAAGCGTAACTTACAGATATCCCCTTGTGAGCTCTTGAGGTCTTACTCAAGGTAAGGAAGCGTAACTTACAGATGTCCCCTTGTGAGCTCTTGAGGTCTTACTCAAGGTAAGGAAGCGTACCTTACATATGTCCCCTTGTGAGCTCTTGAGGTCTTACTGAAGGTAAGGAATCGTACCTGACAGATGTCCCCTTGCGAGCTCTTGACGTCTTACTCAAGGTAAGGAAGCGTAACTTACAGATGTCCCCTTGTGAGTACTTGAGGTCTTACTCAAGGTAAGGAAGCGTACCTTACAGATGTCCCCTTGTGAGCTCTTGAGGTCTTACTGAAGGTAAGGTATCGTACCTGACAGATGTCCCCTTGCGAGCTCTTGACGTCTTACTCAAGGTAAGGAAGCGTAACTTACAGATGTCCCCTTGTGAGCTCTTGAGGTCTTACTCAAGGTAAGGAAGCGTAACTTACAGATGTCCCCTTGTGAGCTCTTGAGGTCTTACTCAAGGTAAGGAAGCGTAACATACAGATGTCCCCTTGTGAGCTCTTGAGGTCTTACTCAAGGTAAGGAAGCGTAACTTACATATGTCCCCTTGTGAGCTCTTGAGGACTTACTGAAGGCAAGGAAGCGTACCTTACATATGTCCCCTTGTGAGCTCTTGAGGACTTACTGAAGGAAAGGAATCGTAGCTGACAGATGTCCCCTTGTGAGCTCTTGAAGACTTACTCAAGGTAAGGAAGCGTAGCTGACAGATGTCCCCTTGTGAGCTCTTGAAGACTTACTCAAGGTAAGGAAGCGTAGCTGACAGATGTCCCCTTGTGAGCTCTTGAAGACTTACTCAAGGAAAGGAAGCGTACCTTACAAATGTCCCCTTGTGAGCTCTTGAGGTCTTACTGAAGGTAAGGAATCGTAGCTGACAGATGTCCCCTTATGAGCTCTTGACGTCTTACTCAAGGTAAGGAAGCGTAACTTACATATGTACCCTTGTGAGCTCTTGAGGACTTACTGAAGGTAAGGAAGCGTACCTTACATATGTCCCCTTGTGAGCTCTTGAGGTCTTACTGAAGGTAAGGAATCGTAGCTGACAGATGTCCCCTTGCGAGCTCTTGAAGTCTTTCTCAAGGTAAGGAAGCGTAACTTACAGATGTCCCCTTGTGAGCTCTTGAGGTCTTACTCAAGGTAAGGAAGCGTAACTTACAGATGTCCCCATGTGAGCTCTTGAGGTCTTACTCAAGGTAAGGAAGCGTAACTTACAGATGTCCCCTTGTGAGCTCTTGAGGTCTTAAGGTAAGGAAGCGTAACTTACATATGTCCCCTTGTGAGCTCTTGAGGACTTACTGAAGGCAAGGAAGCGTACCATACATATTTTCCCTTGTGAGCTCTTGAGGACTTACTGAAGGAAAGGAATCGTAGCTGACAGATGTCCCCTTGTGAGCTCTTGAAGACTTACTCAAGGTAAGGAAGCGTAGCTGACAGATGTCCCCTTGTGAGCTCTTGAAGACTTACTCAAGGAAAGGAAGCGTACCTTACATATGTCCCCTTGTGAGCTCTTGAGGTCTTACTGAAGGTAAGGAATCGTAGCTGACAGATGTCCCCTTGTGAGCTCTTGAGGACTTACTCAAGGTAAGGAAGCGTAACTTACAGATGTCCCCTTGTGAGCTCTTGAGGTCTTACTCAAGGTAAGGAAGCGTAACTTACATATGTCCCCTTGTGAGCTCTTGAGGACTTACTGAAGGCAAGGAAGCGTACCTTACATATGTCCCCTTGTGAGCTCTTGAGGACTTACTGAAGGAAAGGAAGCGTAGCTGACATATGTCCCCTTGTGAGCTCTTGAAGACTTACTCAAGGTAAGGAAGCGTAGCTGACAGATGTCCCCTTATGAGCTCTTGAAGACTTACTCAAGGAAAGGAAGCGTACCTTACATATGTCCCCTTGTGAGCTCTTGAGGTCTTACTGAAGGTAAGGAATCGTAGCTGACAGATGTCCCCTTGTGAGCTCTTGACGTCTTACTCAAGGTAAGGAAGCGTAACTTACATATGTCCCCTTGTGAGCTCTTGAGGACTTACTGAAGGTAAGGAAGCGTACCTTACATATATCCCCTTGTGAGCTCTTGAGGTCTTACTGAAGGTAAGGAATCGTAGCTGACAGATGTCCCCTTTTGAGCTCTTGACGTCTTACTCAAGGTAAGGAAGCATAACTTACATATGTCCCCTTTTGAGCACATGAAGATTTACTCAAGGTAAGGAAGCGTACCTGACAGATGTTCCCTTGTGAGCCCTTGAGGACTTACTCAAGGTAAGGAAGCGCACCTTACATATGTCCCCTTGTGAGCTCTTGAAGACTTACTCAAGGAAAGGAAGCGTACCTTACAGATGTCCCCTTGTGAGCTCTTGACGTCCTACTGAAGGTAAGGAAGCGTAACTCACAGATGTCCCCTTGTGAGCTCTTGAGGATTTACTCAAAGTAGAGAAGCGTACCTTACAGATGTCCCCTTGTGAGCTCTCGAGGACTTACTCAAGGTAAGGAAGCGTAACTTACAGATGTCCCCTTGTGAGCTCTTGAGGTCTTACTCAAGGTAAGGAAGCGTACCTTACATATGTCCCCTTGTGAGCTCTTGAGGTCTTACTGAAGGTAAGGAATCGTACCTGACAGATGTCCCCTTGCGAGCTCTTGACGTCTTACTCAAGGTAAGGAAGCGTAACTTACAGATGTCCCCTTGTGAGTACTTGAGGTCTTACTCAAGGTAAGGAAGCGTACCTTACAGATGTCCCCTTGTGAGCTCTTGAGGTCTTACTGAAGGTAAGGTATCGTACCTGACAGATGTCCCCTTGCGAGCTCTTGACGTCTTACTCAAGGTAAGGAAGCGTAACTTACAGATGTCCCCTTGTGAGCTCTTGAGGTCTTACTCAAGGTAAGGAAGCGTAACTTACAGATGTCCCCTTGTGAGCTCTTGAGGTCTTACTCAAGGTAAGGAAGCGTAACATACAGATGTCCCCTTGTGAGCTCTTGAGGTCTTACTCAAGGTAAGGAAGCGTAACTTACATATGTCCCCTTGTGAGCTCTTGAGGACTTACTGAAGGCAAGGAAGCGTACCTTACATATGTCCCCTTGTGAGCTCTTGAGGACTTACTGAAGAAAAGGAATCGTAGCTGACAGATGTCCCCTTGTGAGCTCTTGAAGACTTACTCAAGGTAAGGAAGCGTAGCTGACAGATGTCCCCTTGTGAGCTCTTGAAGACTTACTCAAGGTAAGGAAGCGTAGCTGACAGATGTCCCCTTGTGAGCTCTTGAAGACTTACTCAAGGAAAGGAAGCGTACCTTACAAATGTCCCCTTGTGAGCTCTTGAGGTCTTACTGAAGGTAAGGAATCGTAGCTGACAGATGTCCCCTTATGAGCTCTTGACGTCTTACTCAAGGTAAGGAAGCGTAACTTACATATGTACCCTTGTGAGCTCTTGAGGACTTACTGAAGGTAAGGAAGCGTACCTTACATATGTCCCCTTGTGAGCTCTTGAGGTCTTACTGAAGGTAAGGAATCGTAGCTGACAGATGTCCCCTTGCGAGCTCTTGAAGTCTTTCTCAAGGTAAGGAAGCGTAACTTACAGATGTCCCCTTGTGAGCTCTTGAGGTCTTACTCAAGGTAAGGAAGCGTAACTTACAGATGTCCCCATGTGAGCTCTTGAGGTCTTACTCAAGGTAAGGAAGCGTAACTTACAGATGTCCCCTTGTGAGCTCTTGAGGTCTTAAGGTAAGGAAGCGTAACTTACATATGTCCCCTTGTGAGCTCTTGAGGACTTACTGAAGGCAAGGAAGCGTACCATACATATTTTCCCTTGTGAGCTCTTGAGGACTTACTGAAGGAAAGGAATCGTAGCTGACAGATGTCCCCTTGTGAGCTCTTGAAGACTTACTCAAGGTAAGGAAGCGTAGCTGACAGATGTCCCCTTGTGAGCTCTTGAAGACTTACTCAAGGAAAGGAAGCGTACCTTACATATGTCCCCTTGTGAGCTCTTGAGGTCTTACTGAAGGTAAGGAATCGTAGCTGACAGATGTCCCCTTGTGAGCTCTTGAGGACTTACTCAAGGTAAGGAAGCGTAACTTACAAATGTCCCCTTGTGAGCTCTTGAGGTCTTACTCAAGGTAAGGAAGCGTAACTTACATATGTCCCCTTGTGAGCTCTTGAGGACTTACTGAAGGCAAGGAAGCGTACCTTACATATGTCCCCTTGTGAGCTCTTGAGGACTTACTGAAGGAAAGGAAGCGTAGCTGACATATGTCCCCTTGTGAGCTCTTTAAGACTTACTCAAGGTAAGGAAGCGTAGCTGACAGATGTCCCCTTATGAGCTCTTGAAGACTTACTCAAGGAAAGGAAGCGTACCTTACATATGTCCCCTTGTGAGCTCTTGAGGTCTTACTGAAGGTAAGGAATCGTAGCTGACAGATGTCCCCTTGTGAGCTCTTGACGTCTTACTCAAGGTAAGGAAGCGTAACTTACATATGTCCCCTTGTGAGCTCTTGAGGACTTACTGAAGGTAAGGAAGCGTACCTTACATATATCCCCTTGTGAGCTCTTGAGGTCTTACTGAAGGTAAGGAATCGTAGCTGACAGATGTCCCCTTTTGAGCTCTTGACGTCTTACTCAAGGTAAGGAAGCGTACCTTACATATGTCCCCTTTTGAGCACATGAAGATTTACTCAAGGTAAGGAAGCGTACCTGACAGATGTTCCCTTGTGAGCCCTTGAGGACTTACTCAAGGTAAGGAAGCGCACCTTACATATGTCCCCTTGTGAGCTCTTGAGGACTTACTCAAGGTAAGGAAGCGTACCTTACATATGCCCCTTGTGAGCTCTTGAAGACTTACTCAAGGAAAGGAAGCGTACCTTACAGATGTCCCCTTGTGAGCTCTTGACGTCCTACTGAAGGTAAGGAAGCGTAACTCACAGATGTCCCCTTGTGAGCTCTTGAGGATTTACTCAAAGTAGAGAAGCGTACCTTACAGATGTCCCCTTGTGAGCTCTCGAGGACTTACTCAAGGTAAGGAAGCGTAACTTACATATGTCCCCTTGTGAGCTCTTGAGGACTTACTCAAGGTAAGGAAGCGTAACACACAGATGTCCCCTTGTGAGCTCTTGAGGTCTTGCTCAAGGTAAGGAAGCGTAACTTACATATGTCCCCTTGTGAGCTCTTGAGGACTTACTGAAGGCAAGGAAGCGTACCTTACATATGTCCCCTTGTGAGCTCTTGAGGACTTACTGAAGGAAAGGAATCGTAGCTGACAGATGTCCCCTTGTGAGCTCTTGAAGACTTACTCAAGGTAAGGAAGCGTAGCTGACAGATGTCCCCTTGTGAGCTCTTGAAGACTTACTCAAGGTAAGGAAGCGTAGCTGACAGATGTCCCCTTGTGAGCTCTTGAAGACTTACTCAAGGAAAGGAAGCGTACCTTACATATGTCCCCTTGTGAGCTCTTGATGTCTTACTGAAGGTAAGGGATCGTAGCTGACAGATGTCCCCTTATGAGCTCTTGACGTCTTACTCAAGGTAAGGAAGCGTAACTTACATATGTCCCCTTGTGAGCTCTTGAGGTCTTACTGAAGGTAAGGAATCGTAGCTGACAGATGTCCCCTTGCGATCTCTTGAAGTCTTACTCAAGGTAAGGAAGCGTAACTTACAGATGTCCCCTTGTGAGCTCTTGAGGTCTTACTCAAGGTAAGGGAGCGTAACTTACAGATGTCCCCATGTGAGCTCTTGAGGTCTTACTCAAGGTAAGGAAGCGTAACTTACAGATGTCCCCTTGTGAGCTCTTGAGGTCTTACTCAAGGTAAGGAAGCGTAACTTACATATGTCCCCTTGTGAGCTCTTGACGTCTTACTCAAGGTAAGGAAGCGTACCTTACATATGTCCCCTTTTGAGCACATGAAGACTTACTCAAGGTAAGGAAGCGTACCTGACAGATGTCCCCTTGTGAGCTCTTGAGGTCTTACTCAATGGAAAAGGGTGTGAGTAGTTAGCACCCCAACTGGGAAAAGGGGGATTGGGATTCGGGCACACAGTGAAATTTAAATAGAGCGATGAGGAAGAGACCAAATATTGATAACCAAGGTTTGATACATTTATTTGATTTGTGAAGTAATAACAAACATTTTCATTTAGAAGAATAATTAAAAGAAGCTAATAAAAAATGCAAGGTTTCTCCAGGAAACTTAGAATAAAGAAGAATTATAATAAAAATGCATAAAAAGGCCATATAAAGGCGATTAAAAAAGTATGTTTAAGAAAAATATCTGAAAACAAGCAAGAAGCAAGAAAAAAGGCTTAGCCTTGAAAAAATGTATAAACCAAGTGAAGGTAGTTCACGTTACCAATAATTCGATACTTTTGTACTTAGTATTTGGCCCGCAGGAAGCGGGTTGTGATCCAAACGAAGGGTTCCTCTAAGCTGCCTCGGCATGCCTTGCGAGAAAGAGGGATGGTGGCTCCATTGGCGAATTGCACCCCGCCGGAACAGACCTCTTGGTAATGATCTGTCTAGCGGTTTACAATCAATTGTAGTTTCTCATCGCCGAGTTGTAGTGAGTTAGCGGGCTGACTTAGTTGCTGAGGTGAAGGTCGTTGACTCATGCCTCGCCCAGCATGACAGAGTCCGAGCGATGAAGCATGCCGCCTGGCAAGGTTCCAGCCACTCAATGTTTACAAACAGGGCCTTCCCAAGAAGGGCCTTGCTGTGGAACGGCAGGCAGCCGAGGTCAGACTGGTTCAAGCAGGTGGATGTAGACAAGGCCGCAGAACGGCGAAGCGGAGAATTTATAGTGGAAATGACGACAGCGCGTCGAACAATCCAGAATGAAGGCGGGGCGTCAAACAGCCAATCAGCGCACAGCCCCAAGCACATTGCGACGGTTGCCGCTGAGATGAGCACAGTACCTCATGAAAAAGTGTGACAGAATGGTGCGTCTAGAAAGACACTTCAGAAAAAGGTGAGTTGACAAGAATAATAAAGAACAACAATTCAAATGAAACGTAAGTTAAGTAAATAATCAGAACACCGTGTTCATACTGCAATTATAACGGAAAAAATAATGGGGCAAAATTAAACGAGTGTTTCAAACCGTGCGGGAAACATAGTCACAAAAAAAACATTCGCGAAAGCGAACATGCTGGGAGGGGCGAGAAAAAATTGCAGTAAGAAGGCGCAGAAGTTAGGTCTCGCGTGGCAAAGGAGCAATCATAGTGATTGGCCTGAGAAACTGGCCAGCAGAAGTCTGCAGTTTTACCACGCGAATCCTACCATCTCTGCCAGGAAAGCACTCAACAATCCTACCCAAATTCCAGACAAGAGGGGGACTAGGGTCTCTCAAAAGGACCAAGTCCCCAACCTGAAGGTTAGAGCAGGAAACACGCCATTTGCCACGCTGCTGAAGCAAACCGAGGTATTCCAACCTCCAGCGGCGCCAAAAATTGCTGCGCAAACTTTCAATTTTGCGCCAAGAAATGGCTAAAGAAGATGGAGAATTAGAATATAATAAAGATGGGGAGGCAGTCAATGGACCGCCGATAAGAAAATGGCCCGGCGTTAATGGTAGAAGATCTGAAGGGTCATTAGATAAGGGTGATAAAGGACGAGAATTAATTATGCCCTCAATAAAAATAATTAAGGAGTTAAACTCTTCATGAGATAGGGGGGTGTGGCCACAAACACGTCTAAGGTGTTTCTTGGTGAGTTTCACACAAGACTCCCACCGTCCACCTTGATGGGGCGCATAAGGGGGGATGAAGTGCCACTTGAAATTTCTCTGGTGAGCATAATCAGTAATCCTTTCCAGCGCTGCATTTTGAGTAAGAGCTCTCTTAATTTGCTCAGAAGCTCCGATAAAATTTTTAGCATTGTCGGAAAATACTTCTGAAGGAAGCCCTCGGCGAGCAGAAAATCTGGCAAAAGCTGCCAAAAAATAAGCAGTAGAGGCGTTGGTAACTAGTTCTAAGTGTACTGCTCCGGTGACCATACATACAAACAGCGAAATATAGAGTTTTCCACAAATACATCTTTTGGCCTCAGGAGAATTTTTTCTGTAAACAAAAGGCCCGGAATAATCCACCCCCGTAAAGGCAAAAGGTCTAGCAGGCGCAGATCTAAAGTTAGGAAGATCACCCATGAGCTGAGTGGTAATTTTAGGGTTGGATTTAAAACATGGAATGCACTTCCGGATAACAGAGGTAACTTCATGGACTCCGTTTATGGGCCAATACCTTTCCCGAATGATGGAAAGTAATGTACGGGTTCCAGCATGAAGATGCTGGTAATGATACTGACGAATGATTAGAGAAGTGACATGATGCTTTGAAGGAAGAATAATTGGGTGTTTTTTATCCTCAGAAAGATCAGCCAAAGATAAACGTCCTCCCACTCTTAATAAACCATCAGCATCCAAAAAGGGGGCGAGTGAGGAAAGCCTACTCGATTTCTTGAGGGATTGACCTTGAGACAACACCTGACATTCTTCAGAGAATATTTCTTGCTGAGTAAGCCATAAGATTTTTGTAGTGGCTAAACCTAATTCAGAAAGGGTTAAATATGGCTTAGGAAAAAGAGGTTGTTCTACCACAAAATATTTCCATCGAAGGAGATAAGCCATAACCCTCACCAATTTATGAAAAGAGGAATATCGCTGCAAGAGAAGGGGAGAGTCAGAAACGAAATGAGAAGATCCAGTAATCTTACCAACATCTGGCAAGTCTGATAATTCCGGAAGAGGAAAATTTGGCCAAGCGGAAGGTTCTTGTAGAAGCCAAGAAGGACCGTGCCAGTATAATGTCAGGTTAGCTAACATAAGAGGGGAACATCCCCGAGAGATGACATCTGCAGGATTCTCCTTGCCAGATACATGATGCCATTGTTCAAAGTTAGACAATTGTTGAATTTTGGACACTCTATTAGCTACAAACACCTGCCAATGCGAGGAGGGTTTGGCAATCCATGCCAACGTGATGGCTGAGTCACTCCAAAAGTAAGTTTTGCTAAATCGGATTTTCAAAGATTGGCGGATTTTGACCGATAATTCAACCGCCATAAGAGCAGCACAAAGTTCCAGTCGTGGCAAGGATAAGGATTTAAGAGGAGCCACCTTTGACTTAGCGCAAATTAAATTGGAAAAGAAATATGACTGGTCAAAATTGCGGCAAACAATATACGCACAACACCCATAAGCTTTCAATGAGCTATCGGCAAAGATGTGAAGTTCATATCCTCCACAGGAGGGAAAGGGAATAATCACTCGCGGGATAATGACATTGGAGAGATCTTCCAAGCTATTTCTATAAGAAATCCAATTTTTTTGCAACTCGGAAGGAACTGGTTCATCCCAACCAGTTTTCAAGGACCAAAGGTCTTGCATGAAAAGTTTTGCTGTGACGATAATTGGCGCCAAAAATTGGAGAGGATCAAATATTTTTGCAATCTCAGACAAAATTTGCCGCTTAGTTTGCGGTTTGATGTCACTGAGATGAATTTTGAAAAAGAAAAAATCCTTTTGAGGACTCCAATAGATGCCTAAGGTTTTGATAGAATTACTTTCTTGAAGAAGCTCTACTGAGTCGTTGTAGACTGAAGTTAATGGAAATTTAGAAAGAAATTCTTCCGAATTAGAGTTCCACTTGCACAAGGAAAATCCGCCTCCCAAAAGCAAAGCTGTCAAATCCTTAGAGACTTGCAGGGCATCAGGCACTGACTCAAATGAATGAAGAAAATCGTCAACGTAGAATGATGATTTTAACACTTCAGAAGCCTTAGGAGAATACAACGGGCCATCCTGTTCAGCAAGTAATTTCAACGTACGTATGGCTAGAAAAGCAGAGGGCTTTAGTCCATAGGTTAAGGTTTTTAGCCGAAAAATCTTGACAGGTTTAGTAGGCTCGTCGCGCCAAAGAATTCTCTGAAGGTCGCGCTGTTGTTGATCGACCAAAATCTGCCTATACATCTGCTTGATATCAGATATCACTGCGATAGGGAACAAGCGAAAATTCATTAAAACAGAAGAAATGTCAGATTGAATAGGGGGGCCTGATAATAATGTGTCATTCAGACAAGTTCCATTGGCATCCAAAGCAGAGCCATTAAAGACCACCCTTATGTTTTCCTTTAAAATCTCATTCTTCCAAACTGGGTGATGATTGAGGTAAATGACTTCAGATGGAGTATAAGAAGCATCATCTTTCTTGGTAACAACCTCCATGTGATCAAGTGCCTCATATTCCTCCATAAACGTGGAGTATTGAGCTTTAACAACAGGGTCACGTTTAAATTTGTTTTCCACAGCATAGAGTGCTCTAAGAGCCCTAGGGTGTGTTTCAAATAAAAGAGGTGGATTATCCACTCGGGGCATTGTTACGACAAATCTACCCTCTAAATTGCGTTTGGTTGTTTCGCGAAACAGTTTTTCACACATTTCATTTTCAACCGAGGAAGGTGAAACTGAATCTATAGTTTCGATTTTCCAAAATCTTTCTAAGTTGTAATCGAGACTTGTATTGACAAAATGACATTGAGAGAAATTTTGAAACGACTTACGAGGGACCTGACCCGTTACTAACCAACCTAGCTTGGTATGATGAACAAACACTCCAGGTGATATTTTAACCTTAGAGCTAAGGAGACATTGCCAAAATACTTGGGCACTGAGAAGTATGTCTACCGGGGCGCTCGTATTAAATGTTGGGTCCGCCAACTGAATGTTATGAGGAAATTGCCACTTTCTAATTTCAAAAGAAGTACTAGGGGTATTACTGCCAATAGTATCAATGGCAAGGCAATTCAACTGAAATGTTGTGTTAGAATTAACAGCATCTTTGATGTGAACACGAACAAAATGCAAAGATTTAACATTGCTATTGCTAATACCGGTAACCTGAATTAATGTAGGTTGCTTGGGAAGACCAAGTTTCTTAATGAGACGCTCACTTATGAAGTCATGGGTGGCGGCATTATCCAATAGGGCACGTGCTTCAAGCCATCTACCAGAAGAGTCTTGAACTTTTATTAACACGGTTGATAGTAGCACCTGGGAACTACGAATTGAGCTAGAGCTCTGAGTATAAGATTGCGCATTAGCTCCTGGGGATGCATCTTTAGAACATCCAGGGGAAGGAGCCTGACGTGGCTTTTCAAACCTATGAAGCAAGGTATGATGTTGAGCCTTGCAATGGGAGCAAGTATTTTTAGATAAGCAATCAGGCACCATATGCCTGGTTGACAAACAGTTATAGCAATATCTTTTTTGAGCTATTAATTTGCGTCTTTCATCGGTAGAAAGGGCCTTAAAGGCAACGCAGGAATATAACCTGTGAGGTGCTTTACAGAGAATACAATCCGTTGAGTTATGCTGAACAGTAAAGACAGCAGATTTGTTTATTTTGGCACCGACTGGTTTCACAACATTAGATTTGTTATCTGCACTTCCTGACATATGACAGGCTACAGCTGACAAAACCTGACATCTATTATTCATAAACGTAAGCAATGAATCATAGGTATATGAAGTGTCATTTGTTAGTTCCCTCTCCCATGCCTTTAAAGTTGATGAATCAAATTTAGAAGTAACCAAGTGAACTAAGAATAGATCCCAATGCTCAACTGGTTGATTCAACCGTGCCAATGCTCTGACGTGTAGTTGGACCGTGTCACTTAAGGCTCGCAGTGTTGACAAGCTGTCAGCTCGCAATGCGGGCAGGTTAAATAAGGCTTGAATATGCCTCTGCAAACATAATTTTTCATTGCCATAACGGCCTTTAAGAAGCTCGATAGCAATGTTATAGTTTTCTCCTGTTAAGGGAAGTTCTCTTATAAGTTGAAGGGGTGGCCCCTGCAAAATGGATTTTAAGTAATGAAATTTCTGAATTTCCGGAAGTGTGGCATTATTATGTACTAATGAACTGAACAATTCAAAGAATGATTGCCACATCTCTTCCTTTCCTGAAAAATGCGGAATTTCAATTTTAGGTAGCAATGGTTTGATACCATTCCCATGGTCGCTAATTCTTCCTTGAGTTTCCTCTACCTTCAACGCCAGGGTCAAAGTTCTTACTAATGCCACAGCCTGAGCGTGTGTATCAAAGTAATTACTCTCTACTTCTTCCCTATCTGATTGATGTTCTGGACTTTTGATTTCAATTTCAAGTTGCACGAGATCATATTTCTCGTACGCCTGTTCAAAAGCTTTTAAACGCTGAGATATAATATCAAGATTTTGTTCCTCTTTCGGTAGAGTGGCTAGATATTTTTGAAACCGGGTAAGTTGACCTTTGTAGGCCGCCCGAGAGTTTAACAGTTTATCGTCTATTATTACTGGCATGGCTGGGAAGTTGGAATAACTCACCTACCAAAGCTGCTTGCGGCACCAGACGGACCTGCTTTCCAGAAAGAAACCAGTTATGGAGTAAGCTGGGATTGTCTCCGCTTTCCCGCAGATCTCCTGCGCTAGCCACGATATACTGAAATGTATAAGGCAAATATTAGATTACACAAGTTCTGTTTTTTTGGAATAGAATTTGTGGTCTCAGAATAAAGGTTCTGGGTTCGATCCCGGGTTTTAGGTACCATGGAAAAGGGTGTGAGTAGTTAGCACCCCAACTGGGAAAAGGGGGATTGGGATTCGGGCACACAGTGAAATTTAAATAGAGCGATGAGGAAGAGACCAAATATTGATAACCAAGGTTTGATACATTTATTTGATTTGTGAAGTAATAACAAACATTTTCATTTAGAAGAATAATTAAAAGAAGCTAATAAAAAATGCAAGGTTTCTCCAGGAAACTTAGAATAAAGAAGAATTATAATAAAAATGCATAAAAAGGCCATATAAAGGCGATTAAAAAGTATGTTTAAGAAAAATATCTAAAAACAAGCAAGAAGCAAGAAAAAAGGCTTAGCCTTGAAAAAATGTATAAACCAAGTGAAGGTAGTTCACGTTACCAATAATTCGATACTTTTGTACTTAGTATTTGGCCCGCAGGAAGCGGGTTGTGATCCAAACGAAGGGTTCCTCTAAGCTGCCTCGGCATGCCTTGCGAGAAAGAGGGATGGTGGCTCCATTGGCGAATTGCACCCCGCCGGAACAGACCTCTTGGTAATGATCTGTCTAGCGGTTTACAATCAATTGTAGTTTCTCATCGCCGAGTTGTAGTGAGTTAGCGGGCTGACTTAGTTGCTGAGGTGAAGGTCGTTGACTCATGCCTCGCCCAGCATGACAGAGTCCGAGCGATGAAGCATGCCGCCTGGCAAGGTTCCAGCCACTCAATGTTTACAAACAGGGCCTTCCCAAGAAGGGCCTTGCTGTGGAACGGCAGGCAGCCGAGGTCAGACTGGTTCAAGCAGGTGGATGTAGACAAGGCCGCAGAACGGCGAAGCGGAGAATTTATAGTGGAAATGACGACAGCGCGTCGAACAATCCAGAATGAAGGCGGGGCGTCAAACAGCCAATCAGCGCACAGCCCCAAGCACATTGCGACGGTTGCCGCTGAGATGAGCACAGTACCTCATGAAAAAGTGTGACAGAATGGTGCGTCTAGAAAGACACTCCAGAAAAAGGTGAGTTGACAAGAATAATAAAGAACAACAATTCAAATGAAACGTAAGTTAAGTAAATAATCAGAACACCGTGTTCATACTGCAATTATAACGGAAAAAATAATGGGGCAAAATTAAACGAGTGTTTCAAACCGTGCGGGAAACATAGTCACAAAAAAAACATTCGCGAAAGCGAACACTCAAGGTAAGGAAGCGTACCTTACAGATGTCCCCTTGTGAGCTCTTGAGGACTTTCTCAAGGTAAGGAAGCGTAACTCACAGATGTCCCTTTGTGAGCTCTTGAGAACTTACTCAAGGTAAGGAAGCGTAACTTATATATGTCCCCTTGTGAGCTCTTGAGGTCTTACTGAAGGTAAGGAAGAGTAACTTACAGATGTCCCCTTGTGAGCTCTTGAGGTCTTACTCAAGGTAAGGAAGCGTAACTTACATATGTCCCCTTGTGAGCTCTTGAGGACTTACTGAAGGCAAGGAAGCGTACCTTACATATGTCCCCTTGTGAGCTCTTGAGGACTTACTGAAGGAAAGGAATCGCAGCTGACAGATGTCCCCTTGTGAGCTCTTGAAGGCTTACTCAAGGTAAGGAAGCGTAGCTGACAGATGTCCCCTTGTGAGCTCTTGAAGACTTACTCAAGGAAAGGAAGCGTACCTTACATATGTCCCCTTGTGAGCCCTTGAGGTCTTACTGAAGGTAAGGAATCGTAGCTGACAGATGTCCCCTTGTGAGCTCTTGACGTCTTACTCAAGGTAAGGAAGCGTAACTTACATATGTCCCCTTGTGAGCTCTTGAGGACTTACTGAAGGTAAGGAAGCGTACCTTACATATGTCCCCTTGTGAGCTCTTGAAGTCTTACTGAAGGTAAGGAATCGTAGCTGACAGATGTCCCCTTTTGAGCTCTTGACGTCTTACTCAAGGTAAGGAAGCGTATCTTACATATGTCCCCTTTTGAGCACATGAAGACTTACTCAAGGTAAGGAAGCGTACCTGACAGATGTTCCCTTGTGAGCTCTTGGGGACTTACTCAAGGTAAGGAAGCGCACCTTACATATGTCCCCTTGTGAGTTCTTGAGGACTTACTCAAGGTAAGGAAGCGTACCTTACATATGTCCCCTTGTGAGCTCTTGAAGACTTACTCAAGGAAAGGAAGCGTACCTTACAGATGTCCCCTTGTGAGCTCTTGACGTCTTACTGAAGGTAAGGAAGCGTAACTCACAGATGTCCCCTTGTGAGCTCTTGAGGATTTACTCAAAGTAGGGAAGCGTACCTTACAGATGTCCCCTTGTGAGCTCTTGAGGACTTACTCAAGGTAAGGAAGCGTAACATACATATGTCCCCTTGTGAGCTCTTGAGGACTTACTCAAGGTAAGGAAGCGTAACACACAGATGTCCCCTTGTGAGCTCTTGAGGTCTTACTCAAGGTAAGGAAGCGTAACATACAGATGTCCCCTTGTGAGCTCTTGAGGACTTACTCAAGGTAAGGAAGCTAACTTACATATGTCCCCTTGTGAGCTCTTGACGTCTTACTCAAGGTAAGGAAGCGTACCTTACATATGTCCCCCTTTGAGCACATGAAGACTTACTCAAGGTAAGGAAGCGTACCTGACAGATGTCCCCTTGTGAGCTCTTGAGGTCTTACTCAAGGTAAGGAAGCGTACCTTACAGATGTCCCCTTGTGAGCTCTTGAGAACTTACTCAAGGTAAGGAAGCGCAACTTACAGATGTCCCCTTGTGAGCTCTTGAGGATTTACTCACGGTAAGGAAGCGTAACTTACATATGTCCCCTTGTGAGCTTTTGGGGACTTACTCAAGGTAAGGAAGCGTAACTTACAGATGTCCCCTTGTGAGCTCTTGACGTCTTACTGAAGGTAAGTAAGCGTAACTCACAGATGTCCCCTTGTGAGCTCTTGAGGTCTTACTCAATGTATGGATGCGTACCTTACAGATGTCCCCTTGTGAGCTCTTAACGTCTTACTGAAGGTAAGGAAGCGTAACTCACAGATGTCCCCTTGTGAGCTCTTGAGGATTTACTCAAGGTAAGGAAGCGTACCCTACAGATGTCCCCTTGTGAGCTCTTGACGTCTTACTGAAGGTAAGGAAGCGTAACTCACACATGTCCCCTTGCGAGCTCTTGAGGATTTACTCAAGGTAAGGAAGCATAACTTACATATGTCCCCTTGTGAGCTCTTGAGGATTTACTCAAGGTAAGGATGCGTAACTTACATATGTCCCCTTGTGAGCTCTTGAGGATTTACTCAAGGTAAGGAAGCGTAACTTACAGATGTCCCCTTGTGAGCTCTCGACGTCTTACTGAAGGTAAGGAAGCGTAACTTACATATGTCCCCTTGTGAGCTCTTGAGGATTTACTCAAGGTAAGGAAGCGTAACTTACATATGTCCCCTTGTGAGCTCTTGAGGACTTACTGAAGGTAAGGAAGCGTAACTTACAGATGACCCCTTTTGAGCTCTTGAGGACTTACTCCAGGTAAGGAAGCGTACCTTACATATGTCCCCTTGTGAGCTCTTGACGTCTTACTGAAGGTAAGGAAGCGTACCTTACATATGTCCCCTTGTGAGCTCTTGAGGATTTACTCAAGGTAAGGAAGCGTAACTTACATATGTCCCCTTGTGAGCTCTTGACGTCTTAATGAAGGTAAGGAAGCGTAACTTACATATGTCCCCTTGTGAGCACTTGACGTCTTACTGAAGGTAAGGAAGCGTACCTTACATATGTCCCCTTGTGAGCTCTTGAGGATTTACTCAAGGTAAGGAAGCGTAACTTACACATGTCCCCTTGTGAGCTCTTGAAGATTTACTCAAGGTAAGGAAGCGTAACTTACAGATGTCCCCTTGTGAGC
The DNA here is from genome assembly GCA_946902985.2 of Meconema thalassinum. Classification (NCBI taxonomy): domain Eukaryota; kingdom Metazoa; phylum Arthropoda; class Insecta; order Orthoptera; family Tettigoniidae; genus Meconema; species Meconema thalassinum. The sequence continues at coordinate 8,751,927 of OX336400.1, forward strand.
TCTTGACGTCTTACTGAAGGTAAGGAAGCGTAACTTACATATGTCCCCTTGTGAGCTCTTGACGTCTAACTGAAGGTAAGGAAGCGTACCTTACATATGTCCCCTTGTGAGCTCTTGAGGATTTACTCAAGGTAAGGAAGCGTAACATACATATGTCCCCTTGTGAGCTCTTGACGTCTTACTGAAGGTAAGGAAGTGTAACATACATATGTCCCCTTGTGAGCTCTTGTGGTCTTACTCAAGGTAAGGAAGTGTACCTTACAGATGTCCCCTTGTGAGCTCTTGAGGACTTACTGAAGGTAAGGAAGCGTAACTTACATATGTCCCCTTGTGAGCTCTTGACGTCTTACTCAAGGTAAGGAAGCGTACCTTACATATGTCCCCTTTTGAGCACATGAAGACTTACTCAAGGTAAGGAAGCGTACCTGACAGATGTCCCCTTGTGAGCTCTTGAGGTCTTACTCAAGGTAAGGAAGCGTACCTTACAGATGTCCCCTTGTGAGCTCTTGAGAACTTACTCAAGGTAAGGAAGCGTAACTTATATATGTCCCCTTGTGAGCTCTTGAGGTCTTACTGAAGGTAAGGAAGCGTAACTTACGGATGTCCCCTTGTGAGCTCTTGAGGTCTTACTCAAGGTAAGGAAGCGTAACTTACATATGTCCCCTTGTGAGCTCTTGAGGACTTACTCAAGTTAAGGAAGCGTAACTTACAGATGTCCCCTTGTGAGCTCTTGAGGACTTACTCAAGGTAAGGGAGCGTAACTTACATATGTCCCCTTGTGAGCTCTTGAGGTCTTACTGAAGGTAAGGAACGCACCTTACAGATGTCCCCTTGTGATCTCTTGACGACTTACTCAAGGTAAGGAAGCGCACCTTACAGATGTTCCCTTGTGAGCTCTTGAGGATTTACTCAAGATAACGAAGCGCACCTGACAGATGTTCCCTTGTGAGCTCTTGAGGATTTACTCAAGGTAAGGAAGCGTACCTGACAGATGTCCCCTTGTGAGCTCTTGAGGATTTACTCAAGGTAAGGAAGCGTACCTTACAGATGTCCCCTTGTGAGCTCTTGAGGACTTACTCAAGGTAAGGAAGCGCGCCTGACAAATGTCCCCTTGTGAGCTCTTGAGGACTTACTCAAGGTAAGGAAGCGTACCTTACAGATGTCCCCTTGTGAGCTCTTGAGGACTTACTCAATGTAAGGAAGCGCACCTGACAGATGTCCCCTTGTGAGCTCTTGAGGACTTACTCAAGGTAAGGAAGCGTACCTTACAGATGTCCCCTTGTGAGCTCTTGAGGACTTACTCAAGGTAAGGAAGCGCACCTGACAGATGTCCCCTTGTGAGCTCTTGAGGACTTACTCAAGGTAAGGAAGCGCACCTGACAGATGTCCCCTTGTGAGCTCTTGAGGACCTACTCAAGGTAAGGAAGCGTACCTTACCTATGTCCCCTTGTGAGCTCTTGAGGTCTTACTGAATGTAAGGAAGCGTAACTCACAGATGTCCCCTTGTGAGCTCATGAGGACTTACTCAAGGTAAGAAAGCGTACCTTACAGATGTTCCCTAGTGAGCTCTTGAGGACTTACTCAAGGTAAGGATGCGTACCTTACATAAGTCCCCTTGTGAGCTCTTGAGGACTTACTCAAGGTAAGGAAGCGTAACTTACATATGTCCCCTTGTGAGCTCTTGAGGACTTACTCAAGGTAAGGAAGCGTACCTTACAGATGTCCCCTTGTGAGCTCTTGAGGACTTACTCAAGGTAAGGAAGCGTAACTTACAGATGTCCCCTTGTGAACTCTTGAGGTCTTACTCAGGGTAAGGAAGCGTAACTTACAGTTGTCCCCTTGTGAGCTCTTGAGGACTTACTCAAGGTAAGGAAGCGTAACTTACAGATGTCCCCTTGTGAGCTCTTGAGGACTTACTCAAGGAAAGGAAGCATAACTTACAGATGTCCCCTTGTGAGCTCTTGAGGACTTACTCAAGGAAAGGAAGCGTAACTTACAGATGTCCCCTTGTGAGCTCTTGAGGATTTACTCAAGGTAAGGAAGCGTACCTTACAGATGTCCCCTTGTGAACTCTTGAGGACTTACTCAATGTAAGGAAGCGCACCTGACAGATGTCCCCTTGTGAGCTCTTGAGGACTTACTCAAGGTAAGGAAGCGCACCTGACAGATGTCCCCTTGTGAGCTCTTGAGGACCTACTCAAGGTAAGGAAGCGTACCTTACCTATGTCCCCTTGTGAGCTCTTGATGTCTTACTGAAGGTAAGGAAGCGTAACTCACAGATGTCCCCTTGTGAGCTCATGAGGACTTACTCAAGGTAAGAAAGCGTACCTTACAGATGTTCCCTAGTGAGCTCTTGAGGACTTACTCAAGGTAAGGATGCGTACCTTACATAAGTCCCCTTGTGAGCTCTTGAGGACTTACTCAAGGTAAGGAAGCGTAACTGACATATGTCCCCTTGTGAGCTCTTGAGGACTTACTCAAGGTAAGGAAGCGTACCTTACAGATGTCCCCTTGTGAGCTCTTGAGGACTTACTCAAGGTAAGGAAGCGTAACTTACAGATGTCCCCTTGTGAGCTCTTGAGGTCTTACTCAAGGTAAGGAAGCGTAACTTACAGTTGTCCCCTTGTGAGCTCTTGAGGACTTACTCAAGGTAAGGAAGCGTAACTTACAGATGTCCCCTTGTGAGCTCTTGAGGACTTACTCAAGGAAAGGAAGCATAACTTACAGATGTCCCCTTGTGAGCTCTTGAGGACTTACTCAAGGAAAGGAAGCGTAACTTACAGATGTCCCCTTGTGAGCTCTTGAGGATTTACTCAAGGTAAGGAAGCGTACCTTACAGATGTCCCCTTGTGAACTCTTGAGGACTTACTCAAGGTAAGGAAGCGTAACTCACAGATGTCACCTTGTGAGCTCTTGGGGACTTACTCAAGGTAAGGAAGCGTACCTGACATATGTCCCCTTGTGAGCTCTTGAGGATTTACTCAAGGTAAGGAAGCGGACCTGACATATGTCCCCTTTTGAGCACATGAAGACTTACTGAAGGTAAGGAAGCGTATCTGACAGATGTCCCCTTGTGAGCTCTTGGGGACTTTCTCAAGGTAAGGAAGCGTACCTGACAGATGTCCCCTTGTGAGCTCTTGAGGATTTACTCAAGGTAAGGAAGCGTACCTTACAGATGTCCCCTTGTGAATTCTTGAGGACTTACTCAAGGTAAGGAAGCGTAACTCACAGATGTCCCCTTGTGAGCTCTTGGGGACTTACTCAAGGTAAGGAAGCGTAACTCACAGATGTCCCCTTGTGAGCTCTTGAGGACTTACTCAAGGTAAGGAAGCGCACCTGACAGATGTTCCCTTTTGAGCACATGAAGACTTACTCAAGGTAAGGAAGCGTACCTGACAGATGTCCCCATGTGAGCTCTTGAGGATTTACTAAAGGTAAGGAAGCGCACCTGACATATGTCCCCTTTTGAGCACATGAAGACTTACTGAAGGTAAGGAAGCGTATCTGACAGATGTCCCCTTGTGAGCTCTTGAGGATTTACTCAAGGTAAGGAAGCGTACCTTACAGATGTCCCCTTGTGAGCTCTTGAGGTCTTACTCAAGGTAAGGAAGCGTAACTCACAGATGTCCCCTTTTGAGCTCTTGAGGACTTACTCATGGTAAGGAAGCGCACCTGACATATGTCCCCTTTTGAGCACATGAAGACTTACTGAAGGTAAGGAAGCGTATCTGACAGATGTCCCCTTGTGAGCTCTTGGGGACTTTCTCAAGGTAAGGAAGCGGACCTGACATATGTCCCCTTTTGAGCACATGAAGACTTACTGAAGGTAAGGAAGCGTATCTGACAGATGTCCCCTTGTGAGCTCTTGGGGACTTTCTCAAGGTAAGGAAGCGCACCTGACATATGTCCCCTTGTGAGCTCTTGAGGATTTACTCAAGGTAAGGAAGCGGACCTGACATATGTCCCCTTTTGAGCACATGAAGACTTACTGAAGGTAAGGAAGCGTACCTGACAGATGTCCCCTTGTGAGCTCTTGAGGATTTACTCAAGGTAAGGAAGCGCACCTGACATATGTCCCCTTTTGAGCTCATGAAGACTTACTGAAGGTAAGGAAGCGTACCTGACATATGTCCCCTCGTGAGCTCTTGAGGACTTGCGGAATAATAGGAAGCATTCCTGACAGCTATTTCTTATTGAGATCTTGATGACTGGCTGAAGAGAAGGAATCGTTCTTGACAGCTATTTCTTTTTGAGGTTTTGAGGTCTTGCTGAAGGAAAGGAAGCATTTCTGACAGTTGATTCCTTATGAGCTCTTCAGGACTTACTGAAGGGAAGGGAGCGTTCCTGGCAGATGACCCATTTCGAGGTCTTGAAGACTTGCTCAAAATAAAGAAGCGTACCTGCAGAAGGGAAGGAGGCATACCTGGCAGTTGTCCGCTTTTGGGGTCTTGAGAACTTGCTGATGAGGAAACCTTCTTGACGGCTGTTTCCTTTTGAAGTCTTGAGTGCTCGCGGAGGGGAAGAGAGCGTACCTTGAGCATGTCTGCTTTCGAGGTCTTAACGACTTGCTGAGGGGAAGGAAGCGTACCTGACGGTTGTCCTTTTTCGAGGTGTTGAGAACTTGCTGTACCAAGTTCTTCACCCTCCTCCTCTTCAGTTTGAGTGACCTGGAGGCACGAATGTGAGCTGTTAGGCGGGATACTTATAAATACTTGTTTATATTGATACAAAATTAATCATTTTTATATTGGGTCGTTACTGGCAACTAATTCAATTAAAGAACAATGGTATTAAAAGTCAATCAAATATATTCCTGCAATATGTTTATTGGACTAGTCTTAGATGTTCGGCTATTGGACATGTTTTATCTGCGGCAGAGTACTGCGCCCCTGTGTCGCTAAATAGCCGTTGTAGGCGCCCCTTGGCCTGTTTGCCATCTCTTGATGAATACAGTACATTTGCATTTGTCAGTTGGCACAGGCTAGAGTTAAAGGTGGCTTTTCACCGATGTCTCAGTCTCACTCATGGCTGTGATTATATGGAAGCTACTTAGGTATGGGTGGTGCTTAGTAATGGCATTCAGGGCACAGTCAGTGTCTGTGGATGCTGTGAAAGGTTCTACTCATAGGGTTAGGACTACTGTTCTGACTCAGTGAGGAAAGCAATGGCAAACTACCTCACTCCTCTTCTTGCCTAGAACGCCTCAATATAGCGCTGCCTTGGGTTTTTGTGGGTACCTACTCACATAACGTAACGGCGGTGCTTTTTGAGGATCCAACCAGCCTTCGGGCTGACTACCTAACAGACAGACAGGCGCCCCTAGTGGGCAAAATAGGAATTATTTTTGAGACTTAAAAGGCCGTAGCATTGTACAAGAATACTCCATGGTTTAGTCTGTAAGTTTTATCTTTGGTGATTGATATTAAAAGAATGTTGAGCGATTTCGAGATGACTGATGGCTAGAGGATTAATAGAATAAAGTTATTAATCTTGACAATTGTGTTGCTACCCTATTATATCTATTGATACTGCATTAACGCCACTCGATTAACTTCCCATCCAATAGCATCAGCCCGATGTGGTTTGAAAGCGAAGGACATGAGAGAGAAGCTGGTATTCAGAAAAGTGTAAGGCAAGGCTGCAACGTATCACCCATACTTTTCAATCTTTACATTGGACAAGCAATGAAGGAAATTGCAGAAAAATTTAAAGTAGGAGTGAAGAATCAAGGAGAAATAATTTCAACTCTGAGATTTGCTGATGACATGGTCATCTTGGCCGACACGCCTCAGGATTTGATTGAGTTTTTGAATGGTATGGACTCCGTATTGAGGAAGGAATTCATGATGAAAATTAATAAATGTAAAACAAAAATACTGGAATGCAGCCGAATTAAATCAGAAACCTCTATGGACATCAAATTGGCAGGTGAAAAGCTAAAGGAAGTAGGAGACTTCTGTTACTTAGGAAGCAAAATAACCAGTGATGGACGAAGCAAATAGGATGTAAAAAGTAGGTTGGCTCAGGCAAGGAAATATTTCTACAGAAAAGGAATATGTTGACATGGAATATAGATTTAGGTATTAGGAAGTCATTTTTGAAAACTTTTGTCTGGAGCGTGGCGCTCTATGGAAGTGAAACTTGGACTATTGTTGCAGCAGAGAAGAGGAGAATAGAAGCGTTTGAAATGTGGTGTTACAGGAGAATGATGAAGATAAGAAGGGTAGATATGGTTACAAACGAAGAGGTATTAAGAGTAGTGGGAGAGGAGAGATGTTTCTGGCGACTGCTAATGAAGAGAACAGATAGGTTAGTAGGACACATACTAAGACACCCAGGAAAAGCAAGCTTAGTTACGGAAGGAAGGGTCGATGGCAAGAACTGTAGGGGTAGACGGATGGCCTCGGATGTAGGGTGTGGTAGCTATGTGGAGATAAAACGATTAGCTCAGGACAGGGAGGGATGGAGAGTACCTCTGTGTCTCTAAAAGCCTCAGTAGTTAAAAGGGACGTAAAACCAATAACATTATTATTCAACACTTTGCATAGACCTAGCCTACGCAACTCCTCAGGATTTGTATAAAATGAGTTGGTTAGTGCCAAATCTTTAGAGTACATGTGATAATGTTTAGTTCCATATCTCTCCTTATTCCTTAGATATTAGTTAGTTAGTTAGTTAGTTGTTGTTTTAAGGTGCGGAACTACGAGGTCATCTAACCCTCTTAATACAGATTGAAGAATACAAAGTGGAGGTCGGTAATACTTACAAAAGGGAATTTAGAACGAAAATAATCACACAAAGAAAAGATTGAAAGATACGCACAAAATGTAGGTTAGGTTCAAAATACGTACAAAATGCAATTCAGGTTCGAAATACTTACAAAATGTAATTGGCATTGAAAATACACAATGCAATTCACATTGAAATAACTCCCATTTCAGATCCAAAATACTCAGAAAGTGCAATTGAAATTCAGTATGCTTACAAAACGCAATTGAAATTGTAAATGCTTACAAAATGTAATTTAGATTCAAAATAGTCACGATCGAACCCCGGACTGCCAACATTATTGAAAGACTTACTAAAAAGCAATTCAGAATGTCAATCCTTACAAACTGCAACGTAGATTGAAAATACCTACAAAATAGGCCTGAAGTCTAGATGAAAATAATAATAATAATAATAATAATAATAAATTGCTAAAGGGAATTTAGATGCACGAGGAGCAAATAAACAAAAAGAAGTGCGGGAATCTTAGAGAAAAGGAAGTATAATGAAAAGAAAAAGAAGGCTGATCCCTGGAAAGATGAGGCAAGGGCCAACTAAGGCGGGAAAGTGAAAGTCTCCCTAGGCCTCGGATACTGTCAGGGTCGCAAAAGAACGAGAATTGACCAAGGGAGGTCGACAGGAAAGAAGACGGAGAGGAGCCCGGCATAAGTAAGTGGAAGCAATGCCGGACTCAGCTAGGGTCCCCTGGTCGCTAACCCACGTCCCACTAGATGTGAGCCCCTGAGGGGTCCTTAGTTCTATTCCAAAATTGTGTATGTCCAGTGTCACCAGGTAACAGAAGGAAATGTTAGTTATTATGTTTGAAAAGCGGGAAGGAAGCATTCTTGTCAAAAATGTGCAACTCAACGAATCGACAATGAGTAGAAAGGAGCCAGTGTGCTCGAATACAGTAAATCCGCTGAAATGGATCAACAAGAAAACAACATTGCAACTACCGATCCAGGACATAGGCTAGTAGGAAAAGATGTCTCGACATGAAAGAAGAATAGAGATAAACGAGCAAGGTGGGCAATATTTTGTTTTACCACTATCATGGGATTCGATTGCTTGTGGTGAAACCTAATAACGAACAAATAACAAGTAGTTCCGTGAAGAACTATACAGCCTACTTTCATATATCCTGCTCATGTTAATTGCCTCTATCAACATACAAAATTTCAGTTTAATTGCTGTAACAGATTCGTAGATATTGAGAACCGTCTAAATATTTCAGATGGTTGCCAGGTTGGATTTTTATTTTTGTACTATTACATTAAGATTATTGTGTACGGGTGGTATTCAAACTTCAATCGCATGATTAGAACACAAGAAGTAAAAACGAGATTTTAAAATTACGCACAGGAGCCATCTTGTGATTATGCAAACAATTGAAATAAATTAGATGCCAGTGGATCAACATTTGTATAAGCATTTAATGTGCAACGTTTCACGGCACTCGGATAGTTAATTCGCGAGAAACGTCCATTTAAATATTTATACTTCGCGTCGCCGCCATGTTGGATTTGTGCTCACCAGGTTACTGAAAGTCCTATAGGTGAACATATGTTCATAGTCTCTATGAACATAAAAAAAACAGTTTGGCTGCTGTAAAAGATTCATAGATATTGAGAACCGTCTAAATATACCGGAAGCTCGCCATTTAGGATTATTATACGTATAGGCCATAGAGTTATGTACCATTCAAGGACAATTATTGCCTAGGTTCATTATTCAAACTTTCACTTCGATCGCATGATTACGACACAAGAAATAAAAACTTAATTTTAAAATTTCGCACAGCCGCCATCTTGAGGTTATGTAAACAATTGAATTAAATTAGATGGCAGTGCATTACAATCTGCAAAATCATTTACTGTACCACATTTCACAGCGCTCAGGGAGTTAAATCACGAGAAAAGTATATTAAAATATTTCAAATTCGCTTGGTCGCCATGTTCGTTTTGTACTTTACAGGTTTATGAAATATACATAGGTAAACTTGTTTCAGTACCCTTTATCACCGTACAAAATTGCAGGGTGATATCTGTAATAGTTTCGGAGATATAGAATGTCAGTGAAATATTTCGCACAGCCGCCATTTTGAGGTTATGTAAAAAATTGAACTAAATTAGCCTCCAGTGCATTACAATGTGTATAAACATTTGCTGTACCAAGTTTCATTACGTTTGGATAGTTAAATCGCGAGAAAAATCTATTTAAAAGTCTCAACTTCGCTTGACTGCCATGTTGGTTTTGTAGTCACCAGGTTTTTGAAAGTCTCATAGGTGAACTTCTAGTAGTGCCCTTTATCACGGTACACAATTTCAGGGCGATATCAGTATTAGTTTCGGAGATATTGAATGCTAGTGAAATACTTCGCACAGCTGTCATGTTGGATTGGTGAGAAGTAACAAAATTTGAAGGGCACGGTCGAGGTCGCCGGGAATAGTGCTATGAACTCACCGAGTTTCATTGAAATCGCTCCAGCCATTTAGATTTTATTAGGGGGGACACACACACACACACACACACACACGGACAAAAGGTGATCTCATAAGCCAATTTTTTTCAAAATTGAAAATAGGCTAAGAATAAACACTTTTCTTATGGTATCGAAACTATAACAGTTCTTATTACTTCAGACATTCCTCCGAAGAAACTGAACTACAACCATCCATCCATCTAGATTCGGTTTAATATGTGATGATCTTGGCAAGCAGGATGTCAGACGTTTATGAGTCAAACATTCAAGTGTCTCAGGATTCATTCATTGTGCGTTATGTGACCCAAGAATCACCGCAGACGAAGCGACCACGAGTGACTTGTAGATATTATATTCCTAAATTTGTGTCTGGAAAACGAATTTTAGTTCAGATATGTCAAAATGTCTTTGTTTTGTTTCAATTTCGAAGTTTCGAGTTCAGAGCCTTGGAAGAGAACTTCTGAAGACAGGTCTCTGCCAAAGGAAAGAGGAGGTGATACTCGTTCAAAAATGTTCGAGGCACGTACAGAAAGCCTAAAACAATTCATTTAATCTTTAATTCCTCTTGAGTCGCACCACTGTCGAGTAAAAACAAGAGGCTGTATCTGGCAAGCGATCTAACAGCTGGCGTACTTTCAATGCAGGACAAACTACTGAACTGAGGGTGAAATATAATTCCATTCGTCACATTTTAACAACTAAGTACAACGTAAGTTTCAAGACTCCGGCAACAGACAAGTGTTCAAACTGTTTTGAGATAGAAGAATGTATTGAGAGAGCAAAAACTGAAAGGAATATAGCACTGAAGGATAAGTTGGTAGTTGAACTTGGTTATCATAAAATTCGTTCAAAGGCATTTTACAAACTCTTGCGGACGCAGAATGAGGGTGAAATTTCTTACTCCTTTGACTGTGAGAAAATGCTGTGCTGCCAAAGTTTCCGGACCAAGCTGCATAAGGCTGTCCAAACCAAGGAAAACCGATGGTTTCCAATGTAATAGCTTCTTGTGTTCATCACGGGTTAAATAACACCCTGTTCCCTCCAACTGTGCATACTATCAGGGGCGGCTGGCTCTAACGGGCCAGTGGGCCAGGGCCCTCCTTACCATGAACCTACATTAGTAATTAATTTTTAAGCCTTAACGCTCGAAATACCGGCCGAGTTGTGCGCTCCTCACTATGAAAATGCACCAGCATGTTTGAATAACGCGCCACATATCTTGTTACGTAATTCGCCTTGCTGCTGGCTGCTTGGGGCCCAGGCCTTACTGGGCCCAAGACTCCATTCAACTACGAACAAGGACAGGTCTATTGCGCGTGCGCGCAGACGCTGTTCTAACGTCGGCTATGGGCCCAGGTATTGCGAGCCCACGGTTACAAGGAAGAATTACAAATGGAGCAGTTGTAAGGGCTCTGGAGAGAACTTTGGAACTGCTACGTTTGCCTCGAACTTACATCATCTATGGCCGTAACCTGTCCCTTACCAAGGCTAGTAAACTACTGTAGTTTACTAGCCTTGGTCCCTTACCACCACCTTCTGTCGATGCTGTTTGAAATGATTTGCAAGACGACCACTAGATAGCAGTAGTTATCGGAGGCAAACAGGACACCACCCTGTTTGTCATTAGTTCCAAGGTTACGTAAAGAGGTCTCTTTAGGAATTCTGTGACAAGAGTTGCCATTTAAATAATTTTGTTTTTCACCTAGGCCTAGAGTTTTTGACAAATGTCTTAGTGATAGGCTATTATAAATTTGGAATTAAATAGTGATTTAGAGGCATATTTGGTTGGTTGGTTCCTTAGTTTAGGGGCTGCGACAACTCGTTCATGTAGCCCCGTGTACTTTGGGTGTGTGTAGAATCTGTCTGATAACCGGTGTTGATTGTGATGACTGTATTTGTGTGTGTTATCCGTTTTGAGGACTGCAGACTTTTAATTTCAAGTAGTTCCTACTTTTGCCGCCAAACGCCACCGTCAACGACTACTAGGACTAGTTCAGAACTTAGCTACTAGACGCCACCGCAGTCGGCTCTTGGCAACGAACGTAGCAACCTAAGAGCGTTGTTTACATTTTTAACCTATACAATTTAGTTCACACAGGTGCAATTAGTGGAAAGTTCTTTAACATGCCATAAATGTATGACATGGGACCGCCGGCTTTACTTCCCCTCCGAAGAAAGGCATTCTGAGGGATTTTTAACGCTCTTAAAAAATCCGACGACTTCGGCCGGGTTTGAACCCGCTATCTTGGGCATAGAAGCTCAGCAAGCTACCAACTACGCCAAGGGATATTTCAATTATATTAAATGTAGAACATATCATTGTCCCTAATGAGACAAAATTTAATGGTTTTTGACAAACACCTAGCGTGCTAGCGAGTAGCGATGCTGTGTATGTTGAATTTGGTAACATTGTCCACAAACATTTGTGACGATAAGCGTTGAAATAGGAGTACGTTAAGCAATGAATACGGTGGAGTATTTAATAAAAGTGCCCTTTTCTTCTAATTCACTCGAAGATAAAATAAAGAGTAAGGAATTAGGGAGACCGACGCCAGTTCTGAAAGTAGAACAATTATGCAAAGATAAATGGCGGGAGAGAGTGAGGAAGTTCAGTCCTGAATCGTACAACAAAAATGATTGGCTATGTGGTTGTGAAGTTAGAGATTCGTTCTTTTGCTTTCCCTGTTTGTTATTTGGAGGGGAATCCTCTTGGACTAAAAATGGTGTGACAGATTTGAAACATTTAGTGGACAAATTACGAAAACACGAGTGTTCTGCCGACCATAAGGACAACGTAATGGATCTTGCTGTGCTTGGGAACGCTAACATTTTAAATCAACTGAGCACTGCTTACAGGCTTCAAGTTCAGCTTCACAATGAAAAGGTAAGAGAGAACAGATATGTGCTATCTCTTCTTATTAACTGTGTCCGATTCTGTGGGGCTTATGAACTTGCTCTCCATGGGCATGATGAATCAGTGACGTCATCTAACCCTGGAATTTTTCGTTGACTTGTGGATTTTAGTGCAGAGCTCAATGAAACATTGAAGACTCACTTAGAAAAAGCAAGTGTTTTTAAGGGAACTTCCAAAACTGTCCAGAATGAGTTACTAGATTGCATGCTTCAAGTATGCCATGACCACATATCTGAAGAGATAATAAATGCCGATTATGTAGCTATTATAGCAGATGAGACAAGTGACGTTTCCAACACATTTTCATTTAAAGGACTCTCCACATAAGCTAATACCTCTGAGCTATGATGGAGCCTCTGTGATGAGTGGTAACTACCGAGGTGTACAAGCCCGAGTTAGAGAGCAATATCCCCTTGCATTTGATATTCATTGCCATGCACATAAACTTAACTTATTAATGTCCAACGCAGCCTCCATCAACCGCAGTGTCCGTATATTTGTTTCGAATCTGTCAGGAATATGCACTTTTTTCCTATTCACCACAAAGAACAAAGATACTTGATGAAGTCGTAGGCCCGCGTCTTCCAAGAGTAGCTCCAACCAGGTTGAATTTTAATTCAAGGGCAGTGAATACAGTTTACGAACACCGGGTTGATCTAACATGTTGCATGGAGGAAATTGAAAATCGGAATGAGATCAAGCAACCATCAACTATTTCTCAGGCGAGTGGGCTTAAGTACATCTTGTCTGATGGTACGTATGTGTTCTGGCTGTCATTTTTTCATAAGATCATGCCACATGTCGACATTTTGTATTGTCAACTCCAGAAGCGATCTATCGACCCAGTGCAAGTACAGGAAGATCTGAAACGTTTCGAAAGACAGGTTCAAGTTGTCCGAGAAAATGTAGAAGAGGTGCACGTGAACGAAGGCGATGGAGTGAGCAGAAAGAGGAAGCATGAAGACCGTTCACCCTATCGAGTTCGTGAAGCAAAGGAAGTTTGCGATGTCATCATCAACCAAGCCATGGAACGATTCTCCTTCACTGGGCATCTTAGAGCATCTAACCTGTTCATCGTAGAAAAGATCCGAGATTACAATGCCATTTTCCCTTCAAAAGACTTAAGAATTGCAGTTGAATCCTTCCCGTTTCTGAACGAGAATCAGCTCAAAACTGAACTTGAACTGATTTATAGGAGAGAGGAATTTAGAGCTGTGTCCGGAGCTATTTCATTCCTGGGGTTCATAATGAACGCGAATCTCGCTAGAGTATTTGAAGAAACAGTTAAACTTCTTAAAATACTTGTAACCATGCCAATGTCAACATCGGAAGCAGAGAGATGTTTCTCGACTCTGAAACGCATAAAAACGTTTTTGCGCAACACAATGCTCCAGGATAGATTGTCGGCTTTAGCCATGCTTTCAATTGAACGGAATCTCGTCATGGACATTCCTGATTTTAACAACAAAGTTATAGACATGTTTGTCCAACTGAAAGACAGAAGAATGGATTTTTCTTTCCGGATAGTTTAAGCTTTAAAGCAACAGCTCAACATTAGATTGAACAAGATGTATGTAGATTATTTTTTGCGAATAATGAAAACCTGTACAGGAACCACGAAGTGAGTCCGTGTTCGTATTTAGGACTAACTATGTTACTACTCGACATCAACTTAAGTGAGATTTTTTAAATTTGTAAATAGCTAGTGCGGTAATATATGAATAATAATTTGCAGAAGACTGTTTTCTTGCAGACAAACGTATTCGTATTATCCTTTAATTGACTTCATTTTGAATATGTGTAAGTGTAATGCAGTCATGAACTACACAGCACAACAGTGATCATTTTCCATGAATAGTCTCACCTGATTTGCGGTATATGACATCAGTGGTACAACTGCAGCAACGTCTGTCAGGAGATTAAAAAAAAGGTACAGACATAACCCTTTTCGTAATTTTTACTGTGCATGATAATTTATTTTGTGTGTCCTCCCGAGCTCTAGGACCACCAGCCGCCGCTGCATACTATTCGCCTTTTTGCCGATGGTTGCGGTGGGCAAAACAAAAATCAAATCATGATGGGTATTCTATGTAAGTGTTTGCAGAGTGATGCTTCAAATCATATAAGAACAGTAGTCGTAATTTTTCCGATACCGGACATTCTTTTATGCCGCCAGACAGAGTACTTGGTCGCATTGAGAAAGAAACCTGAAGGCGGGAAATAATTCTGAAGCCAGAGGACTATAGAGATATTTTTCAGAAATTTCGAACTGTAATCTTTCCTGATATTTTTTTTAACTGAAAAAAAAAAGAAGTCAAGTTTTAAAACCACCTGCTGACTGGCATTTCAAATTTTCTCCCACGAAGAGCTTCATCATTCATAAAAGGAACAAAGTAACCATTCAGTGTGAAGCAACGTATTTCACAAACCTTGGAGAGGCAAGAGTTGTTTGTAGAAGGGGCAAGAGGTGTTAAGTGGACCAATACAGCTTGGTGTTTTGCCTAAAGGTGCAAAAGTCAATGATGTCATCAATCTACTCCAAAAGCACTATGATAGTGAGTGGGATTCTGATCCAGATCTCAGTTTCTACAAGCAACTGGCAAACTTGAGACGAAACTTTCAAGAGCAGGAAGAACAACAGGAGGAAGAACATGAGGCGATGATTGACAATGACGCTATTTGAAAATGCTTTCTAGTACGACTAAATTAATTTTCTCTTAATGTTGAAGCAATAATTGACAGTAAAAACTAATATGTTTATGGTAGCTATCTTGAACGTAACATGAAAAAATGAGTGTTCTTTTGCGTTAAGTCTGTGGCTTCTCTCAGATTACATTCCCAAACACAACATGTCCTCTGTTGTTTGTTCCGAAACTAAACATGTCCAACAAACGTTCGTTATTATTTAACTTAAGTGATGCCCGATATTATTGTGATTGTTGCTATTTCATTCTTAATAATTGCCTTTACCATAATACAAATTCATACTGGTTTTATCCTGATATCAACGATGATAACAGTTTATTGCTGTTTTCTCAATTCACTTTAACATGGACATGTTGAGTTTTGGAACTTCTCCTTCTTCTTCATTTCCCGGTTCCAGTGATCTGGGTCAGGGTGTGAATCAAGGACCTCCATACTCTTCTGTCTCTCCACTACTCTCGTCCCTCTTCCAGTACATCCTCCACTTTCATTCCACTTTTCTCAACACTCTCCCTCACTGCATCCATCCACCTCATCCTCGGCCTTCCCCTTTGGCGCCTTCCTGTGACTTTCTCAGTAAATAATCGCTTCGGGACTCTGTCTTCTCCCATTCGCATCATATGTCCATACCATTTTAGCTTACTGGTCTCGATTTTGTCTTGTAACTTTGAGATCCTGTTTTCTTCCTAATTTTCTTGTTTCTGATTTTGTCTCTGCGGGTCTTTCCAATTATACCTCTAAGGAACTTCATCTCAGCTGCCTGGATTCTACTTTCCTCCCATTTAGTTGTTGCCCAGGTGCCTGTTGGATACGTCAATATAGGAGTGTAATATATGTTGAATACAAGATTCTTTTACATTTCTCCGGAACTTCCTGGTTCCACACCAGACCCCTCACACTCTGGTAAAACCCATTTGCTTGTTGGATCCTCTTACCAACTTCCTCACTTATACTACCATCATCTGTTAGCACACTCCCTAAGTTTTGGAACTAACCGACTCAAATTAAGAATATACTGTACATTGGCAGGTTGAATTCTGTAAAAAGAATAACTGAATTACTTCAAAATTGGATTACGTTTTTTAATTGGCTAGGGTTCCGCCTGAATGATCACTATGTGGTTATTAGAAATGGTGCATGTTTCGAGGACATGTTTGTCCCCTCCATAGGCCAATATTAAGTACTAAATGAGAATTATTTCATTAGCCTAGCACTAAAATGTCAATAGCTACTGAACCTAATATGGTGAATCATATAGATAGATAGGATATTTGAAATAATTAAGGCACAAAACACGAAAAAAGAAAAAAAAACACTTTTAACTGGGTCAGTTCAATTCAATGTATAGGGCGCGTTCAAAAAGTAACGAGCCGGAGGCTGTAATGCGCAACCCGGTGACGACATGGGCTAATCGTGGCATGTGTAACGAGGCGTGGTTCCGACCAGAGCGTGGAAGGTCACATCCCGTCGCTAGAGGGCACGCATGCACGTCACGTGACGATACAAAGCGAGCAGCAGTGTGCATCAATCGACCAACCAAGACCAAGACAGTGGACCATTCGACATGCTTCCTGGTGTGGTTGTAGACTGTGGGGCACCCATTGGGCACACACTTTGCGCAAGTGCAGTCGTTCCTTCATGATGGTGTGCACACTTCCGACGCTCAATCTGACCACGGCGGCTATGGCGTTCACTGTCACTCAGCGGTCCTGGGTAATGAGTGCTTCAACCAGCTGGACGTTGTCATCGGTAATGCAGGGGGGTGCCCCAGACCGGGCATCATCGGCTAACGACACCCGTCCTTCCCTGAAGCGCTTGTGCCACGCCTTGGCCCTTGCAAGGGACATGCAGTGTTAGCCGTACACTTGTGACATTCGGCGATGAATGCCCGTTCGCCCTACTCCTTTCGCTGTCAGAAACCGAACAACACCTCTTTGCTCTTCCTTTGACGCCTCCATGTCACTGTTTGCAATGCGACTGGCAGCGTTGGACGATTGATGCATGCTGCTGCTCGCTTTGTATCGTCACGTGACGTGCACGCGTGCCCTTCCACGCTCTGGTCGGAAGCACATCTCGTTACACACGCCACGATTAGCCCGTGTCGACACCAGTTTGCGCATTCCAGCTCCGACTCGTTACTTTTTGAACGCATCTCATAGTTGTTATCATAGTTGCAGAATTCTTCTTTATGGTCTGCGAACGTAATTGAAGACATATAAGAATGCAGTTGTCGATGCAATCACAGTTCTGTTATGAATCATGATAGCCTATAAGATGGGGATTGTTGATGAACTCACCTCACAGTCTGCGGAAAGTTGTAGTTTGAGTTTACTCTCCTGCTTCATGCACAAGTGTTCAATGAGCTGTGCCTGGTCTTTCAGTTGTTGGAGCTTGGCCTGGACTTCAGCCACGTGAGTTCTGATAGCCGGTATGTCGGGGTCCATGTTGTTCGCTCCCGTACCAGCTAGCTGCGCGCGAAGATGCTCCAACTGTGTCTCAAGGGATTGTCTTTCCAGCAACACCAACTGGCGTAGAGTTGACAGGGGCATCGGTGCTGTACAATAACATACACATGTGGTTAGGTAAGTGGTCCCCCACAGACATAGAAGAATGATACCAGTGGAATATACATCCACATTCATCTATAGCAGCAGTTCCCAACCTTCTTTTCCCTTCCGTTCTACCCCTTTATACATATGTATCTAAAATAGTACCCCCTAAAAAGTAAACATTTTAACGTTTAATATTTTACGGGCGATATGTACGTAACTTAATACAAACACCACACCCTTGGACCCTTCTTTTCGCTGACGATATTGTACTTGTACAAGAAACACGCCTTGAACTCCAGCATCAAGCGCAAATATGGATGTAAAGGCTGGCTGCCTATGGACTGCGCCTTATCATCCAGAAGACAGAATATCCTGAATATGGCCCGCAAACCGACGGCACTGTCCAAATTAGCGATCAACACCTGCCCAAGACAAATACGAGTAACTTTAAATATCTACTGTCGACCAAAATATTATGTTCACTCGACTTTGAAGGTTGTTTGTGAAGTAACCAATAGACCTACATAAAATCCAATAACATCATCAATTTCGTCGTTCTATTTTACGTTGGTTGATGTAGGTTTGGAATTTTTAATTTATATTTTAATATTTTTATCGCAGTTGGAACACAAAAAGTGCCCGTTTTTAAGCGTGCTTCAACCATGCGTCACATTTAAGAATTATTATTATCTCACAAACCCGTCATCAGATCGAATCCAAATTTTAACACAATATACATTGGAATGTTGTATAACTGGTTTATTAATTTCAAAATTTTGTGTGCTCAAGAACGAAAGTTGTGATCATTTTTGTAAGGTAACTTTTTCTCAGCTCGGGGTGGTTGGAAAATGTAGTTCTTGGTTGCGTTGTAATCCTTATACATCAAAAGGTTATGCTGTATGACTGTGAAATACGTAAATTAATTCATTTATTTTATATAGGTTTGTATTTGTACGGGGAATTAAGACATGGTTCACCAGTTAGCCGCTCCGGGAAATGCTGTACAGCGTTGCTGATATGGAGCCCATCACTTCCGAGCGAGGTGCGCCATCACCCGTGATGGAGCCCATCTTGGCAACGTTGTACAGCTGTGATTCAGGTAAGGACTGCAGGCGATTACTTTTCTCAAGTAGTTCCTACTTTTGCCACCAAATGCTACGATCCACGACACCTAGCTGCGGACATGGCTACTAAATGTCATTGCATTCAGTACCTGGCGGCGAACGTTGGAACTAATAGAGCGTTGTCAAACTAACCTACAATTTTTTCCTTCCACAAGTGTAATTAGTGGAAGGTACTTTTTCATGCCATACATCTCTGACATGGGACCGTCGGCTTTACTTCCTCTCCGAAGGAAGGCATACTGAGGGATTTTTAACGCTCTTAAAAATCTGACGACTTCGGTCGGGTTTAAACCCGCGATCTTGGGCATAGAAGTTAAACAAACAATAAAAAGAAACAAATAAATAAACCGGAACGAAAAAACAAAATAAAAAACAAAAATCAAACAAGACAAAAACAAAAATAAACAAAGAAATAAATAGGATTAATTAATTTACAATAATGAAAACAATAAATAATTAGCCTAAATAAACCGATACGAAAAACAAAACAAAAACCAAATATCAAGAAAACAAGAATCACAACACATAAAAACAAAACAAAAAATACAGAACAATAAAATCAAACAAAACAAAAACAAAAAATACAAAACAAAAAATCAAACAAAAGTAACACAAAAGCATATAAAAACAAAAAACACTAGACAAAAAACACAAAACTAAAAACATAAAACAAAACACAAAAATGAAACAAAACAAAAATAAAAAGCACAACACATAAAAACACAAAACAAAAACAGAATAACTGAAAAGATATTCGACTGCCTGAACAAGCAGATGGATTAAGGGAGTTCGTCAAGGTCTGGGAAGGTCCAACAGTCAGAAGAAGATAACTACGGCACGGATTAAGGGAGTTCGTCAAGGTCTGGGAAGGTCCAACAGTCAGAAGAAGATAACTACGGCATGGATTAAGGGAGTTCGTCAAGGTCTAGGAAGGTCCAACAGTCAGAAGAAGATAACTACGGCATGGATTAAGGGAGTTCGTCAAGGTCTAGGAAGGTCCAACAGTCAGAAGAAGATAACTACGGCATGGATTAAGGGAGTTCGTCAAGATCTAGGAAGGTCCAACAGTCAGAAGAAGATAACTACGGCATGGATTAAGGGAGTTCGTCAAGGTCTAGGAAGGTCCAACAGTCAGAAGAAGATAACTACGGCATGGATTAAGGGAGTTCGTCAAGGTCTAGGAAGGTCCAACAGTCAGAAGAAGATAACTACGGCATGGATTAAGGGAGTTCGTCAAGGTCTAGGAAGGTCCAACAGTCAGAAGAAGATAACTACGGCATGAATTAAGGGAGTTCGTCAAGGTCTAGGAAGGTCCAACAGTCAGAAGAAGATAACTACGGCATGGATTAAGGGAGTTCGTCAAGGTCTAGGAAGGTCCAACAGTCAGATGGGATGAACAGAAGCAGCAATACAGCGCACATACAGTATGAAGGAATAGGCTACTGGAGGAAGAGGAAGCGTGATCCTCGTAAATAAATAATTAAATAAATAACTTGAGTAAATAAACGCTCCTGAAAAACTTCCATGTAAACTATTATTAAATGAGTAATTTAGGATTACAAGCTTCGACCTCCAAGCGGTCATCATTAGATCCTGATCACTGGAGTTGAAGTTGAAGTGCCATAACCCACTGGCGAGACTGTTGCTCTTAGACACCCATGTTCATTTATTAGCATTATTTTATATAGACCTCGAAGCAAAACCCACTAACGCGGTGCGACTGCCGCGCTTCTCGCGGCTAATATTCATGAAGAGTGTTTCTCAGGCGACTGACCTGCCGCGCGCGGGGTGGAAAGTAACGTAATCCATGCAAACAAAACTCACTGACGCAGCCAGTCGCGCGCGCGGAAACAGAAGTTACATTATTAGTAGTAGTTATTAGCAGATTTCGATATGTCCGAGCAGTTTGATACAGAGTTGTTCATTTTGGAAATAGAAGAAAGACCTGTACTTTGGAACAGCACGTTAAAGGAGTACAGTGATAGAAATGTGAGAAAGGCTTTTAGGTACTAGGATTAGGTACGGTAGGCCTACTTAAATATCTATCTAGGTACTTTAATATAATAAATTATATCTGATGCTGGTGACTAGGAAACATTTTATTCTTTCTTCCAATCTTTTTATGCCAACAGAAAGAAAACCACCTAAACTGTCACAGAGAAAAGAAACAATCAAAGAACTTTAGTACAGAAATTTGGAGGAGAGGATAGGCTATTGAATTTGGAGGAAAAAAGACACAGTGTAAGTAGGTTGGTTGGTTCCTCAGTTTAGGGGCTGCGACAACGCGGCCATGTAGCCCCGTGTACTTTGGGTGTGTGTAGAATCTGTCTGATAACCGGTGTTAATTGTGATGACTGTATTAGTGTGTGTTATGTTTCTTAATTCAAGTAAGGATTGTATACTTTGAATTTTTCAAGTAGTTACTACTTTTGCCGCCAAACGCCACCATCAACAACTACTATTTCAGAATTTGGCCACTAGACGCCACCGCAGTCGGCTTCTGGCGACGAACGTAGGAACCTGAGCGTTGTTTACATGATTAACCTAATTTAGCTTCACACAGGTGTAATTAGTGGAAGGTTCTTTAACATGCCATAAATCTATGACATGGGATCGCCGGCTTTACTTCCCCTCCGAAGGAAGGCATACTGAGGGATTTTAACGCTCTTAAAAAAATCCGACGGTTTCGGCCGGGTCTGAACCCGCTATCTTGGGCATAGAAGCTCAGCATGCTACCGACTACGCCACCGAAGCCGCTCTGTGTAACTAGTTACAAACAATTGTGCCCAAATATTTGGCCCCTTAAAACAGCAATTATCATCATCAACCTCTATCTATACTAATATAATAAAGCTGAAGAGTTTGTGTGTTTAAACGCGCTAATCTCCGGAACTACCAGTCGGATTCGAAAAATTCTTTTTGTATATGATAGCCTGATTCAAGAGGAATAGTTTAGGCTATGTAGCACTAGGCTACACCTCTCAGGTAACCTTAAAGATTGATTTTTGTTCAGTAAGTCGAAAGAACAAGCGCTCCAGAACGGCTTCAATATTACCTAAGTCTATTGTTGCCATGTAATGCGGGTCGCATCACGTCGCCACTGCCAATGTTCTGCTGCAGAATTGCGAGCTGCTTATAAATTGCAGTCACGGGGAGTAATTAGTGCAAACAGATTTATTTGGCCCCTTAAAACAGTTATCATGACAATATGCCTCTGTATAAGGGCGATGGTGTTGGTGCAGTATACTGAGGTTATCAGCTGTAATAAATGTTGGTGCTTTCAGATTTACTTTCATTTATTCCGATCCTTATCCTTGAGCGCTCCTGTTCTGTAAAACAAACAAATCCACCGGGCGAAGCCGGGCACTACTGCTAGTTTTGATATATTAATTAAGACCCTTGACGCACCTTGTAGTTTGTAGTAGCCGCTAACGACAAGTCGCGCCAGATCCTTTGTATACGTAAATATTATGTCCGTGGTCTTACGAGTATTATACTTAGTACCGGCAGTCTATAATGTGTCGGAATGTTGTTTATATTGCGGTTGGCAGTTTGAATCTCGTTTGATAGACTTCTGTATTTTGTTTTTACGGGTTTATCTTGTATATTTCCAGTGTTTAAATGCACCAGGTCATAATCCTTACCAAATTGATTTAAAGGTAATCAACCAACACACCTCAGCCTACCGCACTTGATAAGACCTTCGGGCTGACAGGCCATCCTGCGCGGATAAACAAAACGTTATCATTATCCGCCTCGCATCCGCGTCCATCCCACATACGCACTACTGTTATGCGCATCCGCCCCGCATCCGCACGACTGTTATCAAAATCTAGTGGCAATAAAATAGTATTTTTATATGGATAAAGTATTAAAGCAACATATTTAGAAATTGAGGAGGAAATCGTTCCTTTAGGCTTTGTATGTCAAGTGCTATGTTTAAAATGAATGTTATACAGCCAGAATTGAAAACCCTCTCATTATGATTAATGACAAAATTTGAATGAGATTAGCTTAAATCATTATCTTACTTCTGTCAGGAAAAACAACATAACGGAAAAATATGATATGTCATAAACATCCGGGTCCTAGTAATGATATTCTACAAATTCGGATTGTAACTTATTCTAAAAGCTATCCGCAAATTTATTCCAGACATTATCCGCAGCTTATCCACAGCTTATCCACAGCTTATCCGCAGCTTATCCGCAGCTTATCCGCAGCTTATCCACAGCTTATCCGCAGCTTATCCGCAGCTTATCCACAGCTTATCCGCAGCTTGTCCACAGCTTATCCACAGCTTATCCGCAGCTTAGCCACAGCTTATCCGCAGCTTATCCACATCTTATCCGCAGCTTATCCTCAGCTTATCCACAGCTTATCCGCAGCTTATCCGCAGCTTATCCACAGCTTATCCTCAGCTTATCCGCAGCTTATCCACAGCTTATCCGCAGCTTATCCGCAGCTTATCCACAGCTTGTCCGCAGCTTATCCGCAGCTTATCTACACAGCCATGCAAACTACATCCGTATGGCGAAAATTTTTTGCGGATATCCTCGGTGTTTTATATTGTAGACAGCAGTGAAATATTTTGATAGTGGTTTATTTGATCTGAACTCTATGCGGTTTAGCTCTGCTAAGTTTGTGACACAAGACAGTTATTGCAAAACTTCACATACTGTACAGTGTACATTGTTATTTTTTCCACTGCCATCATGATGGCAGTGTTTATTCTCTCCAAGGAAATCTCTGAAACCAAATAATAAATGGACGTTCCCGACCAGGCCACCAGAGGCGTAGTCAAGCGCGCAACAGATTCGCTCGTAAACGGAACGGAACATACCGCCCACCTAATTGGTACAATTATAAAAGAAATTAAATGATCAGTACATTGAATCAATTTGTGCAAACAAGAGTTCAAATATCAATAGTTTTCTCATCATTTGAAAATGGAAGGAGACAGAGCTTCCTCATTGGCCTCTGTATTGTTCCCTTGCTAGTTCGCAAGCTAACGACCCGAACCAATCCATCGGCACCGGGATGAACCTTGTCTACGACTGCTGTCTTCCATACAAGTGGAGGGAGGTTGTCGTCCTTTATTAACACCACAGAACCAGGCTGAATGTTGGACTGAACTGAAACCCACTTTGGTCTCTGCTGCAACTGTCCCAGGTATTCTGCAGACCACCGCCTCCATAGCTGCTGCTGGAATCGTTGAACCATTTGCCATCTGGACAACTGGGTAATCTTGAGATTAGTTAGATCTGGCTCCGGAATAGCAGTAAGGCTTTCCCCAACAAGAAAATGTGCTGGAGTCAAAACGGGAGGATCGTTGGAGTCATTGGAGATAGCTTGGATAGGTCTGGAGTTTAGACATGCTTCAACTTGAGTAAGGAGTGTACTGAATTCTTCGAAGCTCAGACAGGCTGTTCCTACTGCACGCTTCAAATGATGTTTCATTGCTTTGATTCCAGCCTCCCACAAACCACCAAAGTGAGGAGCACTGGGTGGTATAAGATGCCATGTGAAACCAGTTGTGCTGGCACACTGCTGAACAGCGTCATTGTGTTGCTGTGATTGAAATAGTTTCAGCTTGTTCCTTGCACCCACCAAGTTCGTACCATTGTCAGAGTACAAATTTGCGCAAATTCCTCTTCTCGCGATGAATCTGCGTAGAGCAGCGATGAAAGCGTCTGTCGAAAGACTGCTGACCAACTCTAAATGAATGGCCTTGGTGGCTAAACATAAAAAAGCCACGTAGCACTTAGTTCTGACCTTGGATCTTGTTAATCCTAGCCGAATGAGAAACGGACCACCATAATTCACTCCCGAATTCAAAAATGGACGAGATGGTTCCGCACATGGTGCAGGTAATTGTCCCATCAATTGCTGTGATGTTTGTGCCCTTAACTTGAAGCATCTGACACACTTGTGAATGACTTGCTGGACAGTACTTCTTCCCTTAGGAATCCAAAACTGCAATCTGAGTGACGACAATGTTAATTGAACACCTGCATGATGCAGTCGTACGTGTTCATTCTCAATGATGAGTTGAGTCAATTTATGTTTAACCGGCAGAATCAGTGGATGTCTTTGATCAAAAGGTAATTAAGAAGCCTGCAATCGACCGCCCACCCTGAGGTATTGTGATAAATCCACAAACGGATGAAGATCCTTGATTTTGTTCTTATGTTGTACAGAGTGGTGGACTTGCAAGTAATGCAATTCTCGAGTAAATTCTTGTTGCTGAACAAGTCTAATGCAAACACGTAACGAGTGTCTCAATTCTTTGTGAGAGAAGATGCCAGTTTCTCTGCAGTGCTTGGAACGTTTGTGGTTAGCTTCAAATCGAAAACAAAAGGCGATTATGCGTTGAATCTTCTGAAGTGAAGATTTTTTTTTCCAAAATAGTGTCAATTGTAGTTGGTGTGATCGCTAGCAAGTAGACTGCAATTTGACGCTCTTCTGACAATGCAGTGTCTGTATCCTGGAATGACTGTTGCGGAGGCCATGCTTCTGTGGACTCTGATATCCACGCTGGACCTTTCCACCAAGAAGTTAATTGTTTGAGTATTTGTGGGTTTGTTCCCCTTGACAGGGTATCTGCTGAATTATCCTTCCCTGAAACATGTCCCCAGTCTAGAACACTCGATGCATCATGTATTTCTGCAACGCGATTGGCCACAAATGTCTTCCAACGGTTCGAATGCGAGTTAATCCAAGCCAATACGACCGTGGAATCTGTCCACAGATGTGTGCTGTGTATGCTAAGTTGAATGATAGACTTGATTTTCTTCATTAGATGTGCCAGGAGCATTGCTGCACATAACTCTAGGCGAGGAATAGACACTTGCTTCAATGGTGCTACCTTCGATCTGGAGGAGATTAATTTCACCGAAACATCATCCGCCATGTTTACACATCGTAGATATACACAAGCACCATATGCTGATCGTGAAGCATCCGAAAATCCATGCAATTGTATGTTCACTAGTGTACCTGTTCCTATTAGTGGACGAGGTACTGAAATGTTACTTAAATCTGACAAATAATTATACGTTTGACGCCATTCATCTTGGAGATCAGAAGGTAGAATTTCATCCCAACCAATTTTAACTTGCCACAACCTCTGAAGGAAGATCTTTCAGGACACCACGACTGGACCTACCAAACCCAATGGATCAAAAATGGAGGCTGTCACTGCTAGTATTTTCCGTTTTGTCACTGGCGGCTGCTTATCGATGTTGAAGGAAAACATGAATTGGTCTGTAGATGGTTGCCACAGAAGCCCTAATGCTCTAATAACATGACCATTGTCCATGGGAATAGATGAAATGGTTTCTCGCATGTCTTCAGGGGCTGCTAATACCACCTCACGACAGTTTGAGGCCCATTTCCGCAAATGGAATCCACCTCTCTTCATCAAAAGAAGTAATTCTGATTGTAATTCTAGTGCTTCTTGAATTGTCTGCCCTCCACTCATCAGGTCA
Organism: Meconema thalassinum; assembly: GCA_946902985.2. NCBI lineage: Eukaryota > Metazoa > Arthropoda > Insecta > Orthoptera > Tettigoniidae > Meconema > Meconema thalassinum. The sequence goes on from OX336400.1 coordinate 8,777,960, forward strand.
TCCACATACGTGTCATGTTGAACAACCTTAGAGGCTCTTGGCAGTTGAGCTTCTTCTTCCACCGCTAATTGATTGATACACCTGGTTGCCAAGAAGGGTGCTGAAGCTGTACCATAAGTCACGGTAGTCATCGATACGATTGAAGTACATCTTGAGGAGACTGTCGCCACAGAATTCTCTGAAAATCAGTGTCCCTTGAATCCACTTGTATCAGGCGGTACATCTTTGCAATATCTGCAGTGAAAGCAATTGGATGTGTGCGGAACCTTGTGATAATTGAATATAGATCTGGTTGTATGGTTGGTCCCACCATTAACATGTCATTCAGTGATATGTTAGTGCTGGACTTAGCTAAAACATCGAAGACTATGCGTGTTTTAGTTGTTGAACTTGATTCCTTTACCACTGCATGATGTGGCATGTAGTATAAATGTTCGTCGTCCTGGATAATTGATGGGTGAGGTACTACTTCCATGTGTCCAAGCTCTTCATATTCCTTCATGAATTTCTAGTAGTCTTCTCGAAGCGTGGAATTCACTGCTAGTTTTCTTTCAATTTGCTCAAACCTACGTTTGGCACCTTGGTAGGAGTCACCCAACTTCATTGTTGAACTGCGGAATGGAAGTCGCACAGTGAAACGGCCGGTATCATCCCGTCTTGTGCACTATTGAAAATGTGCTTCACACTCCTTTTCTTCAAGAGAGAATGACTCACAGGTCAGTTCTTCCAATTGCCAGAATTTCTGTAATTGAAGTTCTAGATTGTCCTGGCTGGATACGAACATAGTCACGCTTGATGGTCCATTGCTGATCTCGTTAATGTTTCCAGATAATATCCAACCCAGCAAGGTTTCTTGGATCACTGGTAGGCCTGATGCTATGATTCTTCCTTTTAGCAAAATATCGAAGAATAACCCTGCTCCAATTAATATATCTATGGAGCCTGCCACATTGAAAGTAGGATCTGCTAGTTCCAAATGACCTGGAATATCGCATTTCTCAGTGTTAAGATGTGTCGTAGGCAAAACCCCTGTGATCCTTGGTAGAATGAAACATGTGAATTGTGAAGTGAAATTACTGACTCTGGATTGTATATGAACTGACACGCTGTGGGAAGCTTTGGAGATTGAATTGTTAATTCCACTGATTGGAATAACATTGTTCAGGAGTTTCAATCTTAGCTGTTGAACACACGACTCAGATATGAAATTTGATTGTGACCCGGAGTCTAGAAGTGCCCTGTACTGCTGTAAATTACAACTGTGGTCACGTACATAAACAATGGCTGTGGATCATAGTACCTGCCCTTGAATACCCTGCTTGTAAGTACAGTAACTATTGGTGAGCGGTATCTGATTGCTGTTTCTTGAAGTTGCATTGACATCACACTCTAAGCTACCTTCACCACAATTGTTGCTGTCGCGATTAGGTGTTGGGTTGATTTTGTCCTTGTGAAGAAGTGTTTTGTGTTTCTGCTCACATTGACGACAATGACTAAGCCTACATTGTTGGTAGTTGTGACCTGCGGCCATGCAGTTGAAACATAGTTTATATTTACGAACTAATTATTGCCTTTTGGCAACATCGTCACTCTTAAATAGCTTGCAATTGAACAATGCATGCTCTTGCCCACACCTAGGACAAGATCGAGCCGTGGTTGGGTAGGTTTTTGCTAGGAATTGACCTTACCCACAAGGGAAGATGAAGAGACAAGTAAAGGGAAGTGGGTTTCGGACTGAGGAACAAGTGTGGATAATAGGACGAAAGTCCATCATCAAATACCAAAAATTCTTAGAGAAAAGTGTCACCGCAAAGCCCGTGAAATCACTAAAGTGAGTGGGGACCTGAACACAGCTAACAGGAAACGCAGCTAGAGCTTGGGCTATTTGCGGGCGAAAGGAGGTGGTACTTTCCCTTCCAAGCCAAGATTCGGCTACTATGGGGAAGGGTGGTGGTCTGGCAAAGAAAGAAATGATGAGTTTACTATGTATCTTTTCAAAGGAGTTTGTTTTAAACAATATTTTGAAGAATACAAATAGTTTGAATTAGCCGTGATGTTTTAATTCTTGAAATTGTAGAATTTCTAAAAAGTGACCGAATGTTTCCAAGAAGGGTAGGGATAAAGCAATTATACCCTTGTGAATAAGTTTGGTAAGAGCACCAATAGTTGCATTTAGGAATGACTAAGCTTTTACCCAGCAAAGCGCCGACTAAAAGTTTAGACAATGAGAAAAACTTAAATTTGGAAAACCAACCTTAAGTTGTAGAGAAAATCTCAACAAGCAGGAAGTTGGCGGAGCGAGCTATGCTTTCCTTACTAGCTAGTTAGAATTAGCTATCAAACCTAAGAGAGACCTTAATAAGTTTATGACTAAGAGTTCTTGCTCAAATGCAACAAAAAGGGGAACCGTTATTAATTCGATTTGTGAGGTTTTTAAATTCAAGCCCATAGGAAGAGTAGGGGAAGACAGAATCTTGCCTGATCGTTATTTTATAGAAAATGATAAAGCAAAAAGATAAATTTGGATTTATTTAACAATGCATAAAATGTGATAAATTTGACACATATATAATGTGATTTTTTAAACCATTGGGGTCGCAGACCTCCTAAAATCATTTAAAGCTTGCACTAGGCAATTGACATTTTTTTTTGTTTGTTTTTGGTTAGGAACCTTTTATAAGCACTAAAATCTTCATAAGATTTTGAAATGGTGCTAAGATAAATAAATAGAAAATTTAAAGATAATTAACGTAATTAAAGTTAAATAATAAATCAAGTACACAGTGTGTACTTTAAGAATTCCTAGATGGGCATCTTAAAAATATGAACAAATTACAACTTCGAAAGTAACAACAAAAAAACAGGGAGAAATGAAATAGAAGTTTCTATAACTTCCTATATTTATACAGAATTACCTTTATAGTTTATACAAATAGGGCAGGTCACTTATTGTGAAACCTGAAGAGAAAAGTTAAGAAGAAGTTGCTAGAACTTCTATATTTAAACAGGGTCACGAGGAAAAAATGGGGCCAGTTACCCTTTCGTGAAACCTGGATTAAAGAGATTAATGAAAGGTTTAGTACTTAGACAATAACCAATTCTTGTGCTAGCAAGAAAAGAGAATAGATTAATAAGCAGTTTTAACAGCTGGTGTTTAAACAGTGTGAATAAATTGTAAATGGAGAAAAGTTGGGAGGGCGCCTATGGTTTGGCGAGGCCTCGTTGCAAAATACATAAATTTAAAGATTAACCTAATTTGTTAGTAAAGAGGGGTTGGGGAAGAGGAAATAGGAACTTTTGTGGAGAAAGTTCTTGGCCTATTTTATTTATTTCGGACGAGCGCGACGCGGATGAGAAGTCGAACGAGCACTGTTTCACTATAGTCTATTGACGTGATTGAAAAGTTCATTATTGTAGCACAGAAAGTTTATAAAAAGGAAAGTTATTGCGATGGTGAAAATTATCTAGTTGCATTTGATTTGTGAGAGTCTATTGCGTTGAAAAATTTGTATATTATGGTTGAATGTAGCGGCCAAATTCCCACGATGGAAGAAAAATTAGGTGTTGATTAGCTGTTCATAAGGAAAATTCCTTGGTTAGAAAAAGTATTACCATATGTGAGTGGAAAATACTAGAAGGTTTAAGTTATAGATGAATTGTTTGGCATGGAAAATTCCAGAACAATCACAACTGTTGAAATTGGCAGAAAAAGTACTGTGGTGGAACGAGCTAAGTTTTCTATATACAGTGGGTAATTTAACGATGTCCCACGTTGTGAGAAATTATCTCAGTTAGTATGCATAAGAAATGCTGCTTCAGGTTAAGGTTAGCTTAGATAGACAAAGCCCAACATCGAAAATCCCGCGAAGATGGTTATTGCCCCACATTTAGCAATTTCACACTGTCTCTAAAATTATGGTTAAAAAGCATGTAGCTATTTAAAAGCAATTAAAAGGAGTTGAAGAACGTTGAAGTAGTACTTAGCTCATTTCTGATGAACGGCGATTCTCTAGTTGACCGTTAGTTAAGATCTGGACATGGCGTCCAATTTAAAAGTTTGTCTCTCGAGGAGAGGAGACGAGCTCTGGGTAAGCTTCGACTGGAGGTCTTGACGACTGTACCTCAAGTGAGGCCAGCTCAACAAAGCTCGGAGGGACCAGAGAAGGGAAAAGGTGGAGGTTGGAGACAAAGGAACATACATAAGAATAACCAACTTAACAAAAATAAGTATCTTGATGAAATGGTATTCAAAGAGTTGATAGCAGGCGTCACTGGCGAAGCCTGGTGGATGGAAATGTAGACGAAGTCCTCTTGATCACAGAGAAGATAGCTGGCGATAACGACGAGATCTGGTAGCCAGATTGGTAAGGAAATCCTCTTGTACATGGAAAAATTGAGGAACTTCAGAGATTCGCTGCTAGATGACGCTAGGTGGTTTATGGAAGATATATATCTAGAACAGACTGACAGGTAATATATGCAAAGTACACCAACAAAGAGAAACCAGGAGATCACTGTTGGTGTTTGCGAAAAAAGGAAGTAATGAAATAAAGCAAAGAGAAGCAAAAGCTCACTCTGTCTTACCGTGTATTCCAAAGAATACACCAAGCTGGGAGAGTTAACACCAACAGAAAACAAGATATTAAGGATTTTAAGGTAAAGGAGCAATTAAAGACAGTGGTCTTATTATATGCCCATTAGTGGTCAAGATCTTGGCTACCCTAACTCTCCCATCCCTTCCCGGGTAACACTCGGTCACTCCACCGGAGATCCAGACCAAGGGAGGGGAAGCATCCCTAACCAGGACCAAGTCCCACACTTTAATGTCGGGATTGGAAATAAACCACTTCTGTCTCCGTTGCAAGGAAGTTAAGGAAGTTAAGTATTCCAAATCCCACCTCTTCCAAAATGAATTAAGGAGGGCTTCAAGTTTACGCCAAACAATAGGTAAATTAGAATCTCTGTAAGAGAAGGGGAGGAGGGACAGAAAGAGAAGTGCCTATAAGGAAGTGACCAGGTGTGAGTGGGAGCAGGTCATCAGGGTCATTGGAAAGCGGAGTTAGGGGGCGAGAATTAATAACATCTTCAATCAGAATAGACAGCGAAATAAATTCTTCGTAAGTCAGAATGCGATTACCTAAAATCTTTCTTAGATGACGTTTAGTAAGCTTTACGCAGGATTCCCACCTACCACCGTGATGAGGGGCGTAGGGAGGTATAAAACGCCATTTGAAACCCTTTGAGTAGGAATAATTAGAAATCAGTTCCATGGCAGGAGAAGATGTAAGAGCTTTCTTCCACAAGGAAGCTGCGCCTTGAAAAGTGTAAGCGTTATCAGAGAACATCTCAGAAGGAACACCACGCCTAGCAGCGAAGCGAGAGACGGCTGACAAAAAGTAAGAAGTGGAGGCATTCGTTACTAGTTCCAAATGGATCGCGCCAGTAACCATGCAAACAAAGAGAGAAACATAGAGCTTACCAAACAATTTGCGTTTAGCTTCAGGGGAATTGCATTGATATTGGAACGGACCCATATAGTCCACACCAGTTAAAAGCAAAAGGACGTATAGGAGAAGAGCGGAAAGAGGGCAGATCGCTCATTAATTGAGTATTGACTTTAGGTTTCACTTTGAAGCAAGGAATGCATTTGTGAACTACAGAGGAAACTTCATGAATTCCATTTATGATCCAGTATTTTACCCTTAAGAAGCAAAACAGTGTGCGTGTACCAACATGCAGATTACGATAATGAAAGTCACGTATAATTAAAGAAGTTACGTGATGTTTAGAAGGCAAAATAACAGGATGCTTTTTGTCCTCAGAAAGCAAAGATTGCGAGAGCCTACCACCTACCCTGAGTAACCTATTGTCATCAAGGAACGGGGCTAAGGCACGAAGACGACTGGATTTCGGAAGATCCCTTTTAGCAGAAAGCAAAGACAATTCAGAAGAAAGGGTTTCTTGCTGTGTTAGTTGCAAAACCTTAATGGTAGCATGATTCAATTCGTAATTGGTAAGGTGTGGTTTAGGGAGAAGAGGTTGGTCAACCACAAGATATATCCATCTGAGAAGATAGGCTAAAATTCGAATTAATTTGTGAAAGGAAGAATAGCGGGACAACAAGGGATGCGAAACGTTGGAAACAAGACACGAAGCAGTAGATTTAGATACTTCAGCGTCAGGCAAGTTGGAGTTTGTAACTGGAGGTTTAGGAGGCCAACAAGAAGAGTCTTCGATTAACCACGAGGGCCCATGCCAGTATAACTGAGATGCCAGTATTTGAGAAGGTAAACATCCACGAGAAATGATGTCGGCGGGGTTGTCAGCGCTGGGCACATGTTTCCATTGACATCCCGAAGAAAGAGTTTGAATTTTGGAAACCCTGTTTGCAACAAAAGTTTGCCAATGAACGGGGTTTTTGGCGATCCAAGAAAGAGTGATCATGGAATCGCTCCACAGATAGGTTTGCGAAAATTCAACCTTTAAGACTTCCCGTAATTTCTTAACAAGTTCTGCGGCCATGAGTGCAGCACACAATTCAAGCCTAGGCAAAGTAATAGTTTTAAGAGGAGCAACCTTCGATTTGGCACAAACAAGGTTGGAAACTGAAGATCCATTTAACGAACCGCAATAAACCAAATATGCACAGCAACCGTAAGCTTTTTCGGAACTGTCGGCAAATACATGAAGGAAAAAAGCTGTATTAGGATGAGCGTTAATTAAATTCCTAGGAATTTCAATAAGAGAAAGATCAAGCAAATTGCTACGAAAAGAGAGCCATCTATTAAGAAATGAAAGGGGAACAGTTTCGTCCCATTACATTTTAGCGACCATAGCTCTTGCATGAAAAGCTTGGCTATAACAATAACCGGAGCAAGGAATTGAAGCGGATAAAAAAATTTTGCAATTTCAGAGAGAATTTGCCTTTTTGTGTTAAGGAGCTTCGGCAAGCGAAACTTTATAGATGAGAGTATCAGTGCTAGTGCACCAATGAACTCCAAGAGTTTTTATGGATTCGGAATTTCCACAAATTTTGACGGAGGAGGGGTCAACATCTTCAATAGGAAACTGGGCAAGAAATTTCGATGAATTGGAATTCCATTTATGAAGTGGAAATCCTCCATTCATTAGCAATGCCTGAAGTTCTAGTGACACGAAAGAAGCTTCCTCCAGAGTGGGGAAGGACTGAAGGTAATCGTCAACATAGAATGATGTAGTTAGTGCTTCGGAAGCTTTAGAATCAAATAAATGACCATCTTGAGAGGCTAACAAATGTAGGGATCGGATAGCAAGGAAAGCGGAAGGTTTTAAGCCATAAGTGACCGTCTTTAAGCGAAATATCTTAATGGGCTTGCTGATTTCGTCGCACCACAAGATTCTTTGGAGATCTTGTTGTTCTGGCTGAATTAAAACCTGACGGTACATCTGTTTGATGTCCGCTATAACAGCTATGGGAAATAATCGAAAGTTTAAGAGTATAGCAGATAAATCTGACTGAATAGCGGGACCAGAGTAAAGAGTATCGTTAAGACTGTTGCCATTAACGTCAGGGGATTAACCATTGAAAACGACTCGGATTTTATCCTTTACAAGAGGGTTTTTCCACACGGGATGATGATTTAAGAAAACCGTTTCGCTTGGGGGGTGCAATTCATCATCAGATTTGCTGACAACTTCCATATGATCCAAGCTTTCATACTCATCCATGACATCAATGTACTGTTGTTTAACAAGAGGTTCTTTCTAGAATTTGCTCTCGATAGCAAAGAGAGCTTTTCGAGCTTTAGGTTGAGAATAAATAAGTTTGGGGGGATTTAGTAATCTTGGCATCTGAACAATGAACCGGCCTTCAGGAGAACGAGTGGTAGTGTTCAAGAAAATTTGCTCACAGAATTCGTTTTCTGAAGAGGTTACGTTAGGAGAATCAACGCTTTCGAGCCTCCAGAACTGTTCCAAATCAGTATTAGCAAAATAATATTCAGATACGGGTTGGGGAGAATAATGAGGAAGTTGACCAGTAACGATCCATCCAAAATTAGTGTCTCTGGCAACCACGTTTGAGGATAACTTACGAACCTGTTTACGAAGGCAATTCCAGAAAACATTGGCACTAAAGAGTATGTAAATGGGGCTTTGTACATTAAACAGAGGATCAGCTAACCTTAAATGCGAGGGAATGTTTAAACCTGAAATATCAACTGAGTGACTTGGAGTGTCTTCTCCCATGCTATTGAGAATGAGACAATTCAGTTTGAGAAAGTTATTTCTGTGACAAGTGTCTCTTATGGTTAGCTTTGAAAACTGTAAAGCTTGCGATTTTAGGCTGTTAATGCCTGATACATTGATAGACGTAGGTTTTAGAGGTAGGCCTAATTTTCTAATCAAAGAATTGGACACAAAATCATGAGTTGCCGCTGAATCAAGAAGACCGCGAGCACTGATCCAGTTGCCGAATTTGTCCTGGACTTCAATTTGGACAGTGGACAATAGTACTTGAGCACTGCGCAAGGATTTAGCGTTTTGAATGAAAGATGAAGCATTAGGAGTGCCAGTATTATCATTCTTCTGAGAAGTAGATGCTGCTGATGACCTCAATTGATCATGACGATGCAGTAAAGTGTGGTGCGATTTTTCACAGTGGTAACAAAGTCTTGAAGACTTACAATTAGAATCAGAATGCTTGGGTGATAGGCAGTTAAAGCAATGTTTATTCTGGGAAACTAATTTTCTTCTGTCGTCGACTGACAGTTCTTTAAAAGATTTACATAGATACAAGGCGTGGGAATCCTTGCAAAGTATGCACTTTAATGGTCCATTTAAACTTTTACGGGGTTCGCTCTGAGTATTTAAAGCGAGAGAATTAGCAATACGGCGTTCACTAGACCTAGTTGGGTAACCAGTGGCGTTTGACTTTAGTTTAGACGAGCTGGACGCGGGTTTTTGGGTACTAGACGCTACGTGTTCGGTTCTAGATTTAAGAGACAGTAATTCAAGTTTAGAGCTAGGAGAAGGGGGTTCACTTTAATTAGCTAAAGCAGTTAAGAGTTGGCATCTAGCATTTATGAAGGTGACTAAATGCTCATACGAGTAATTGTCGTCTTTGGAAAGTTCCATTTCCCAAGCCTTGAGGGTAGCAACATCGACTTTAGAAACAACTAAATGTATTAGGAAAGTGTCCCAGTGTTCAGTGGGTTGATCTAATTGGGATAGAGCTTTAACGTGAAATTGTGTTGTATCAATGAGGGTACGCAGACTAGTGACGTCATTGTGCTGTGACGCAGGCAAATTGAATAGAGCCTTCATGTGGCGTTGAATACGTAGCCGTAAATTACCGTATCTTTCCTTCAACAAGTTAACCCTTTGAGCCCTGAACCTTTAAAAATTGGTAAATAATGTAATTTTAAAATTTCATAAGCCTTTATATGCTTCAGTTTGAACACATAATTTTTTTCAAAACTCTTACTTATACCTAAGTATAAGTTTTTTAGGTGGTGCCTACAAGTACCGTCAGTCCTCTACAGGCAACAGGGAATTTACTGACTTCGTGTTTAGAATAGGCCACAAATTCTTATTCTTTTGTAGATATTTACCAAAGTTAAGAAATATGTTGGTTCTGTGGGTGATAGCTGCTTCCGTGGTGTATTGGTCTGCGTGCTTAGCCCTCCCCCACCGGAGGTCCGAAGTTCGATTCCTGGCTCTGCCACGAGATTTGAAAAGTGGTATGAGGACTGGAACAGGGTCTACTCAGCCTCGGGTGGTCCAAGAGAGTAGAGGGGGTTCGATTCCCACCTCAGCCATCCTCTAAGTGGTTATCCGTGGTTTCCCACTTCGTCTTCGGGCAAATGCCGGAATGGTAACTGCCGTCAGGCAATAGCCGCCTCTTTCCCTCTTCCTTGTCTATCCCTGCCATTTTTCCCATCCCGTCCCATCCCCTGTTCGCGTTACAGGTGCAGCCACCTGGACGAGGTGCTAGTCCCGCTTCCCCAGTTGTATCCCCGGTCTCGATGTCAAGCTCCAGGACACTGCCCGTAGAGGCGGTAAAGGTGGAATCCCTTGAAGAGTCCGTGGGATAAACCTTCCCTGAAGGTAAACTGACTACGAAAACGAAAATGTTACATACAATAAATTTATTTTTGTCAGAAATAAATAGGCCTACCAAGAAATATACACGTTGCATAAATATGAAAAGTAGAAAATTAATATACTCTGAAACCAGAAGGGCAGTTAGATTCAAAAGTGTTTGAGCCTAAGAAGTCATTTCTACACGTGTATCGCATGGTATTCAACAAAGCAGTTTTTACTCTCGTTGACAGGCGTCTTCGGTGGTAGCATGCTGAGCATTAATGACCTCTTGTTGGATTTAGGTTTCTCCATGGCCACAGGTCCTTGAGCTACCGATCTTCTGTATTCTAACACTGAAATTGTACCTAAGAGTTCACAATAAATAATGTAAGAATTTAAGAACAGAATATCTAACATTCCCCAGAAAAGTCTCAGCTTTCGCCTTTAGGACTTGCGATCAACATTGTACAGAGCTCGCAATCGATCCGCAATGTATACATCAGGTAGACTATTTCCTCTAGAAGAACATTATTTATATCTTCTAATGTTAAAACCTTGTGGGCATTCATGTCTCACACTTTATCATGCAAACAATGCTAGAAATACAACATATACACACATTGGAATACCTCCGTGATGAATTTCCCGCCTAAACAATACATCAACAATTGTTTCCTTGCCAACTTCCCATAGAGCCCTGACGGTACTTAGGAGTACCAAGTAGCTTATTGGTTCTGAAAATAAACATCAGTGTTTGAGGCAAGATTTGAGATGATGTACGTGCTTTCAAGATAATAATACACATTAGGGATCGAATAAATGTTTGCTTCATTGCAGAATAACACACAGAAATATGTCTTAGTTTGTGCACCTGAAACCTGACCAAAGAATGTGTACATGCAATATTTCAGTGCTCAGTTCTGGAGGCAGTTCTGGGATACAGTGTATTTAACATATTTGGGATGTTTTGGCAAGGTACTGAGAAGTACCGCCAGGCCATAAGTGGTTCATATTAGCAACCACTACTTTTAAATACGACTTCAAATGTTATGGTACTTTAAAGTACCGTCAGTGCTCAAAGGGTTAAAGGCAATGGGGTAGTTTTCAGCACTTAATGGGAGTGCTTCAACTAACTGCAGGGCTTGACCTTGAAGAATAGATCGCAAATAATGAAACTTGTAAATGATTTGAATATCTTCATTTTCATGAACTAGAGAACAAAATAGTTCGTAAAAAGAATCCCAAGTAGATTCGTCTCTTGGGAGGTGGGGCAGATTAATTTTAGGAAGAATTGGTTTTGGTTTACGAGCGCCTTCGCGAGTTGAGGTTTGTTCATGAAGGGAGCCAAGAACGGAACCATCCCTTTTCTGCTCCTCCTCAAGTTGGCGAATTATTTTAAAAGCCGAGGCTATACCGTCGTAGTATTGATTTTCTACCTCTACTCGATCATCAGTTTGATTGAGCATGCAGGTTTCGATTTCGGTTTGAATAGTACAATAGCTTTCATAAGAACGTTCATAGTTCTTTACGCGATGTTTTAACAAATCTAATTGAGCTTCTGAGGGATCTAATTATTTGATGTATTTTCGGAATCGGGTAAGTTGCCCTTTATAAGAAGCTCGTTTGGAAGTAAGTTTTTCATCCTTGCCGTCCTTATCTTTATCTGTGGAAGGCATGGTGAAATAGATAAATTGAACTGAGAAACCTTCGAAAAGCTGTCAGACTGGCAGCAGCAAACAAGTTGAAAGGGAGAAATGCACAAAAGGAGACAGAAGCAACCCCTTTCCACCTCACGAGCTTTGCACTGCGAAGTTATAGCTGAAAAATTCAAAGTAAATATTAATTATTTGCTAAATATTGACAAATGGACTCTCCCGGGTTTCTGGGACCAAACTTTGGGTAGGTTTTTGCTAGGAATTAACCTTACCCACAAGGGAAGATGAAGAGACAAGTAAAGGGAAGTCGGTTTCGGACTGAGGAACAAGTGTGGATAATAGGACGAAAGTCCATCATCAAATACCAAAAATTTTTAGAGAAAAGCCCGTGAAATCACTAAAGTGAGTGGGGACCTGAACACAGCTAACAGGAAACGCAGCTAGAGCTTGGGCTATTTGCGGGCGAAAGGAGGTGGTACCTTCCCTTCCAAGCCAAGATTCGGCTACTATGGGGAAGGGTGGTGGTCTGGCAAAGAAAGAAATGATGAGTATACTATGTATCTTTTCAAAGGAGTTTGTTTAAAAACAATATTTTGAAGAATACAAATAGTTTGAATTGGCCGTGATGTTTTAATTCTTGAAATTGTAGAATTTCTAAAAAACGACCGAATGTTTCCAAGAAGGGTAGGGATAAAGCAATTATACCCTTGTGAATAAGTTTGGTAAGAGCACCAATAGTTGCATTTAGGAATGACTAAGCTTTTACCCAGCAAAGCGCCGACTAAAAGTTTAGACAATGAGAAAAACTTAAATTTTGAAAACCAACCATAAGTTGTAGAGAAAATCTCAACAAGCAGGAAGCTGGCGGAGCGAGCTATGCTTGCCTTACTAGCTAGTTAGAATTAGCTATCAAAGCTAAGAGAGGCTTTAATAAGTTTGTGACTAAGAGTTCTTGCTCAAATGCAACAAAAAGTGGAACCGTTATTAATTCGATTTGTGAGGTTTTTAAATTCAAGCCCATAGGAAGAGTAGGGGAAGACAGAATCTTGCCTAATCGTTATTTTATAGAAAATGATAATGCAAAAAGATAAATTTGGATTTATTTAACAATGCATTAAATGTGATAAATTTGACACATATATAATGTGATTTTTTAAACCATTGGGGTCGCAGACCTCCTAAAATCATTTAAAGCTTGCACTAGGCAATTGACATTTTTGTTTTGTTTTTGGTTAGGAACCTTTTATACGGTAAGCACTAAAATCTTCATAAGATTTTGAAATGGTGCTAAGATTAATAAATAGAAAATTTAAAGATAATTAACGTAATTAAAGTTAAATAATAAATCAAGTACAAGGTGTGTACTTGAAGAATTCCTAGATGGGCATCCAAAAAATATGAACAAATAACAACTTCGAAAGTAACAACAACAAAAACAGGGAGAAATGAAATAGAAGTTTCTATAACTTCCTATATTTATACAGAATTACCTTTATAGTTTATACAAATAGGGCAGGTCACTTATTGTGAAACCTGAAGAGAAAAGTTAAGAAGAAGTTGCTAGAACTTCTATATTTAAACAGGGTCACGAGGAAAAAATGGGGCCAGTTACCCTTTCGTGAAACCTGGATTAAAGAGATTAATGAAAGGTTTAGTACTTAGACAATAACCAATTCTTGTGCTAGCAAGAAAAGAAGATAGATTAATAAGCAGATTTTAACAGCTGGTGTTTAAACAGTGTGAATAAATTGAAAATTGAGGAAAGTTGGGAGGGCGCCTATGGTTTGGCGATGCCTCGTTGCAAAATACATACATTTAAAGATTAACCTAATTTGTTAGTAAAGAGGGGTTGGGGAAGAGGAAATAGGAACTTTGTGGAGAAAGTTCTTGGCCTATTTTATTTATTTCGGACGAGCGCGACGCGGATGAGAAGTCGAACGAGCACTGTTTCACTATAGTATATTGACGTGATTGAAAAGTTCACTATTGTAGCACAGAAAGTTTATAAAAAGGAAAGTTATTGCGATGGTGAAAATTAACTAGTTGCATTTGATTTGTGAGAGTCTATTGCGTTGAAAAATTTGTAGATTATGGTTGAATGAAGCAGCCAAATTCCCACGAAGGAAGAAAAATTAGGTGTTGATGAGCTGTTCATAAGGAAAATTTCTTGGTTAGAAAATGTATTCCCATATGTGAGTGGAAAATACTAGAAGGTTTAACTTATAGATTAATTGTTTGGCATGGAAATTTCCAGAACACTCATAACTGTTGAAATTGGCAGAAAAAGTACTGTGGTGGAACGAGCTAAGTTTTCTATATACAGTGGGTAATTTAACGATGTCCCACGTTGTGAGAAATTATCTCAGTTAGTATGCATAAGAAATGCTGCTTCAGGTTAAGGTTAGCTTAGATAGACAAAGCCCAACATCGAAAATCCCGCGAAGATGGTTATTGCCCCACATTTAGCAATTTCACACTGTCTCTAAAATTATGGTTAAAAAGCATGTAGCTATTTAAAAGCAATTAAAAGGAGTTGAAGAACGTTGAAGTAGTACTTAGCTCATTTCTGATGAACGGCGATTCTCTAGTTGACCGTTAGTTAAGATCTGGACATGGCGTCCAATTTAAAAGTTTGTCTCTCGAGGAGAGGAGACGAGCTCTAGGTAAGCTACGACTGGAAGTCTTGACGTCTGTAGCACAAGTGAGGCCATCTCAACGAAGCTCGGAGGGACCAGAGAAGGGAAAAAAGTGGGGGTAGGAGACAAAGGAACATACATAAGGATAACCAACTTAACAAAAATAAGTATCTTGATGAAATGGTCTTCAAAGAGTTGATAGCAGGCGTCACTAGTGAAGCCTGGTGGATGGAAAAGTAGACGAAGTCCTCTTGATCACAGAGAAGATAGCTGGTGATAGCGACGAGATCTGGTGGCCAGATTGGTAAGGAAATCCTCTTGTACATGGAAAAATTGAGGAACTTCGGAGATTTGCTGCTAGATGACGCTAGGTGGGTCATGGAAGATATATATCTAGAACAGACTCACAGGTAATATAAGCAAAGTACACCAACAAAGAGAAACCAGGAGATCACTGTTGGTGTTTGCGAAAAAAGGAAGTAATGAAATGAAGCAAAGAGAAGCAAAAGCTCACTCTGTCTTACCGTGTATTCCTAAGAATACACCAGTGGTAACAAAGGAGTTATACATTTTTTCTGATTTCCCTTTGCCTGAAGCAGGTTTTTGGGTGATGGGAAAGTTTGTTGGCCTGACTTAACATTGGCTCTAAAGCATGGCATCGTTTATCTAAAAATGCAAACAGTTCTTCAGAGGTCGGCAGCTGCTTAGCCGGAGTGTTAAGCTCCCACTCTCGTCTGGATGTTGAATCTAATCTATCTACGATTAATTGAACAATAATGGCTCCTTTGAATGCATTTTCAACTATACCATGAGCTTCTAATGAGTTCAAATGTCCCTTAAATGTGTCTTCCAACGTACGAAACTCGCGTGCTGATTCTTTGTGAATTGCATCAGCTTCTAGTAAACCCTTGATGTGTTTGTTTACTATTAGCCTCTTATTGTCGTATCGTGCAATTAATGCTGCCCATGCTGCTTGATAATTTTCAGAAGATGTTGGAAATGTTTGTACAATTTGGAGTGCCTCTTCCTTAAGTGATGAATTTAGATAGTAAAATTTTTGAATGTTGGTTAGATCTTCATTGTTGTGGATCATAGCCACAAATGTATCGTGATATTGTACCCACGCTGTGTACTCACCGTCAAAAATAGGGATGTTTATTGGAGGTAATTTCATACATGATTTTAATTTACCTGCTTGTGAACGTGCATAATGCAATGATATACCATCATCAAATGGCTCTACCCATGCTTTAATTCTGGCAACAATATCCCATTACGTGGATTCGAAACTATCTCTGTAGTCTATGTGCTCCTCAGTTTTGTCATCGTACACTTCCAAGTCTGACTGAATGACTTTGAACTCGTCGAAAATTTCCTCCATGGTTTTTAACCAGCCTTTTATTAGCTCTGTACTCTGAGAGCTATCAAACTGCTCGACATATGACTGAATGCGCGTCAGCCTGCCCTTCAAAATGCCTCGCTTCTTTATTAATACGTTTATATCGGTAGTTTCCATAATTGGACTGTATATGGGTAAAGGAATAGAAAGGATTGCTAGACTTAACACATACCTTGACTTGGACTTGAACTTTATTTCACTGCTTAATGCACTATGATACTGTAGTATCCACGTCGCGGTCAATATCCGGCCCGGAGGACCAATGTTTATTATTGTAGACAGCAGTGAAATATTTTGATAATGGTTTATTTGTTCTGAACTCTATGCGGTTTAGCTCTGCTAAATTTGTGACACAAGACAGTTATTGCAAAACTTTACATACTGTACATTGTTATTTTTTCCACGTCCATCACGATGGCAGTGTTTATTCTCTCCAAGGAAATCTCAGAAACCAAAGAATAAATGGACGTTCCCGACCAGGCCACCAGAGGCGCAGTCAAGCGCGCAACAGATTCGCTCGTAAACGGACGGAACACTCGGGTTTATCGGCATCCGCGCAGGGCTTTAGCAATGTGCATGTACGGGTTTGTGACTCATACGCAGGGGCAGATAACCTCGTAGTTCCGCCCCTTAAAACAACAATAACTAAATATCCCGACAACACAATATGACAAGGTAACCAGCCAAATAATTCTTTTATGCACTATATATATGGTAACTTATCCAAGCATTTATGCTCTAATAAGAATGCCCAAGTATCATGGAATAATTAGGTTTGTCACTCATGATTACAAACGTTAAAAACCACAGGTCTACCGAGGTTGGGTCCGGTAGTCAAATTATTGGTCTACCGGGATATGCGGTGGATACTCAAACCCATTGGTCTACCGTGGTTAGTTCTGGAGGATACCAAAACCATTGGTCTACCGGGGTTAGTTCTGGTGGATACCAAAACCATTGGTCTACCGGGGTTAGGTCCGGGTGATACCAAAACTATTGGTCTACCAGGGTTAGGTACGGTTGATACCAAACCCATTGGTCTACCGGGGTTAGTTCTGGTGGATACCAAAACTATTGGTCAACCGGGGTTAGGTCCGGTTGATACAAAAACCATTGGTCTACCGGGGATAGGTACGGTTGAGACCAAGACCATTGGTCTACCGGGGTTAGTTCTGGTGGATACCAAAACCATTGGTCTACCGGGGTTAGTTCCGGTTGATACCAAACCCATTGGTCTACCGGGGTTAGGTCCGGTTGATACCAAAACCATTGGTCTACCGGGGTTAGGTCCGGTTGATACCAAAACCATTGGTCTACCGGGATTAGTTCTGGTTGATACCAAAAGCATTGGTCTACCGGGGTTAGGTCCGGTTGATACCAAACCCATTGGTCTACCGGGGTTAGGTCCGGTTGATACCAAAACTATTGGTCTACCGGGGTTAGTTCCGATTGATACTGTCGTGACTGTGAACCTCCATGATTCAGAACCCAGGACTGCGGTTCGAAGGAACATTATACATAAGGGCAATAGAGTTATTATTATTATTACTAAGTTGGATGTGAGCAATTGTAAGCCAGAGATGTATTTCTGGAGGAGATAGGATTGCTGGAGCCAGGATGTGTACAGAGGTCTGTAAATATTGATAGTACAACAGTACGTTGGTCGAGCACTCTGTATTGTAGAGAGAGTGATTCATTGTCACAAGCCAGGCCAGAAATTGAACCTTGGAATGTCACGTAGACACGAGTATGGGGATTTCGCCGCTAGCTTAGGGAGCAGCACTTGCTAAGGCACTGAGGATGAAATGGACCAGACCTCAGTGGAAGGGGAAGATGGACTCTGGGTCATCTCCAGTGGGATATAATGGTATCCAAAATGGCGAGCGAGAGAGTTATTACAGAGTATCAGAGTAGTAGTCACAGAGTCTTGCAGAGTAGTGGATCGGCAGAGTAACAGTAGCTCTCACGCCTCAGTTCTTGCCAGAGTAACGTCGTAACGCGCGCGAGCAGAATTCAGCCTCGCGGAGACATACTAGATGTCAAGTATTAGTAAGACTTAGTAGCGCTATTACAGACCTGCGTGCACTTCCAGCAGTAGCTTCACATAATTTGTATATAGTGTATATATACTTCGACTGCCAAGGGCTTAATAAATCGGCAGTAGTCCAAGGGAATTTCATCTTTTATTCCGGTAGTTCCGGGACGAGTCTGTGAAACCTCAAGTTCCCTTATCTAGAAAACCGCTCGGCTAGTAGGGAAAATCGACGGAGGAGCTGTCAACCTGCCAGAACGTCTCACAGGCCAGGTAGATCACGACAGACCTAACTTTTTGGTGTCAGAGGTGTAGGGTCCCGAGTTCGACGCACTGAACAGAGCAACTACGGAATAAAGAGAGAGATCGCGACATCGCAGAAGATTGTCCGATAAAGACCGCGACAACGCAGAAGATTGTCCGTCCGCGCATCCGCGTAAATCGTACCGAGTGCCGCGCAATGCAGAAGAGAGAAGAAGAAGCCTACTAAGCAGAAGGAGCCGTGCAGTAGCGAGCCGTGCCACCAGCAGAAGGGAGAACCGATCAGCCGCAGTATCCAGTTAGCAGAGACAACAAAGAAGAAGAAGTAGCCGCCAGGTAAGCTAACCTTATTACAATGGCAAGACAGACAAGTGCAGCTACCGGTGTCCAGGTAGAGGAGAGGCTAGCAGACATAGATATGGTAAGTACAAGTGGGCCTTTTGTATCAGTAACCGAAGGACATCGCCTGATAGGTCGGGAGTTCGATGGAACACAGCCCGACAGATTACGTGAGTTTGTGGCCAATGTAGACGCTGCTGTTCGCATGGTAAAATACGATGATCAAGAGCTGTTCTTTAAGTATATCCTGACCAAAATCACGGGCAAGGCCCGAGATAAGTTGTTAGTCAGAAGAGATATAAATCATTGGGAGGCTGCCAAACAGGCATTACAAGAATACTATGGATTTCAGGGCACATTAGACTTGTATATTTGCCAGATGTTTCAAACAGCGCAGGATCCGAGGGAATCAGTGGCGATATGGGCACACAAAGTAGAGACTCTATCAGCTGCGTTCAGGGAAGCAGTCCTCGATGGAGAAAGCTGGGAGGACAGGGAAGCTCAGTTAAGAATCACAAGAAAAATATGCGAAGCTAGCTTCATACAGGGGTTAAGTAACCCGCGAATCCAAGCTAGAGTCCAGGGCCACGGGGCCATTACTTTTGAGAAAGCTGTAGCCACTGCAAGGCAAGAAGAGGCGGTAATTCTGTCAAAGAAGGCACGAGAAGGATTGCATACGAAACATAACTCAGGGGTAAGAGCAGGTAAACCCGATCAGGAAAGGAAGGCACCACTAAGGTGGCACACTAAGCCAACACAAGCGAGTGTTAGGGTGGTCTGTTACAATTGTAACAGGGAAGGCCACATCGCACGGGAGTGCAAGGAGGCACGAACCCGAGGTGCACGCACCGCGTTAGGTAGTACACCCAAAGTACAGACAGGGGGCACCCCAAGTAAGATCATATGTAGATATTGCAAAAAACCGGGACACATAGAGCGCGATTGCCGAAAGAAGCAGAGAGATAAGGAAGCCGTGGCGCCGGAAGCCGTGCACATAATTAGAGAGAAGCCTCACACGGAAGCGGACAGGAGTAGAACCTGTTACCGTTGTGGGAAGAAAGGGCACGTACAAAACAACTGCCGACAGACAGCCCGGGTACCACAAGTAGAAGTGGACCGGCGGAAGTGTTATAAATGTGACCAGCAGGGTCACATAAAACGAAATTGTCCGGAGGCCAAGAAAGGCCAGGGCCAGAGTAGGCGCACGGGAGGCAAGGCCATGAAAGGCCGACGACAGTGCGATATGTGTGACCGATGGTCACATGGAACCAAGGACTGTTGGTTCAAGAGTGGGAAAGGTAGTAAGAGAAATATCACTCAGACAGGAGCGACAAACTGGAACGGGTCCATAACACAGGGACAGCTATGGAATCCCGTAATTTAAGGAGTCCCAAGGCACGTGACATGGAGGGCACTATATTAATGCATTGTGGGGGGCCTCTGAGGTTTCTAATTGACACTGGTTCCGATGTCAGCCTAGTGAAGAGGCAATCAGTGCCTAAAACAGTTACAATCAGTAGAGGCACCACGATCGAATTAACGGGTGTAAGTGAGCGAACGATTTACACCCAAGGGACCGTTCAGTTTGTTATTGGAGGTACTAAACACACAGTGCATGTGGTGGGCAGTGATTTCCAACTAAGCCAGGATGGTATAATAGGGAGAGACATCCTAGCTGACAGCGTGATCAACTACCGGGAGGGTCATGTTACGATCCACGGTAAGAGATACCCGCTGGGAGCGAGGGAGGCGAAGATAATCAGCCTCGAGCCTCGAACCCAAAAGGTAGTAGTTATTGAAGTCGATAAGAATCTACCAGTGGGAATTATTGAGAGGGCCGAGGTAGCACCAGAGTGTCTGACTAGGTCAGAGCACAACGAGGCAGTAGTCAGTATGATGAATACTACTGAGGAAGAAGTGACTCTGTACAGCCCTCGAGTGCGAATGCAGGAGGTGGATGACACCTGCCTGGCAGAAGTACGCAAGGTACAGCAAGGCAGTAAGGCGGTAACCGGAGAACCGGCTACTCGAAAGCCCAGATCACGCCGAGTGATAGACTGCTTGCGAGTAGACCATCTCACGCAGGTAGATAAGGAAGGTATATACGCCATCTGTGCGGAATACAATGACATCTTCCACCTTGAGGGAGATAAGCTCACATGCACGGAAGTTATACGTCACGAGATCCCAACGCCCCGGGATCAACCCCCGATTAATGTGCGGCCGTATAGGCTGCCGGAAGCACAAAAGGGAGAAATACAAGCGCAGATAGATAGGATGCTAGGTGATGAAATTATTGTACCTAGTACATCCCCTTGGAATGCACCATTATTGTTAGTACCGAAGAAAATGGATGCGTCAGGTAAGCAAAAGTGGAGAGTTGTGATTGACTTCCGAAAATTGAACGAAGTAACGATAGGGGTTAGTTATCCCCTCCCACTCATCTCAGAGCTATTAGATGCTCTAGGTAAGGCCAGGTATGTCAGTACACTTGACCTTTGTAGCGGTTATTATCAGGTGTTATTAAAACCTGAAGACAGGCCCAAGACAGCTTTTTAAGCACTAGGGCGCAAGTACGAATTTGCAAAGATGCCCATGGGGTTGAAAGATGCGCCAGCCACATTCACAAGGCTGATGAATACAGTGCTTACCGGATTGACAGGTATTCAGTGTCTGTGCTATCTAGATGATATAATAGTGTATGGTAGCTCAATAGAGGAGCACAATGCTAAGTTAAGGGATGTTTTTCAAAGGCTGAGAGAAAATACGTTGAAGCTCCAGCCAGATAAGTGTGAGTTCCTGAGGACTGAAGTGACATTCTTAGGACATGTAATTACTGAAGGGGGAGTCTTACCAGACTCACGAAAGGTGCAGGCCGTGAAGGATTTTCCGAGGCCTACCACGAGCCGCCAGATTAAACAATTCTGTGGGCTCAGTGGGTATTATAGGAAATTTATACCCAATTATAGTAAGATCGCGAAGCCACTATATGAATTAGTGAAGAAGGAAGTTCCCTTCGTGTGGGGAGATGCACAGGAACAAGCGTTCGAAACGCTAAAGCAAAAACTCATTGAAGAGCCTATTTTGCAGTACCCAGATTTTGAAAAACCATTCGTTCTTACCACAGATGCTAGCAACGAAGCAGTGGGGGCCGTATTGTCACAAGGGCCCGTGGGTAAAGATCTCCCCGTAGCATACGCAAGCAGGACGCTTAATAAGGCAGAAAGAAATTACAGCGTCACAGAAAAAGAATTATTAGGCATTGTTTGGGGTGTAAAGTATTTCAGGCAGTATTTGTTCGGACGGCATTTCACAGTGGTGACAGATCACAAGCCGCTGAAGTGGGTATTCAATGTCCAGGACCCGTCGTCACGCCTGCTAAAGTTCCGATTGAAATTGGCAGAGTATGATTTTGAAATCATTTACAATCAGGGCAAGCAGAACTGCAATGCTGATGCCCTTAGCAGGAATCCCACTGATGCACAGTGTCAAGCGCGAGTGATCAACTCGGCTGGGCACGAGTTACGGCAGGGGGCGGCCGTGGCCACTCATATGGAAACTCGTAGGAGGGTAGCAACAACTTCAAAACCCGAGGACGCTACGGTAGAGGGAATTGAAGCAGACGGTAGTGAGGTCTCCGAGGACGCTAACGCAGAGGAGTCCACGCCCGAAGACAGCTTACCCGAGGTAACCGAGTTGCAGGAGGCTGAGAAATTGGCCATCCTGAAGGAGTGTCATGATTCCTTGGTTGGAGGACATCAGGGAATAGCCCGCACGTACGCCAGGGTACGCGAACGATTACAGTGGAAGGGAATGAAAAGCGACATTGAGCGTTATATACGCTCGTGTCCTTCATGCCAAAAGAATAAGGGGACTACACCAGACGTCAGAGCGCCAATGGTAATTACGGACACCCCTAGCACGGTCTTTGAGAAGGTATCTTTGAATGTGGTGGGTCCACTTCCGGTGACAGAGCTTGGCAATATGTATATTTTGACATGCCAGGACCAACTGTCGAAGTACTTGGTAGCTAGTGCCATGCCGAATCAGGAGGCTGAAACAGTGGCACGGACGCTCGTTAATAATGTTATAAGCATTTACGGGATACCGGGGCAGATTCTCACTGACCAGGGTAGTAACTTCATGAGCGAAGTTTTCAAGGCACTTTGCAAGAAACTGCGAATTAGGAAAACAAACACAAGCGCTTTCAGACCACAGTCCAACGGTAGCGTAGAGAGATCTCACAAGGTACTAGCAGAGTACCTGAGGCATTATGTTTGCTCAGGCGGACAAAATGACTGGGACAAGTATCTGCCCATAGCGAGCTTTGTATATAATACCACCAAGAGTACTAGCACAAGGTTCACACCCTACGAGCTTATTTTTGGAAGGAAGGCGAATATACCAGGTGTATTGCAAAAGCCACCTGAGGTGGATTATAATGAACATCAGAACGTGGTAGAGGAGCTGACGTCACAGCTCAGGAGGAATCATGAAGCCGCTAGGAGGACGCTAGTTGAGCGTAAAGAACTGGAAAAGGCTAATTACGATAAAAAGCAGAACGAAGTCACATTTCGAATTGGTGACAAGGTACTCTTGCGTAATGATGCATTGCGAAGAGGACGATCAAAAAAGCTGAGTCCGCCATTTGTAGGACCTTATGAGGTAGTGGACGTTTCAGGGGTAAATTGTACCCTACTGCTTAATAAGAAAGGCAGAAGAGTCAAGGTGCATAAGAATTGGTTGAAAATGTACTTGTAAAAGGGCTCCAACGGGTTTAGAACCCGGGTGGGCGCAGAAGCAGCACAGAACGGATTAAGGAGTAAGGACGTATATATACGGTTAGTAGACTACAATGACAGCTAAGGGTTAACACAGCTGTAAGAGATTGTGTGCGAATGGAGTCAATATAGTTTATCAGTAGGCACACAATAATATTTGAACAGCGGACAACAGAGGCGAGCAGCCTAGATAATGCACCGGGAGACATGAGTTATGTAAGGCGAAATACAGGGATGTCCATAGTGGCCCCGGAGCGGCCATCCTGAGGAAGTAAAACCCCCGTGTGGTGGGCGGGAACCATTGGAACGTTTAGACACGTGATCATTGGTGTTAGAATACCCCCAACAGTGAGCCTGCTGTGTCGTAAGAGGCGACAGAAAAGAGGCGTTGCCTGATGACCTCGATGACCTACTGGTCAGGCAGGCGCGAATCCCGGTGAGTAGCTCTATGTAATTGAGCCATGTAGTGCGAACGGCAACCCAAGGAACGCGGAGGCTTGCCGTTCATAGTAAATGGAAGCCAAGCAATGGCATAAGGGTGAATCAGAGACGCCTGTGTTAAAGGTACAAATTATTTAGGGACACATACGTGTGTATAGCAAGTAGAGAAGAAGTGCTCTAAGAGGCACATTTGAGAAAAGCGAAGAGTCAGAACCTCAAATTTCGGCCACGACGAAGTTACACACCCCTTCGTCTCAATGGCAACTAGGTCATAGCGACAGCTGCTGGTAGGGTTCTTAAATACCCCGCCAAGCTACGGAAAACAAAATCGGGTCGTACTAGAAATTTTAAACAGTCAGACGAACAGAGGTTCGACGGGTGGCACTGAGGTGCTCGTAAGTAAAGGGTTGCACGATGGCGAGCGTGTAGCCTATATGTGACTCGTCACCCCTAGGGTAGTCGCGGATACGCACCCGTTAGGACAGGGGTAGGGAAAACCGGAAATTAGCTTAGATGAAATGAAACAGAAACCGAGCCATGAAGGGCACATTTTGAGGGCATTCAGTCAAATGCAAACGGCGATAGTGTAGCCACATTTCCCGAGGCGATTTGTGAAGCCGAGTCTCTATGTAACAGGACTCGAAGTTAAGCGAGCAAGTTTTCGAATTTAGTGTATGACACTGCTGATAGTTTTGTAGCCGCATGCCTAAGCCAGGATGCGAAGCAAAGTCTTTTGAGACTTTAGATGTTGAAGTAGATTACAATTTTGATGGAAAATCAGTAAAATAGGTAACGAATAACCTGTCTTTACCTTGCAGGTAAGGCAGAAGGCAATGGCACGAATGCTAGAATGGTTCTACACCATGGTGGCGGTGGTAACAGTGACGTCATCACCCCACGGCATAACCGGAGAAGTACTAGATGTACAAGTGACACCATATGAGAATACACCTGGAGTATACTTTGACAACCAGGGTGAGATACAGTTGTATAACATGGAATGGACATTAGTTACCTATGTGAATTTGAATCAGCTAAGTGATGTATTTTCAAATATCAGGGAGCATATACACTGGACACAATTGGCATGTATATTGTTAGAGCAGAAAACAAATTTGACATGTCAGCATGACGTTAAGATGTTAAGTAATCATTTGCAACGGATTAAGGAATCTAAAGAAACTATAGCCAAAATCACAAGACCAAGTGGGGAGACGGATAATACCAGACCGAAAAGGGGATTGATAAATGCTGTAGGTTCAATAGCCAAAGCGTTATTTGGAACATTAAGTCAGGACGATGCAGATAAGTATGAGTCACAAATAAGTGAGTTAGAGAGAGAGCAACTCTCAATGATTAAGGTCACTAAAGAACAGATGTTAGTGGTTAAGTCCACGTTACAAACAATGAACAGCACCATCTACGATGTAACTGCAAACGAGCAGAGGTTGACTCAGGGTTTAAATGAAATCAGGACATATTTGTCCAATAGTACGCTTCGGATTACAGAAGCATTTGAGCAAGCAGAGTTAGAGATCTCATTAAACAGACATTTAATTGAGATAGAAGGCTTACTTGTACAGCTGTATGAGCAGTACAGTGTGGTACTGTCAGGCATTATGAATGCACAGGTAGGAGTCATCCAGGTACAGATAATATCACCGGATGACATCATAGAAAGTTATAAGAAAGCCCAGGAGGACTTTCCCAAGGGGCTGTCTCTGCCATTTGAATTAAGGTCAGCTTACGGTTACCTAGTCTACAAGGTGGCCACAGTGGAAGTGTTTACAAGTGAAAACTATATTGTGTATGTTATAAGAACACCCCTTACAGACAGAGTGGTTTATAGTGTGTATCACATGATCCCATTCCCCACCTACATGAAGAGTAATCCCCACCATTTTGTGTACATTCAAGAGGCCAAGGACTATATATTGATGGACAAGGAAAAGCAGACATTTGCGCAATTAGGGAACAGGTGAGGCAGTGTAAGGTAGTGTCTGCCACGTGGAGGTTGTGTCATGCTCAGTTCCCTGTTAATATGGTTCAGTCGCAAGACAGTTGCGCAGTGAAGATACTCAGTGGAGTTAACCAGGTACCGGAGAATTGTGATAAGAGAGTACTACCAGTACAGCGATTGCTGTGGATACCTATAAGGGAAAACAGGTATATTTATGTGTCTCCAGGTGAGACAAGGGTCACCTGCATGTGTAAGGACACTACAAGTGATATGGGACTAACTGGCACAGGTATTGTTGTGTTAAGTCCAGGGTGTACGTTGTACAGCCCACATAGTAAGGTACAAGGGGTAGGTAAAATAAACACTACTCGAGGTAAGGACTTAGTGCCAGATTTGATACTTAATTATGACTGCTGCGAGCAGATTGGTAGTGAGATTAAGTTAGAGCAGGTACCGGAGGTTAATAAACTGCCACTGAATAATTTGTTAAATCATGTGAATGACTTAAAGTGGGCCACGCACAAAACAGAAGAGGTGGAGGACTTGGTGAGAAAACAAGAAGAAGACATACAAAGTCAGATGATGTATAAACATTTCAATGTATATAAGTATATTGTACTAACTATAGCAGGTACAATTGGGATAATTTTATGGTGCTATTGTTGCAATTGTTGTTGTGATTGCCCTAAATTAGGGTTTCCAACCAAAAAATGGTTTGATGATGCAAGGTCACATTGCCCAAATATTTGCATAAGGCAAACAGTAATTACGAGGGAAGGTAAGGCTAAGACTTCAGATGAGGATATTACGATATTCCAACGTCCCAGGCAACTTCGGGGACGCCCGGAGATGTCTGAGGAAATCCTGGAATTAGACTCTAGGCCTGCTGAAGGACGCTTCAGTACGCCTACAAGGGCTATTGTAGGTTCAGATATGAGTGCGAGTCAGATCGCACTACAGCCTTCACCCTCAACGCAAAGTCGCAGATCATTACGACTCGACAGTAACCGAGTGTAATATTGGGACAGAAATGAATGCAAGGAAGATTGCACCCATTTCTTCCCTGGGGAGGGAGGTGTCGTGACTGTGAACCTCCATGATTCAGAACCCAGGACTGCGGTTCGAAGGAACATTTTACATAAGGGCAATAGAGTTATTATTATTATTACTAAGTTGGATGTGAGCAATTGTAAGCCAGAGATGTATTTCTGGAGGAGATAGGATTGCTGGAGCCAGGATGTGTACAGAGGTCTGTAAATATTGATAGTACAACAGTACGTTGGTCGAGCACTTTGTATTGTAGAGAGAGTGATTCATTGTCACAAGCCAGGCCAGAAATTGAACCTTGGAATGTCACGTAGACACGAGTATGGGGATTTCGCCGCTAGCTTAGGGAGCAGCACTTGCTAAGGCACTGAGGATGAAATGGACCAGACCTCAGTGGAAGGGGAAGATGGACTCTGGGTCATCTCCAGTGGGCTATAATGGTATCCAAAATGGCGAGCGAGAGAGTTATTACAGAGTATCAGAGTAGTAGTCACAGAGACTTGCAGAGTAGTGGATCGCCAGAGTAACAGTAGCTCTCACGCCTCAGTTCTTGCCAGAGTAACGTCGTAACGCGCGCGAGCAGAATTCAGCCTCGCGGAGACATACTAGATGTCAAGTATCAGTAAGACTTAGTAGCGCTATTACAGACCTGCGTGCACTTCCAGCAGTAGCTTCACATAATTTGTATATAGTGTATATATACTTCGACTGCCAAGGGCTTAATAAATCGGCAGTAGTCCAAGGGAATTTCATCTTTTATTCCGGTAGTTCCGGGACGAGTCTGTGAAACCTCAAGTTCCCTTACCTAGAAAACCGCTCGGCTAGTAGGGAAAATCGACGGAGGAGCTGTCAACCTGCCAGAACGTCTCACAGGCCAGGTAGGTCACGACAATACCAAAACCATTGGCCTACCGGGGTAAGTTCTGGTGGATACCAAAACCATTGGTCTACCGGGGATAGGTCCGGTTGATACCAAAAGCATTGGTCTACCGGGGTTAGTTCCGGTTGATACCAAAACCATTGGTCTACCGGGGTTAGGTCCGGTTGATACCAAAACCATTGGTCTACCGGGGTTAGTTCCGGTTGATACCAAAACCAATGGTCTACCGGGGATAGGTCCGGTTGATACCAAAACCATTGGTCTACGGGGGTTAGTTCCGGTTGATACCAAAACCATTGGTCTACCGGGGTTAGGTCCGGTTGATACCAAAACCAGTGGTCTACCGGGGCTAGGTCCGGTTGATACCAAAAACATTGGTCTACCGGGGTTAGGTCCGGTTGATACCAAAACCATTGGTCTACCGGGGTTAGGTCCGGTTGATACCAAAACCATTGATCTACCGGTGTTAGGTCCGGTGGATACCAAAACTATTGGTCTACCGGTGTTAGGTCCGGTGGATACCAAAACTATTGGTCTACCGGGGTTAGTTCCGGTGGATACTCAAACTATTGGTTTATCAAGTTTTAGCGCCAATTTCACTTTGAACAAAACGGGCTGTAGTAGCCTACTGTATGCGCGGGGTTGGCAATACACTCTATTGGTCCTATAAATCACGCTGGAAGTTTACTATAAACTTATAAGCCGTGATGTAATGCAGTAAAAGTGGGTTTACTGGTTTTATTCCGACGCTCTGAAAATTACCATAGTTATTCGCTAAATACGAGATAAGCTCTCGTTATATTACTACAGCACACTTACACGAGAGGAGTGTGGGCAGACATCTTCAATGTTGAAGTGGGCTACAGGCGTGGAATTTAGAATGTTGACACCGAAACAAGGGAGAGGCTAGTTCATCACTTCAATGGAAACAAAAAATATTCTAGTGTTTTAGCAATAATGCTCGTAAGCGAAAGGCCACAGTGGGCTCCGGAAAAAGGCAGGTCATTTCTTTCATTAGCGGCTTCGCTGGCGTAGTTGGGAGCATTCTGAGCTACTATGCCCAAGATCGCGGGTTCAAGCCCGGCCAAAGTCGTCGGATTTTTTAAGAACGTTAAATACCCTCAGTATGCCTTCTTTCGGAGGGGAAATAAAGCCGGCGGTCACATGTCATAGAGTTATGCCATGTTAAAGAAGCTTCCACTAATTACACTTGTGTGAAGCTAGGTTAAATTTGACTAACACTGTTAGGTTCCAAAGTTCGTCGCCAGGAGCCGACTGCAGTGGCATCTGGTAACCATGTTCAGAACTAGTAGTCGTTGACGGTGGCGTTTGGCGGCAAAAGTAGGAACTACTTGAAAATTCAATGTCTGCAGTCCTTACTTGAATTAAAAACAGATAACACACACTAATACAGCTGTCACAATTAACACCGGTTATCAGACAGATTCTACACACACCCTAAGCACACGGGGCTACAACGAGCCAGATAATTTCGACGAAGTAAACTGGACTTTATAATTTAATATCAACAAAATTGTTAATTTTCCAGCATTTGCACATTTCACGTTTCAAACGCTAATGAAATCACACACGAATAAATTGTAGATAGGTTTTGAAACTTCGGGATCGTAGATTTGCTTTGTACCCATATTGACTTATGCAGATGAGACTTGGACCTTGACAAGCAGGCAAGAGAGTAGAATCCAAGCCAGTGAAATTAAATTCCTAAGAAGTATGATAAGAAAGACAAGGAAAGACAGAGTGACAAATGAAGATGTTAGGACGGAAGTTGGGGTGGGAAAACTAAATGAGAGAATTCAGAAGAATAAACTAAGGTGGTTTGGACATGTAAAGAGGATGGAGGAAAACACAGGGTGACACATAGGAACTGTATGTTTTTGAAATGAACAGTAGGCTACTCGGTTGATTTACAAGGAAAACTGAATTTATTGTCACCACAATTAAGAATACGTTCAGGCGCGGATTCAAGGGGAGGGTCACCGGGGCCATGACCCCCCCCAACGGAGACAATTTTTTTTGCAAATGCAAAAGGCGAAACCACAATAACCAGACTAATAAAACTTAACGAATTTTAACTGAAAAAAGAGGTTTTTTCCCATTTTATTCAATACTGAAAATATATTTATTGAACTGCAATTCTTATGTTCTGTTACAACTGTACATATTTACAACTTCATACCAGTTATATAAAAACGATTATTTTTGGTGCGCTAAACGCATCAAATTTCTATCCATGTAGCTTGCAAAATAAATTGGTCTGGTTTTGTACGTTTGGTTATTTTGTGATTGCGTTTTTAGTGATACCATTTTTCTTAACAATTTCGATTCTCTGACCCCCTCCAAAGCCAAACTCTAGATCCGCGCCTGAATACGTTCGACCATTTCATTTACCATTTTAGGTGTGAAAGATAATGTCACTCAGGTGGCGGCCATCCATTTGAATTCCTTGGTCGCCAAGATCACCCGACTTATCCTGTTGCTCTTTTTTCCTGTGGGGGTACCTAAAGGAACGTGTACATGCGCACTAACCCCGTACAATAATGGCACTGGAAGATGCCATTACAGAAGAGGTGCGTCTGATTGACCAAGCGGTGTTCGGCAGAGTTATCAATGCTTTCTCGCGACGACTTGAAACCTGTATTCAAACGGATGGCCGCCACCTGAGTGACATTATCTATCACACTTAAAAATGGTAAATGAAATGGTGGAACGTATTCTTAAATTTGGTAATAATAAAATCAGTTTTCCCTGCAAATCAACCGAGTACTGTTCATTTCAAAGTCATCCGGTCCCTTTGTGTCACCCTGTAGAATACCAAGACAGATGCTGGAGGCAAAGTGCAAGGATAAAAGAGCAAGAGGAAGAGCTAGAAGAAGGTGGATTGGTTCAGTTAAGAACAACGTAAGAAAAGGAAATCTGGACTGGGACAAGATCGTGGAAGATGAATGGTGGAAAGAAAGAGGAAGAAGCTGGTTAAAGAGAAATGATAATGATGATATTTGCTTTGATTACCGAGCTCTCCAGAAGCAACCCTTGAGTAAAAGTAATTTCTTACCTGTGTATTGTTAGTCGAGCAAACGAGGAGGATGATCTTATCTCACGACTGTGTCCTGCTCTCTGCTTGTCTTATCTTGCGGCTGTGACGTGGACAAAGCTATTGAACTTTACTTCCACAAGCTCATTTAGTATTTATTAGAGTCCACGGTTATATTCCCGGCTCTGCCAAAGATTTAAATGTCGGGTCTGAAAGTTCAATCGGAAGACAAGTAATGAGATGATCGGGATTGCCAGATGTTCAACATGTACTGTAATTACACGACAACATCGCAATATAAAGATGTGTGTGCGTCTTTGGTGGGGAAGGGGATCTTTAAAAAGTGCCATCATTGGTTATGTAAGTGTGTGCTTGAGTCTGCTTGGACTGGTGTAATGCAGCGCTCCATTCCTCCTTATCCTGAGCTAATTGTTTCATCTCTACATAGCTACCACACTTTATATCCGAGGCAATCTGTATAACATATTCTAACCTTGGACTACCCCTACAGTTCTTGTCCTCAACCCTTCCTTCCATAACTAAGTTTGCTATTCCTGTGTCTTAGTAAGTGTCCTACCAACCTTCATTAGCAGTCGCCAGAAACATCTCTCCTCTCCCAATCGTTTTAAGGGGGCTCATCGACCGTCGGATGTCAAAATGTTAGGCTTTTTTTAGCCTACTTTTCACATTTTGCAAAAATTAGGAAAAAGTAGACTTATGAGATCGATCCGGGAAAATGTGTGTCTGTCTGTCTATCCTTCTGTCTGTCTGTCTGTCTGTGTGTGTGCCCCCCCTATCAACTCCTAAACGGCTGCAGCAATCGAAACCAAATTTAGTATGAGTAAAGATATATACCGAAATATCTCAAGCCCATATTTGAAAATGATGTCAGTGCTACCAACTGCTGAAAAAACGCACTAGAAATTTGAGCTCCATGTTGGATATCATGGAAGTAGGTATAATAAGCCGAAGCTGGCGCAGGGGCTAATGTGCAAGATGGCTGCCACGCGCAACTCTCTTATGTTATTCTTATGGGAGGGAGAGTCATAGCTGGCGCAGGGGCTAATGTGCAAGATGGCTGCCATTCACAACGAGCTTAGGATTATGGATGCTCTGAGCCAAGATATTATTTATATTTTGTACGAGGGTGAAAGAAGGGGGGGGGGGGGTTGTTCAACGTCTAGTGACTTAGCGCATGATGTTTTTTTAATAGTCATTTTTTATTTTCATATTTCTCACACGGTTATTTACAATTTGCAATATTGTCGTTTTTTTATTTATTTCATTTTTCAAGTTTTGCACCTGATCAATATTCAAAAGTTGATTTTACATTTAACTGTTATCACCTTTTCAGCTCTCACACACATGGTGGGATATGCTTTACACACATACGTTAAGCCAACCAGGACGTTAAAATGGTAGAAACCGCCGTTAACAACACCGCAAGGGTTGTAGCCTTGTCTTACAGAGTTGTAGCCAGTACTCTACACCCCCTCTGTGAGGGGCTTAACATCAGCCAGTCAAAGCTTGAGTATGTCATGAAGCTGATACTCCAGTAAGTTAACTATAAATGCTATACGTAAACTCTTATCACAGGTGTATCAACAAGGTTTGCAATCTTGAATGACGAATACACCTCAAAGGTCTACTCTCCCTTCGTAAAGGGCACCGCGCATTATAGTTAAGTTTAAAGAAGTATATGCTTTTGTGCCTCTCCTCTTTTCTCTGGGCTTGAGACCAGCACTAGGGCTTAAGCCTAGAGGCAGAGTTAACACACACACACAAACACACACACACACAGGCGTACGGAGAAATTAATCTAGCACCAGAGGCCCTTAGATTAGATTTTTATTTATCCATTTGATCAATTACATGTATACAATACATTTTTTTATATAGAGCACGTCAAAAATTACAGAGAAATCAATCTTGTGCCATAAGCCTTTCATTCACTCACAGGCTTACAGAGAAATCAATTTCACGCTAGATACCTTTTCATTCACACACAGACTTATGGAAAAATTAATCTTATGCCAGAGGTCTTTTCAATTATAAGTACAAGACCTGAGAGTATGTGTGGAAGGTGACCACTTCCTTTCCACTCCTCATTCCACCACAACATCTGGTAGGTTCCATTGAACACAATGAAGTTTGGGAGACACTGTATTACTTTGTTGACTTGATATGTATAACTTAGTTATTTAAGTGTGGTCAACGGTTTTGTAATGACCATAAGCATGTGTAGCTATACCATCAGAGTCAATTACTCGTTTATCATCACGAGGACACAAAGCAATTTTGTTTAGTTTTACAGATGATATGTTATGTTGTTTAGATGCGATAATGTTCATCGGTATTCTTTTTACCTCGTTCTTCATGAGACAATCCTTATAATCTTGAAAACTTAAACAATTTTTGACAACACCTTTGCTAATACCTTTAATCTTTTTTATTTCTAGTCCATTAATGTTTAAAGCATACATTTTAGCTCTAAGTCCAGCAAATGCTTTAATAATACGTCCACAAGCCTCGTCTTTAAATTTTCCCAAAGTTTTCTTGTTTGATGAAGAGTAACATATGTGATTAGTAGGATAATCAGATGTGTCCAGGTGTTCTAAAAATTTCAACTTGTCTTGATAAACATCTTGGGTGTTAACCAAATATATAAACGAGTCTGTGTCCATATACATGAGTTTAAGATTTTCGATCCCATAATAGGGTAGCAGGACATCATAGTGGTGTGAATACATAAGAGTTTTTGAAATATCCAGGATACACATTCCAATATATATAGGCTTATTGAATACAATGCTACGTTTAGCCATGTGGAATGCAGCTAGGTTAGGACCATAAATTGTTCTGTCGATAAATGTTGGTTTAGCGATTAGCTTTTCAGCTCTTTTGCTGTCAGTTACAAGACGTATATCTATTCTTTTACGAATATTTTCCATTGTTTTTCCAAAAATTGCATTGTTAAATAATTTGTAAAGATTTTTCTCAAAATCATTTTTAGCTTGTTTTCGAAGGTTGTTATTAAAATCTACGTATGCCTTTAGCCAAGGTCTCTGTTGAAACTTTAACACACGATGAATTTTTATCAATTTTAGTCCATGATTTAGAGCCTGTTTAAGTGACATGTAATGAACAACGTACCGCCTTCGATTTCCAAGATGAGGAATTAGTTTTTTGAGAGACGAATCCTTAGGTTGTATACACTCTGGTAGGAAAGGTAAATCGTTGTGTAAATCATGAAGGTTGGATGGATAATCGACATCAATGTCTAGAATGTATCCAACAGGATCGTCTTCCTTCAGCGTTTTTAGATCAATGGTATCTGGAGAAACCCACTGAAATCCACCGTAAGGAAGGGAGTGGCACATAGCCCACCCGTATTGGTTGTTGGCATCATCATAGGTAATAAACTGCGATGGTTTCTCGGAATCATATGTTTCCATGTATTTATTGTTAGCTTCAGCATACCTATGAGAAACCTGGCATATGCCTCCACGTATTCCAGACTCTATTAAAAGAATCTGATCGTAATCCTGTAGCAATTCCAGTTCAATGCCAGTGTAAAGGAGCATTGCCTCGAAACTTAAACCAGGTGAAGTAAAGAAGTGTGCGGCATCCACTCGATGTGTTTCTAATGTTTTGTTTCTAAATGTTTCAAAGCTGTCTGCAAGAAGGAGTACATCTGAAGTTAGGTAAAGGTCACTATATTCCCCTAGAGTTTTAATTTTGAACTGATTCCAGACATTTTCGGCATGTTCATAGTCTTCCTTACTAACATCTTCTTGACTTAATTTGTTAAAGAATGCTTCTTTTGGAGGTAAACACGTCTCACTTAACTTTTCCCAAGAATCAATGTAATCATAAGGAAATACGCCTTTACGAGTCATGAGCGTTGCATTTTCTTTCCCAAAGTACTTGTCTGTTTCAGGGTATGATGTTAAGTTTGTAACTAAGTTTTCCAAACTACTAGGCATCAACCGAAACGTATCCACAAATCGAAGCTTAACATTTCCTACATATTTGGTGAAGGAGATGTAATTTTCTTGAGAGTTAGGGATAACGTCCACTCTCTCAGTAGTACATCCCAACTGTTTTACAATGAAATTTGCATCGTATCCACTCATATTATGTAGAAATACGGGAACAGGGTAACGTGTTTTACACCTCAAATTACAGTTATTATGAGCGCTTCCACGATATTCGCCTGTAATATGACAATGATCTCTAACTTTCCAGTCCTCTTTGGTAAATGTTTTATAGCATAAATAACAGGTTTCAGAAGATTGGAACTCTGCTTCTTGATCATGAGTTAAAGCCTTTGGAACATTTAAGCTGTAAAGGTGATCAATTTCATTAGCTATCGATATCAAACAGTCCATAAACTTTTCTGCAGCGTCAGATCCACGATAAATAAAAGGCTGGCTCGGAAGGTTTGTCTTTATATGTTCCACAGCTGGCGAGGGTTTAACATATACACCAAAGCTCATTGGAACATGGCTCTGGTATGGGACTGTATAACTTGCCTCAGGATTAGGTAGACATGTTTGGTATGGTAAAAGTATACTTTCAAAATCTGCATAGATAACGTAAGGTATTCTAAGCATTTTTTCCACATTTAAGAACTTGAGAATTGGGTTTTTAATAGGCATTTCAACCCTAGCAATGTCATGCAGGACACACAAAGCTCTATGTTCTTTTAGTTTATCTATCCCTCGTTGACCATATTGATTATCAAAGTGAGTAAAACACCGTTTACACGTATATATCTTATGTCCATGGTGGGTGATCTGATGTCCTACTAGTTTATCAAAATCTTTGATAAAGACGTAGTGGTTCTGGCCAGATGATGAACTTAGCAGAAGAAGGTCGCGGTGGTCTTGTAGCTCTTGATCTACAACCTTTAGAGGAAACAGTTTGTTATCTTCTTCCAGTCCAAATACATTAATGGATATGTTGTTGGCTTTCTCAAATTTCGTAATGTCAGCTAGCGATGTAGGGAACGAAACGACTGAAAAATCATACTTGTTTTCCAGGTCCTTGTATTTACTAACGCGTTGAGCATCCTTTTTAACCAGTTTTGCTAAAATGGCATACATAAAACACCTTTCATCTTTCAAGTTTTGTGGATTAATGCAAGCTTTTTTTGCATTTACAGCTGCTGGTAAAGGAATATATGTGCTACCACGCAAGGGATTATACTTATTTATTTTCAATCGCACTCCTTCAACTGCTAGCAAAGCCCAATTACTGCCTTTTAGCTCGGATTCCTCCATTTCCATGGTTAACTTTTTAAATTGCGTTTCCAAGAAACTACTTAAATCTGTTTCCAAAAATATGGCCTGATTACGAGTTTTAAAAGCACGATCTGTAATTTCATTGGTAGATGTATGAATAAATCTACATTCAGCCACAAGATTAACTTTTAACGACTTGTGGTTCGCTTGTTCTTTTTGTATAACATGGATTATTTTATGCTTGGACTCGTTGAGGTATGAATTTAAATCCTTACACGTATCACACCGTATAAAATAGGATTTTAGACGACAATCAAAAGACGTTTCATATTCATTAAGTCCGTTTTTATCAGGAACCATTGAGAGTAGGTGATGTTTTGTAGGTTCAGATTTTTGTATTTTGGCTGATGACATAACATTACAACATTCTTCATGACGACGTCCGTTGTAAGCATTGTTGAATTTGATTCCACAGGTTTTACATTGATGGAATTGTCCACACGATACTTCATGACGCTTTCTAACATAGTCTCGAACAAAAGTTTTTCCACACACTTTGCATATATAGCTTGGAATAGTTTGCTCCATGATGGATGTTCTTTTCTGATAACAGTTGATTTTTTTAAGAAATAAATCACACCTGTGAAAAAGAGAGACAGAGCGCTGTACTTTCCCATCAACCTAGTTGAGAACAGTTGTGTAAACTGTTTATAGGATACAATATATTTAAGAGGTAAGATAAACTTTTTTACATTGTTGGCAATAATAATATTTATAATACTATAAAATAATAATAATAAAAATGTATTCTATGACTTACTGCTTACAATCTAACATTGAATTTACAAACATCCCTGACTGTCACCTAAAACAGCGTTTCAATCCCCTGAGCTTTCCTAAACGAATACACATGCTTACAGCTTACATATTCTATGACTGAACATACACTATTTACATGTAAATACCACAGATATGCACGCAGTGGTATTCTTTCATAATAATAACATGGCTTACATTGAGGCCCATGGAGACTAAACAATTATTGCGATTTTTATAAATCTTCAAGTTTCGTTTTGGAAATATACCATCTAAATACGTGAGTCATAATTTTGAACTTACTAGTAGCCTCTAAATTACAGATTGGATACAACCCTAGATGCTATGTTAAAACTTACTGCGTATGATAAGGCTGTAGACTGGACGGTGAGACGGTCTTTCACGATGTGAACACTGTGAGAGGTAGTAGTCCACTGGCGATATGCTTGCTAAGGGTCCTCTAATATTCCCTAGTCAAGGCTAACTGCTGCTTACTGCGTAGTACTGGTGGGTGAGACGGTCTTCCACGATGTGATCACCGTAAGAGGTAGTAGTCAACTGATTGTATTCTTGCTAAGGGTCCCCTAATATACCCTAGTGGAGGCCAACAGCTGCTTACTGCGTAGTACAAGGCTGTAGACTGGTCGGTGAGACGTTCTTTCACGATGTGATCTGTTTGAGAGATCAGAGTCAACTGAAATTATCCTTGATATACATCCCCAAATATACTCTACCCTAATACAACCGGTGGTTAACTTCCTACAGAAATACCACTATAGAGACATGTAGAATCTTAACACAAGGTTATGAGTGAAAAAAGATATGTACTAACGGTATTATTTTTTCATAAGAATAACATGGTGGTATTTATACCCCCTATACGCTAAACTAATATTTGGATAATTTTAATTCATGAAGTTTTGTTTTGGAAATATACGATCTAAATACAATGGTGATAATTTTAAACGTTCTAGTAACCTCTAATTGAGAGATAGGGATGCAGGCTTTGATGCTATGTTAAATATAATCAGCTACTTACTGTATATCACAAGGCCGTAGAATGAATCCTTAGAACACTTTTAAGACGATGTGATCTGTTTGAGAGATCGGAGTCAACTGAAATTATCCTTGATATACATCCCCTAATATACTCTACCCTAATACACTCAGGGCTTAACCTCTTACAGAAATACCACTATAGAGACATGTAGAATCTTGTTACAAGGTTGTGTATGACGTTCGACATTTGCTACTTATCAGTGAAAAAAGATATGTACTCACAGCATTATTCTTTCATAAGAATAACATGGTGGTATTTATACCCCTAGACGCTAAACTAATATTCGGATAATTTTAATTCTTGAAGTTTTGTTTTGGAAATATAAGATCTAAATACAATGGTCATAATTTTGAGCGTTCTAATAGCCTCTAAATGGTAGATAGGGATGCAGGCATAGATGCTATGTTAAATATAATCAGCTACTTAGACGACTTTTCACGATGTAACCAGCTCAAGAGCTAACAGTTATCTGAAAATATTCTTGCTGAAGGTCCCTTATATACCACCTTTTTCTAGAAATAAATTACACCTGTGAAAGAAAAGACAGAACGATGAACTTTCACATTAACCTAATAATAATAATAATAATAATAATAATAATAATAATCCCTTACATTTTTTATTTTGTCGTGTGATCTCTTGAGAAGCTGAGTGAAGGTCTTTCTAGTCAACGCCCGTCGGTGATCTGCTTGCAGGGATGAGAGATGGATTGGATGAACATGAATGATCCAGAATAAGGATTTGGGTAGGAAGCAGCCGTGGCCTGTCAGAAAGTACCATTCAGGCATTCTCTTGGAGTAGAAGTGTGAAACCACGGAAAACCATTTCAAGGACTGTCAACACTGAGGTTCGAAATGTAATTGAAGTTCAAAATAGTGACAAAATGTAATTGAAATTGACAATACACAATGTAATTTAGATTGAAAAACGCACATTTTAGATTGTAAATACCGGTACTCACAAAGTGTAATTGAAATTCAAATTACTTACAAAA
Source organism: Meconema thalassinum (assembly GCA_946902985.2). Classification (NCBI taxonomy): domain Eukaryota; kingdom Metazoa; phylum Arthropoda; class Insecta; order Orthoptera; family Tettigoniidae; genus Meconema; species Meconema thalassinum. The sequence goes on from OX336400.1 coordinate 8,816,624, forward strand.
TACAGGTGAAATTGAAAATGCTTACAAAATGTATGGTGGTTTCAAATTACTCAGGTTGATAGGAAAAAAAGGACAGGAGCCGTTCAAGAAAGCGGAAGCAATGCTGTACTCAGTAAGGGTCCTGTGGTCGCTAACCCACGTCCTACAAGTTGCGAGCTCCTGGGAGAGGAAGTTGTAGCCATTAGCTACCTGTACACATTTTCCTGGAGTAGAAGTGTGAAACCACGGAAAACCAAATCATGAACGGTCGACAGTGAGGTTCGAAGATCAATTAAGGTTCAAAATACTGCAAAATGTAATTGAAATTGAAAATACACAATGTAATTTAGATTGAAAAACGCAAATTCCAGATTCTAAATACTCACAAAGTGCAATGAAAATTCAAAATACTTACAAAATGCAATTGAAATTGAAAATGCTTACAAAATGTATGGTGGATACAAAGTACTCAAGTTGACAGGAGGAAAAAGGAGAGGAGCCGATACAAGGAAGCGGAAGCAATGCTGGACTCAGTTGGGGTCCTGTGGTCGCTAACCCACGTCCCACAAGTTGCGAGCTCCTGGGAGAGGAAGTTGTAGCCATTAGCTACCTGTACACATTTTCCTGGAGTAGAAGTGTAAAACCACGGAAAACCATATCAAGAACGGTTGAGAGTGAGGTTCGAAATGCAATTGAGGATTAAGATACTGACAAAAATGCAATTGAATTTGAAAAAACACAATGTAATTTAGATTGAAAAACGTACATTTTAGATTCTAAATGCTCACAAAGTGCCATGAAAATTGAAAATACTTACTAAATGCAATTGAAATTGAAAATGCTTACAAAATGTATGGTGGATTCAAAGTACTCATGTTCACTGAAAAAAAAAAAAAAAAAAAAAAAAATCGGAGAGGAGCCGATACAAGAAAGTGGAAGCAATGCTGGACTCAGTTGGGGTCCTGTGGTCGCTAACCCACGTCCCACAAGTTGTGAGCTACTGGGAGAGGAAGTAGTAGCCATTAGCAACCTCTACACATTTTCCTGGAGTAGAAGTGTGAAACCACGGAAAACCGATTCATGAACGGTCGACAGTGAGGTTCGAAATGCAATTGAGTTTCAAAATACTGACAAAATGCAATTGAAATTGGAAATACACAATGTAATTTAGACTGAAAAACGCACATTTTAGATTCTAAATGCTCACAAAGTGCAATGAAAATTCAAAATACTTACAAAATGCAATTGGAATTGAAAATGTTTACAAAATGTATGGTGGATTGAATGATCTCATGTTGACAGGAATTTAAAAAAACGGAGAGGACCCTATACAAGAAAGTGGAAGCAATGCTGGACTCAGCTTGGGTCCTGTGATCGCCAACCCACGTCCTACAAGTTAATCCATCTTGGGGGAGGATTGGTAAGTAATCGGTCATGGCATTTAGTTACGGTACCTCCTGGCATTTTCCTGAAGTAGAAGTGGAAACAACAATACCACTTCCAGGAAGGATGAGTGAGAAATCTGACAGACTTTTTCTCGGTTTTTATCAAGATCAACCAGAAAAATACGTCGATTATAATTCATTATTTTTAAATTTGGCGGTTGCGTGCTACCCTTTAAGATATTTCAACTGGAGTTAGCTACTTACAAGTCTATATATATTATCACTGCTGAGGCACTTACGTATGAAGGTCTTTCTAGATGTCCAATTAGAAGCAGATGATCTCGTATATCTTTCCATTAAATCAACAATAACTAACAGATGTTTCACTTGTCAAGGTCACTTTACTGACACACACACTAGTACTTACTATGATAAAGTATCCCCATTATAAACTTCGCTGAGTGATTGGCTACCTAAAGGTGGGTAACCGATTATATTCAAATTAAAAATATATAAATAGTAATATCATTCACTTTATAGTAAAGAAAGGCATTGGAAATCATTACAAATCATGCTTTACACCAAAGGATTAGGGTATTATTATTACATTAGTTGAAAAGCGTACATTAGAATAATTATTTTCTTATTTACAAGCCAGCTGATTGCCAGTCCCCCGACACGCTGTGTACGCCGCTCTGTTATCAGAGTTATGTAACTACTGTAACAAGATATATCGAGTACTCTGCACCCTGACAGAGCGCAGCACAATACAGGATATTATCTTATTTCAGTAGTTACATAACTCTGATAACAGAGCGGCGTACACAGCGTGTCGGGGGACTGGCAATCAGCTGGCTTGTAAATAAGAAAATAATTATTCTAATGTACGCTTTTCAACTAATGTAATAATAATACCCTAATCCTTTGGTGTAAAGCATGATTTGTAATGATTTCCAATGCCTTTCTTTACTATAAAGTGAATGATATTACTATTTATATATTTTTAATTTGAATATAATCGGTTACCCACCTTTAGGTAGCCAATCACTCAGCGAAGTTTATAATGGGGATACTTTATCATAGTAAGTACTAGTGTGTGTGTCAGTAAAGTGACCTTGACAAGTGAAACATCTGTTAGTTATTGTTGATTTAATGGAAAGATATACGAGATCATCTGCTTCTAATTGGACATCTAGAAAGACCTTCATACGTAAGTGTCTCAGCAGTGATAATATATATAGACTTGTAAGTAGCTAACTCCAGTTGAAATATCTTAAAGGGTAGCACGCAACCGCCAAATTTAAAAATAATGAATTATAATCGACGTATTTTTCTGGTTGATCTTGATAAAAACCGAGAAAAAGTCTGTCAGATTTCTCACTCATCCTTCCTGGAAGTGGTATTGTTGTTTCCACTTCTACTTCAGGAAAATGCCAGGAGGTACCGTAACTAAATGCCATGACCGATTACTTACCAATCCTCCCCCAAGATGGATTAACTTGTAGGACGTGGGTTGGCGATCACAGGACCCAAGCTGAGTCCAGCATTGCTTCCACTTTCTTGTATAGGGTCCTCTCCGTTTTTTTTAATTCCTGTCAACATGAGATCATTCAATCCACCATACATTTTGTAAACATTTTCAATTCCAATTGCATTTTGTAAGTATTTTGAATTTTCATTGCACTTTGTGAGCATTTAGAATCTAAAATGTGCGTTTTTCAATCTAAATTACATTGTGTATTTCCAATTTCAATTGCATTTTGTCAGTATTTTGAAACTCAATTGCATTTCGAACCTCACTGTCGACCGTTCATGAATCGGTTTTCCGTGGTTTCACACTTCTACTCCAGGAAAATGTGTAGAGGTTGCTAATGGCTACTACTTCCTCTCCCAGTAGCTCACAACTTGTGGGACGTGGGTTAGCGACCACAGGACCCCAACTGAGTCCAGCATTGCTTCCACTTTCTTGTATCGGCTCCTCTCCGATTTTTTTTTTTTTTTTTTTTTTTTCAGTGAACATGAGTACTTTGAATCCACCATACATTTTGTAAGCATTTTCAATTTCAATTGCATTTAGTAAGTATTTTCAATTTTCATGGCACTTTGTGAGCATTTAGAATCTAAAATGTACGTTTTTCAATCTAAATTACATTGTGTTTTTTCAAATTCAATTGCATTTTTGTCAGTATCTTAATCCTCAATTGCATTTCGAACCTCACTCTCAACCGTTCTTGATATGGTTTTCCGTGGTTTTACACTTCTACTCCAGGAAAATGTGTACAGGTAGCTAATGGCTACAACTTCCTCTCCCAGGAGCTCGCAACTTGTGGGACGTGGGTTAGCGACCACAGGACCCCAACTGAGTCCAGCATTGCTTCCGCTTCCTTGTATCGGCTCCTCTCCTTTTTCCTCCTGTCAACTTGAGTACTTTGTATCCACCATACATTTTGTAAGCATTTTCAATTTCAATTGCATTTTGTAAGTATTTTGAATTTTCATTGCACTTTGTGAGTATTTAGAATCTGGAATTTGCGTTTTTCAATCTAAATTACATTGTGTATTTTCAATTTCAATTACATTTTGCAGTATTTTGAACCTTAATTGATCTTCGAACCTCACTGTCGACCGTTCATGATTTGGTTTTCCGTGGTTTCACACTTCTACTCCAGGAAAATGTGTACAGGTAGCTAATGGCTACAACTTCCTCTCCCAGGAGCTCGCAACTTGTAGGACGTGGGTTAGCGACCACAGGACCCTTACTGAGTACAGCATTGCTTCCGCTTTCTTGAACGGCTCCTGTCCTTTTTTTCCTATCAACCTGAGTAATTTGAAACCACCATACATTTTGTAAGCATTTTCAATTTCACCTGTATTTTGTAAGTAATTTGAATTTCAATTACACTTTGTGAGTACCGGTATTTACAATCTAAAATGTGCGTTTTTCAATCTAAATTACATTGTGTATTGTCAATTTCAATTACATTTTGTCACTATTTTGAACTTCAATTACATTTCGAACCTCAGTGTTGACAGTCCTTGAAATGGTTTTCCGTGGTTTCACACTTCTACTCCAAGAGAATGCCTGAATGGTACTTTCTGACAGGCCACGGCTGCTTCCTACCCAAATCCTTATTCTGGATCATTCATGTTCATCCAATCCATCTCTCATCCCTGCAAGCAGATCACCGACGGGCGTTGACTAGAAAGACCTTCACTCAGCTTCTCAAGAGATCACACGACAAAATAAAAAATGTAAGGGATTATTATTATTATTATTATTATTATTATTATTATTAGGTTAATGTGAAAGTTCATCGTTCTGTCTTTTCTTTCACAGGTGTAATTTATTTCTAGAAAAAGGTGGTATATAAGGGACCTTCAGCAAGAATATTTTCAGATAACTGTTAGCTCTTGAGCTGGTTACATCGTGAAAAGTCGTCTAAGTAGCTGATTATATTTAACATAGCATCTATGCCTGCATCCCTATCTACCATTTAGAGGCTATTAGAACGCTCAAAATTATGACCATTGTATTTAGATCTTATATTTCCAAAACAAAACTTCAAGAATTAAAATTATCCGAATATTAGTTTAGCGTCTAGGGGTATAAATACCACCATGTTATTCTTATGAAAGAATAATGCTGTGAGTACATATCTTTTTTCACTGATAAGTAGCAAATGTCGAACGTCATACACAACCTTGTAACAAGATTCTACATGTCTCTATAGTGGTATTTCTGTAAGAGGTTAAGCCCTGAGTGTATTAGGGTAGAGTATAATTAGGGGATGTATATCAAGGATAATTTCAGTTGACTCCGATCTCTCAAACAGATCACATCGTCTTAAAAGTGTTCTAAGGATTCATTCTACGGCCTTGTGATATACAGTAAGTAGCTGATTATATTTAACATAGCATCAAAGCCTGCATCCCTATCTCTCAATTAGAGGTTACTAGAACGTTTAAAATTATCACCATTGTATTTAGATCGTATATTTCCAAAACAAAACTTCATGAATTAAAATTATCCAAATATTAGTTTAGCGTATAGGGGGTATAAATACCACCATGTTATTCTTATGAAAAAATAATACCGTTAGTACATATCTTTTTTCACTCATAACCTTGTGTTAAGATTCTACATGTCTCTATAGTGGTATTTCTGTAGGAAGTTAACCACCGGTTGTATTAGGGGTAGAGTATATTTGGGGATGTATATCAAGGATAATTTCAGTTGACTCTGATCTCTCAAACAGATCACATCGTGAAAGAAACGTCTCACCGACCAGTCTACAGCCTTGTACTACGCAGTAAGCAGCTGTTGGCCTCCACTAGGGTATATTAGGGGACCCTTAGCAAGAATACAATCAGTTGACTACTACCTCTTACGGTGATCACATCGTGGAAGACCGTCTCACCCACCAGTACTACGCAGTAAGCAGCAGTTAGCCTTGACTAGGGAATATTAGAGGACCCTTAGCAAGCATATCGCCAGTGGACTACTACCTCTCACAGTGTTCACATCGTGAAAGACCGTCTCACCGTCCAGTCTACAGCCTTATCATACGCAGTAAGTTTTAACATAGCATCTAGGGTTGTATCCAATCTGTAATTTAGAGGCTACTAGTAAGTTCAAAATTATGACTCACGTATTTAGATGGTATATTTCCAAACGAAACTTGAAGATTTATAAAAATCGCAATAATTGTTTAGTCTCCATGGGCCTCAATGTAAGCCATGTTATTATTATGAAAGAATACCACTGCGTGCATATCTGTGGTATTTACATGTAAATAGTGTATGTTCAGTCATAGAATATGTAAGCTGTAAGCATGTGTATTCGTTTAGGAAAGCTCAGGGGATTGAAACGCTGTTTTAGGTGACAGTCAGGGATGTTTGTAAATTCAATGTTAGATTGTAAGCAGTAAGTCATAGAATACATTTTTATTATTATTATTTATAGTATTATAAATATTATTATTGCCAACAATGTAAAAAAGTTTATCTTACCTCTTAAATATATTGTATCCTATAAACAGTTTACACAACTGTTCTCAACTAGGTTGATGGGAAAGTACAGCGCTCTGTCTCTCTTTTTCACAGGTGTGATTTATTTCTTAAAAAAATCAACTGTTATCAGAAAAGAACATCCATCATGGAGCAAACTATTCCAAGCTATATATGCAAAGTGTGTGGAAAAACTTTTGTTCGAGACTATGTTAGAAAGCGTATGAAGTATCGTGTGGACAATTCCATCAATGTAAAACCTGTGGAATCAAATTCAACAATGCTTACAACGGACGTCGTCATGAAGAATGTTGTAATGTTATGTCATCAGCCAAAATACAAAAATCTGAACCTACAAAACATCACCTACTCTCAATGGTTCCTGATAAAAACGGACTTAATGAATATGAAACGTCTTTTGATTGTCGTCTAAAATCCTATTTTATACGGTGTGATACGTGTAAGGATTTAAATTCATACCTCAACGAGTCCAAGCATAAAATAATCCATGTTATACAAAAAGAACAAGCGAACCACAAGTCGTTAAAAGTTAATCTTGTGGCTGAATGTAGATTTATTCATACATCTACCAATGAAATTACAGATCGTGCTTTTAAAACTCGTAATCAGGCCATATTTTTGGAAACAGATTTAAGTAGTTTCTTGGAAACGCAATTTAAAAAGTTAACCATGGAAATGGAGGAATCCGAGCTAAAAGGCAGTAATTGGGCTTTGCTAGCAGTTGAAGGAGTGCGATTGAAAATAAATAAGTATAATCCCTTGCGTGGTAGCACATATATTCCTTTACCAGCAGCTGTAAATGCAAAAAAAAGCTTGCATTAATCCACAAAACTTGAAAGATGAAAGGTGTTTTATGTATGCCATTTTAGCAAAACTGGTTAAAAAGGATGCTCAACGCGTTAGTAAATACAAGGACCTGGAAAACAAGTATGATTTTTCAGTCGTTTCGTTCCCTACATCGCTAGCTGACATTACGAAATTTGAGAAAGCCAACAACATATCCATTAATGTATTTGGACTGGAAGAAGATAACAAACTGTTTCCTCTAAAGGTTGTAGATCAAGAGCTACAAGACCACCGCGACCTTCTTCTGCTAAGTTCATCATCTGGCCAGAACCACTACGTCTTTATCAAAGATTTTGATAAACTAGTAGGACATCAGATCACCCACCATGGACATAAGATATATACGTGTAAACGGTGTTTTACTCACTTTGATAATCAATATGGTCAACGAGGGATAGATAAACTAAAAGAACATAGAGCTTTGTGTGTCCTGCATGACATTGCTAGGGTTGAAATGCCTATTAAAAACCCAATTCTCAAGTTCTTAAATGTGGAAAAAAATGCTTAGAATACCTTACGTTATCTATGCAGATTTTGAAAGTATACTTTTACCATACCAAACATGTCTACCTAATCCTGAGGCAAGTTATACAGTCCCATACCAGAGCCATGTTCCAATGAGCTTTGGTGTATATGTTAAACCCTCGCCAGCTGTGGAACATATAAAGACAAACCTTCCGAGCCAGCCTTTTATTTATCGTGGATCTGACGCTGCAGAAAAGTTTATGGACTGTTTGATATCGATAGCTAATGAAATTGATCACCTTTACAGCTTAAATGTTCCAAAGGCTTTAACTCATGATCAAGAAGCAGAGTTCCAATCTTCTGAAACCTGTTATTTATGCTATAAAACATTTACCAAAGAGGACTGGAAAGTTAGAGATCATTGTCATATTACAGGCGAATATCGTGGA